>JAQJVK010000012.1:30382806-30836859 GCA_035578135.1 Flexamia atlantica
AATATAGGTATTGGGTTAATCAACTAAAAACCACCGGTAAATTGATGACCTACATTAGGTCACCATAAGAATTGGGTTTACAGTCTGATCTTCATCATTTGCAAAATTTAGGCCTATCTTTGCCAAGGTAAATCATGATGAGAATACCGTTTATTACAAAATTCCAGCTAAGACACTTTATCCAACCACCAACATAACCTGTACAGGGACAAAGTCTACATATAAGTTCCTCACACCATCTTATGAAGATAACATTATTATAAAATATATTCACACTTAAAAGGAAAACTGTGCATACCTTAAATGTGTAAGGAAATTCTGGATTTTAAACACGTAGGTAAGTGTAAAAACCCAAACTATCATCTTGAGAGTTGGGTAACCTTATTACTACAGGATAAACTTACCTAATTTGGTTACGTGTATTGTATATGCCATTAACTGAATAACTGAATGTATAACAATTATTTCTGCTTACAATGCCTACTTTGTAAGTCCGACATTAATATTATATACGTACTTGTTACGGTCCTGACTTGGCGTCTTGAGGGTCTTCACGAAATCACGATACCAATCGAAATAACTTAATTCCAGAGACCTCAAATGTGCAATTCAACAGCAGTCTGATCATAAATAAAAAATAATATCTCTAGGAATATTCTTTATTTTTATCCTTTTATTCTTTAACTTTCGCTTTAGCTTTAGCATTCACAAGCGCTATCGCAGCACAGCAGTAAATGAAATGTAGCAAATTAAACGCAGATTTTCATGCTATGCAGACACTGTTATAATTCAATTCGTGATAAATAGATATTATTATCCATGCTTATAGCCCCTGAGCTGTGTGATTAATGTAAGACTGAATTACTTACTTGAAATCCGTCAGACAGCTCAAAAATGATCATATACTTGTTCAGGACATGTTTCGACACAATAGTGTCATCTTCAGCTGAGAGTTAGTGAAGTTCATAATCCACCATTTGGCTTCATCAATAAATTATAAAACACAAACACAAAACAGTCATACATTTACACGGACACGGGTACATTTAAAATTGTTAAAAACAAACATGTAACAAACATTAAGTCTGTCTACCACCGCCGGCGTGTCGTGATTGGTTATTATTGTAGAACAGGCCTGTTTGTTTTTAACAATTTTAAATGTACCCGTGTCCGTGTAAATGTATGACTGTTTTGTGTTTGTGTTTTATAATTTATTGATGAAGCCAAATGGTGGATTATGAACTTCACTAACTCTCAGCTGAAGATGACACTATTGTGTCGAAACATGTCCTGAACAAGTATATGATCATTTTTGAGCTGTCTGACGGATTTCAAGTAAGTAATTCAGTCTTACATAAATAGATAACTTGTAACAGATATATTTAACACCATAAATTAAATAGCTTGGACAATGGTTAGTACGCCATAAAACAAAGTTAACACAACCTACAACCACAACTACAAATGCCAGACAAACGACATTATTTTGACATTTGACAGCTCAACAAGCCAGACGTTTTGACGGGTGACGACGACTGCCGAAGTCAAAAGTTCAAATCAGCAACCAAATAAATGTTGTAAACTAAAAAATAAAATATTTAATCACAAAATTAACAACCTACTCATCGATTAGATCATTCCTCAAGATGTAAAATTGATGCCGTTTAAGTTTCATAATTTTTAATCTAATAATAAAAGAGGAGTTAAACTACATAAGTGATTCTTGAGTTGAGAATAAGACTCTCTAAACGTTCGTCAATAATGCGAGTATTTTATTTCTTGAAAAGACTCTGCCCAGAAGTTGTTCTAAAAATATTTATTTTTCTTTAGTTCATAGTAGAATACAGTATGGTATAGCCTTCTGGGGAGCAGCTTATAATATTTCCTTCAATCAAGTTTTTATCAAACAAAAGTGTTTTGTAAGGATAATAAAAGGAAATCAAGAATGGAACCTTCATTTCCCATTTTTAAAGAATTAAAAGTTTTACCCTTAAAGTATCTTTATGTTTTTAAAGTATTGAATATGTTAAGAAATGTCAATGAGTTATTGTTTCTCAAGCCTAAAACAACTGCCTTCCAAAAGACTTTTGATTTCACTGCACCGCGCATGTTCAGCAAGTTGCCCATTTCTATTAAAAACTGCTTCAATAAAAAGCAATTTTCAAAAAAATTGAAGTATTGGTTATTTAGCTTAGACTCACTTGATGTTTTACTACATATACCCAGTTAAAATAAGTCCCAAAATTAGGTGTAATGTATGGTAATTTGTTGTCCTAATGTATTCAATTTTTAACCATTATGAAAATCTTGTGTGAAAACCATTATGACTAACGCAAAAACTGTAAGAAAAATTCAATAGTTTTTTTTTTATTTTCTATGCATTTATGGCTTGAGGTTTCTTTTTTCAGTCAATAAAATTAAATAGAGCCCACCCTTTACACAGGCATTGCCTTAGAGGGTGGTGAATCACCAAAAGTTTTCTTTTTATTATTTTATATTATTTATGTTCATTGAGTAAATGTTTGATTACATAGTGTGCATGTTGGAAGTGAAACCAAAGCTTGAGCATTGTTGTCAGAAATGAAATCTGTTAATGATCTTAGTTTTTTTTTATGTATTTGCTTGGGTTTTATTTATAAAGAAAAATGTGTTTGTAAAATCTGTGTATGTAATAATGCACTGTAAGAAGTTTGTAAAAACATTGTAAACTTTTGGTTTAATAAAGAATTATTATTATTATTATTATTATTAGTTTCAAACAATAAAAGGTTGTCTGTTATCTTATTTTATCTGTTTATTTTCATTTATAGGCAAAATCAATTTAGGCCTCCTATAGAGTTGGTCCAATGAGAGTTTCGAAATTCAAATTCCAAGTTGTCAAAATACTTGTTTGAAAACAAATATACATAGCTGATCATTCACAAGCAGATTGTATTGTCACCTTAAATCGGGACTTGCAATCTCGAGTCCCGAGATTGCAAGTTTTTTTTAACCTGTGCAGGTTGTCGAGTTTAAAAAAAAATCTCAGCACAGTATAGGACAAAAGAAGTTGAGGGGGAATCATGGAGGTGGAGACACACTCCATTGGACCATTTTTCTAGAAAAATCCATTTTTAACTCTATAATAAATGTTAAGTTGACACAATTATTTTTTCTACATAATTCCTCACTCACCTTGCAAAAGTGTCAGGATTCAGTGCGTTCACATTGAAAACTTCTTTGTCTTTCATTAGAAATACTGATTTGAAGTATGCAACAAACGCCCTTTGAGCAGAAGCTTTCAGGTTTGGGTCTCTGGCAAGAAAAGCTTCCATTTTGACTTGAGGGTTGGTCAGCTTCATTGGATTCACTCTGTAACGTATTCAATTTTCTATTTTGAAGTTAATATGAAAACAAAGAAACATTATAGGCCTAATGAATTATGAGTTTTGAAGTAAGTTATCAGATTTTAAAACAAATATTAGGTAGCCTAAGTATTAAAGTTTATTTTTTTAAACAAATAATAATAAAAATATAAGAGATGTCCTTAACAAACTTAGCAATAGGGAATTGAAATCCCAGTTTAATTTATACAGGTATTTATATTGTTAAAAATGTGAAATACTAAAAAATTGATTTTGGCTGGGCCTAATATCATTTGATTAATTTGTAATTTAAACATTTTGAAACCTTTTAACCCTCCCATGGCCCCAGCAATAAAATATCCCAAGTCAGTGTCTCAATGACACTTAAAAAAATATGGCAATCCTAGTCAGTGAACTTACTCAATTTAAACAATTTCTTAAAGAAGTTCTCTCAGAAATGTGTAACAATAAAAAAATTCCAAATTTTTTAGCATTTGAGCAACACTTCACTCCCACGGACGGTTCACAAAAACAACACTAGGATCTTCCCTATTTCACTTCAAACACCAACTCTTGTCCACTGCTTACTTGATCTCGTCAATGGGTATCTTCTTGGCCTCGAGGTGACGCAGCATCGCATCTCGCTCTGACGGCAGCAGCACCAGAAGCGACTCCCCGCCCTTGTGGTAGCGCGCCGTCCGCCCTGCACGGTGGATGTACGTGTTGGCGTCTTCCGGACAGTCCAGCTGCACCACCCAGTTCACCTCTGGGAAAT
This sequence comes from Flexamia atlantica, assembly GCA_035578135.1. NCBI lineage: Eukaryota > Metazoa > Arthropoda > Insecta > Hemiptera > Cicadellidae > Flexamia > Flexamia atlantica. Next base: position 30,386,926 of record JAQJVK010000012.1, read on the forward strand.
CTGGATCGGGTGATAATAAAAAAATTTTTTGACGATTTGTTGGCACAGAGAAGTAATATTCAGGCTGTGGGAGTAGGGTTTCTACCAAGTGTAAGGCAGTAATTAATAGTAATTTTCGAGGACTTTTTTAAAACTTTGGTAGGCGAGATTTATCTCACTAATTTGAAATAAATACCCTATCCATAGGAGGACATATCTACTCCAAAAATCAGTAAAGAGTACAAATAAACAAAATAATTTCATGAAAATATAATCAAGTTGGCCAAATACGATATGGCCTAAAATTGAGATCATGTAAATACGTAAAAATAAAAATCTCTAATAACGAATTTATAAAAATTAGAGGACCTTGAGATTAAAAGAACAATTTTGAGGACCTTTATTTAAAGGACTTTTGGTGAAATTGGAAGGACTGATGCCTAGTGGGGTGCTCTCTCGTCCCAAAAGGGCATCAAAATTAATGAATTATTGTAGGGGTGGGCGAGTACTCGACAGTCGAGTAATTACTCGAGTAGTTGCTACTACTCGAGGTCGAGTCGAGTAGTTCCAACAACTCGACTCAAACAAGTCGAGTATTTAGTTACTCCCGCCGTTTACGCGGCGGCCGACTTTACGTGCGATTTACGTTTGTGCAAACAAATTTTAAAGCAGATCGCGAGTTACGCAAAAGTTACATCTGCCGTTTATCCGCAATCGGCAGATTGTTTATCGCGGCCGCTCGCTAGTTTCACAATAAGCAGTATTTTCTGGTCATTTGTGGCCGGCAAATACGCGTGACTGTTTTTTACCGCCGATCGCTAGTTTCGCAAAGTTGCATTTAGTTTATTTACGATCGGCAAATACACGCGATCATTTTTCGCGGCTGAACGCGATTTTTTCAAGGCTACATTTGCCGATTTTTGGCGATCGGCAATACGCACGCTCGTATTCGCGGCCGACCGCGACTATGGCAACGCTACATTTGCCGATTTTCGGCAATCGACAAATACGCGTGGTCGTATTTCGCGGCCGACCGCGACTTTAGCAATGCTACATTTCCCGATTTTCGGCGATCGGCAGATCGCAAGTTTTGAAAAGCTACATCTGCCGTTTATCCGCGACCGACAGATATGCGCTATCACCTTTCGCAGCCGTCCACGAGTTTTTCATAACAATAACCTCGACAATATTTCATTACCTCATAGGAGAATGGATTTAGACAGTTATCTAGGAAAACCAGATTCTGAGAGATGTCTCAGAATTCGGATGAAAACTTAAGAGCTAAATTTAGCTCTGAACTTACACTTAACAACTTCAAATTTGTAATCATATTTTATCTTTTGAATGATACACAGCCTTCATTTTTCTGTCTCATTTGATTTGTAAAAATGAGAAGAAAATTGTGGACTTCATAAAACAATTATTTAAGGTTTTGTATCTGGTCGCAGCTGTGTCACTCGTGCTCAAAAGATTGGATGTCAAAAAAAAATAGATCAGCAGTCGGGTAAGGGGGTGGGGTTGGGTTTAGAGAAGTAAACAAATAACTGGGCATAGCTCTCCTCCCTGATGTTTTTAATTCTTTCTTCCACAATTTCTTGGCTAAGGTGTTCATGAGGGCCAACAATTATTTTAGGGAAAATATAAACCTGTTTTTGATTGTTAAAATAATAGGCTAATAATTAAATCTTATTACTGCTTGAATTTTACAACTTTGCATATTCTTCATAAATTTATTTCATAATCTTGTTACATTAAGTAACTTGTTATTTTGAGTGATTTAGCTTAGTCAACTTATTCATTTAAAAGTAGCGTTTATGCAATGTATGGTATTAGAATATCAGAGTTTTATTTTCTCAAGCAAAATATAAAAACAAGCTTAAATAAAGGAGACCAATTTTATAAGTACAATTGAAGAAAGATTTTAATTAACTATAATTCAAAAACATAAATACTTTAAAAAATGAGATTTCATTACTTTTTACAACTACTCGACTCGACTCGACTCGACTTCAAAATCCACTACTCGCCCACCCCTAAATTATTGTCTTCACAACAACCACTCTCATTTCATTCCAGTTTGACTTTTTAGAGTACTTTGGAACTGACTTTACATCCTTTAAACAAACCAAATGATGTTTTTCTAATATTTTTTGCGTGTCAAATTAAAGATTATTCGACAATCTCAGATTGATATGTACAGTGGATGAAAATTGGATTCAATTAATTGGGGACTGAACAAGAAGTCACAAAGTTGTTAGAAGTTTTGCATCTTTAAGACATACTTTAATTTTTAATGCGAGAATAATGTAGTCTTGGATAGGCTTGAAAGTATCTTTGATAACACCTGCCTACCCTGCTAGTTTTTTTAACAAACCCAACCTACCAAGCCCCCTAGCGGCAATGTCAGTGGCCAGAAGTACAGCATGTTGTTTATGAACGAACGAGTTGTAGATTTTCATTCGTCTCTCCTGATGCAGCGTGCCGTAGAGTGCAAGCAGCGCAGTCGAGGGTCTCAGCTTGCACAGAATTTCAAACATGTATTTCACCTGAAATTACTTGTTCCAGTTAAAAAATTCAAAATTTGAATTTGTTATCCCTCCAATAAGAAGACGATTACCAACACTCAACAACAAGTTAGACTAGGATTTTTTAGGGGGAAATAATGATAGAATATTTTTTAGCAATACTGTTTGATGCCACTGTAGCATAAAGTTAGCGTTTCATTAATTTTTTTAATTCACAAAAAAATTCATAGAAAATGCAAAATTTATGAATTGTCAAAAACGGTACTTTGGTACTATACGGAGGACACTATTTTTAGAGATTTTTTTACTGGGCACCAAAAATGACTTCATAATTGGAAAGAACATGCTTTAATTGACTTACTGTCCAAATTGGACATAATTATGATGAGCAGTCTTTGTTTTCTGCTTCCCCAGAAGACAGCGATGTTGGTGAGGATTGAGTTGAACGAGTCGCCGCAGCTAGCGACTCCACCCGATCGCCACCCTTATTCAGCGCACAGCTGCGGTTATGTTAAGTTAGGTTATCATAAATATATTAGTAAGATTTTCCTTGTTTCGTTATGAATCAAATGATACCAGATGAGTCATACTTTCAACCGCCAAATACCCTTGAAGGAGGCCCGTTGACCGGAGCGCAAGCATCACCTGTCAATGAGATTTGGCAGGCAAAAGTATGACTTATCTGGTATCGTTCGATTCGTAACAAAACGAGGAAAGTCCTACTAACATATTTATGATAACATAACTTAAATTAACCGCCGCAGCACGCTGTATAAGGGTGGCCTCCGTATAATACCAAAGTACCTCAAAAACTAATACGCATTAAATTTGATTAGCAATATTTATGAATTTAATTTTCTCCTTACTGAAGAAAAAATAATCACCTCACCCCCTTTTTATTTGGTTGGGACATTTTGGGGACCTTATTTTAGGCCTTGATACACAACCATAGGTGTAAATGCCAATGCCAGCCAAAAACCTTTCCCAAATAGGTACTTGTAATTTACTACTTTACGTAGACTGTGTTTTACAAACCTGCTTACAGCTGGAGAGAAATACTAAAATTTTGTGTTTCGGGTGGTTTTTAATAAAAGACCACAGGAAAGCCATCTTATCATGCAGTTCACACACAACATAGTTCTGAGTCAGACCATCTGGGGTGCTGAACTGAGCGTTCTCATGAACTGAAACATATTTTGGATCCTTCAAGCTCAAACGGGCAAGGTCCCTCACAGATCTGAAAAATATAAATGTGTTTGTTAGATTTCTGGAATACTATCACAGAGCTAATGATATTATTTTGGAATACATTTCCTAACAAATTTACAATGCAATACACTTTTATTATAGACAGCTTGTTGAATAGTTACATTACATCCTGAATGACTCAAGCTATATTCAGTGTTAGTGTATCACACATAGCCTCATCATCTAAGTATGAAGGAGTTTATTTGAATATTTGGAGTTCAGATTAATGTTTAGACGAAAGTTATGGGGTGGGTGTGTGCTCGATTTTCGGGTAATTACTCGAGGAGTTACTAATACTTAAACTCGGGTCAAGTTGTTAGAACTACCTGAAAGTTAGTTACCCCCACCATTAACCCAACACGTGATCAAATTTTGCGGCCGATACGAGTTTCGCATAGATGTATTTTGTTTATTTGCGATGGGCAAATAAGCACGTTCGTTTTTCACGGCCAAACCCGAGTTTTACAAAGCTACATTTGCCATTAATTGGAGATCGGCAAATACCTCTGATTGTATTTTGCAGCCAATCGCAAGTTTTGCAAAGCTACATCTGCAGTTTATCCGCGATCAGCACACTTGCACTACTGTTTTTGCAGCTGTTCGCGAGTTTTCCATAACAATATTCTCAACAATATCTTATGAACTCATAGAAGAAAGATTGTTGACAGGTATTATATACAAGCTCTCAGAATTCAAAAATTGGAAACTTTCCGCTATATTTAGACCTGACCTTGCACTTCTTCACTTCAATTTTTATCTTTTGAATGTCACACAGCCTTCATTTCAGTCTCATTTGGTTAGTTAAAATGAGAAGAAAATTATGAGATTTCATTGGTTCACGTATGACAATTAGTTAAAGTTTTGGAATTTTTGTATTAGGGGGATTCCTCCCCTCTGATTAGGGGGATTCCCCTCTTATCTGATCGTAGCTGTGTCACTCAGTGCTCAACCTGACTTATGTCAACAAACAATAGATCAGTGGTCAGGATAGAGGGGGTAGGGTGGGGTTTAGAAGAAAACAAATAACTGAGCATAGCTCTCTCTCACTGGTCTTGTTTTCAATTCTTTCTTACACAAATCTTAAGGTTTTAATAACAATTAACTTTTCTAATCTTGTAAATGTTTAAATTCTACATGAATGCATATTATGGACAAATTTACTTTGTGACCTCAGTGTTTACGATAAAATCTCATTCTTTAGTTTCTTATTTTAATCTAATATAAAAGAATGTTTCATTTGACATTAATAGAAATAAAAAACTGTGTTAATGCTAATAATTGAGCATTGAAACAAAGTATATTTTCAAGACAATTAAGATCTAAAATAATTTGGTTATTTTGATGTGACATTTTTTCAATAAATCTATTACAAACAAACCCTTCATGTACTAATTAAATTAGAATAGTGTAAAAAACTGGGCTTTTATGAAAAAATTGAAAAACTTTGTAACATTAAGTGATTTGTTATTTCAAGAGATTTAGAAGCATATTTATCTGGAGGCTCTTAAAAGGAGGATTCAGCTCTTAAAAGAAGGCTTTAAATCATAATTAAAATTTCAGTTTTTTTTTAAGAATACTATAAAAAGATTAGCCAAAATAATGGAGACCAATTTGATAAATAAGATGAATGAAACATTTTGACTAATTATAATTCAACAAGTTAATTACTTTAAAACAATATATATTTAATTCATTACTTTTCACAAACAATTACTTCACTTGACTCAATACTCGAGTATTTGGCTTCTTCATACTTGACTCAAATTCAAAAACCACTACTCGCAAACCCCTACTTAAGCTGAATATTTTCTTTTGTTCGCGAGTGATGAGGGATGAACTTAAAGAATTCTTAGGGAGGTAGTTTGAGTGTGCTAAATGGTCTTACCTAAGACCATTAACATATTAGTGTTAGTATATTACCTCGGAAAACAGAAACCTTTATTTAATCTTTGTATCTTATCAATTTTATGAGATGTTATCTCTATCCAAACTATAAAAACATTTTAAATTAACGAAGAAGAATGCGTATATTGAAAAATACCACAACAATTTTGAAAGAACACTTTAGAATAATTCAGCCAAGCAATAACCATCCCATAGTAATCCAATTTATATCATTTGACATAAGAGCCACCAAATAATGATCTTTCACCTACTTGGTTTGGGTAGCAGAAAACAACAGGGTTTGTCGCTTCGGAGGAAGGTTTTCAATGATGCTGTTCATGGTTTTCTCAAAACCTAAATCCAAACAACGATCTGCTTCATCCAAAACTAATACCTGAAAACAAATAAAAAATAAACTCAATTAAGTTAATCATACAGGCTACACTATTTGATTGTAAGTTTGAACAGATTTATGAAACGTTCCTTTGGTAACATGAGAAAAACGATTCAGTACTGAATGTTGAATTTAACCTTTCAACACCAGAAAACATTTTAGTAATGAGGATACGTACTTGTGTATTGATAAAATAAAACTTTACATGGGATTATAAATCAAGAATAAAAAGTTTAATCACAAGTTCAACTGTTAATTACTCAGATGTATATTTTCACCCCAGTGGACCCTCATTTAACTGCCCTACATGGTGCCGGACATTACGTCATTCAACCAAATGCTCGATTATATTAACATCTTATCCTTGTAAATTAATTATACGTCCTTAACACATTTGCTGTGTAGTACGGGTATACCCGTAGTTGCAGTTGTTCCCGCAACGTATACTACGGGTCTGCCCATACACACAACACACAAACTTTATCACTTCAATGTGCACCAGTGTGGCGCTCAGAAACAATGATTTGTTGCTCGTATGCAGCTACAAATGCGGGCTTCATTTTGGTGTAGGTTGGTATTGAATTTCCACAAAAATTTACCTCTGGAAGTGTTACAAAACTAACCATTTTGTCCCACTTTTCTGGGATTTTTCCCATCATTTTGGCAATACAAGCCGAATGCTGCTATCTGTGGGTGTTCCAGTGTAATACGTCCACCCTCATGGTTACGCAGTATCATCACCGCTAGTGTTTTGCGTTTAGTCGGACCAGCGATCTCTATAATACAACTGGATCGCGCGCTGTAATGCCCGGAACAAGGCACATTTCGGGCCGGCCGCTCCCCCCACCGCTAACGGGTGCGCCTCACCGCGCGGCCCATACACTTCATACGGGGCTACCGTGTTTTTATTGATATAAACTGAAGTAACTTTGTTGATACTTACTCAATTGAAATGGGGGTTTCACCATTGTACTCCTTATGAAATTACGGAGGTTGTTGTGTAGTTTTACGTTATTACAAACACCATTGCAACGATATAAATGGAAGAAAAAGGTGTGACTTGATATTTTTTCTAGTTTTATGTTAGTGAAATATGACGAGTTCAACTGAAACTTTCACGCTATAAAACAATTATTGCATAAGCCTAATGCATTCATATGAGTAGAAAAAAGAGAAGATTTTGTCCCCTGCTGTATGTATATAGAAAGAGATGTTTACAAATATCAGCCCACGCGCTGCCCGCGCGTAGCAAGTGGGTAAACAAAATCACTCAAAGGAGGTAATTCATGTCTCGACTAACGATGTAAATATACATCGATGGTCTCGACTTGTCTGTTTCTAACCCCACCCTTCATTAATCCTTCGTCCACCTTCTGAAATTCAGTTCAGTTGGTTTTTGCTGTTTGTTGTAATTGCAATATGCCCAAGTCATCATGCCGAAATACTGCGCCGCGTACAACTGTTCGAATAATGCTAAAGACAAGTCGTTATCATTTCACTGGTAAGTAATTTTGCTTTGTTAATACTACATTATTATTTTAGGTCTGAAATATAAATCCAAAGTCATGATTTAACTAAACTTCTGCATTTGGTATATTTTAAGTTTTGTTTATTTCTAATGTTATCAACATATTAGTTGGTTTCGGAAGACATATTATTTGTCTAAAGTGGAATCGCTCTGCCATTCAATTGACAAACAGGAATTTAATCATCAAGGCCCAATGTCTAATATTCTAAGACACATTATTAGTTTTTTTATGTACTAGTTCGTAAATGTAATGTAAATATGGCATGTCAAAACTTTGCCACAACTGTTTTTAAAGGCCATAAAGATTTAGTGCAGCTGGGAGAAACCCCACATAAAGTAAAATTGATAAAAAAGATAGGATATTTGTTTTTCAAAATAAAGTTTTTCACTACCAATCAAAACTGAGAACACTTGACAAAAACCCAAGTTCGGCTGGCCTTCGGCAAAAACTGCACAAGTTAGTATTGTTTATGAATACATAAAACCATTATGTAATTACTAATGTTATGAAAATATTATTTTTGTCAAGTAAATGGTTTTATTAATGTATTTTATACTTATTTGATGACCTATTTTAAACCTTTTAGTCCTCATTTAATTTAATACTACAACCAAATAAATATATTTATTCACCACATTCACGCTTGCCATATGTATTTTATTGGTAAAATAATTTATATTTCCATGAAACTTAAAAACATAATTGTTATAACTTCATACTCGAACCAGAATCAACGCATAAACTAAATTAAATCTATAAAATATTAGCGAAGATAGCAGCTTTCATTCAACATGCAAAAATGTCTGCCGAATACAGTTTATAACAAAATGATTTTGATATAAAATCTATATCATTATCTCCACAATTTAATACAGATTGCAACTGTGTGAATTAATTGAAAATCAAGCAACTACGAACGAAGATATAGTGGTTTTTGTGAGCGCGAACACGGTAGTCCCGTGTAAAGTGTATGGCTGCAGCGGCGCGGTTCACCCGTTAGCGGTGGGGAGAGAGCCGAGCTGCCGGACCGAAAACACAGCACACAGCGCGCGATCCAGTTGTATTATAGAGATCGCTGAGTCGGACAGAAATAAATCAAGTTCGCTGATCTGCTACCTTGCACCGCTCGCACTGCGCGAACCCCCGCCATTGGGTGGCACGCAGCAAACGTGTTAAAAGGCCAAATCAAAAAGAAACTTTGTCGATCAAACTTGACTACAAAAAATCTTAAGAACCGATCAAAATTAAAATGTTGAATTATAATGGACAGATGTGTGAATTTAGTTGTTACCCGAACATATTTTATGAAATTATATTAAGTCAACAGCCATGATGCCGAACGTGAACTGTTTCCAAGAAAGAGGCTGGTTTATCCAACAGGTGATTACAGTGAAGGCTGTAAAATGAGCATCTACTGTATTTTAGTCGGTGGATGCTCTCTTAACATAGTGGACTTACCTAGTTATATTTCTAGGTCTAGGCCTAGATTAATGGCTTAGATTTCATTTATGTACATGAGAAAAGTCTTGTTAGAAAGTATTTGAATTAACTAAAATTTTTCTTGCGGACTAGATGGTGAATTTAAATTAAAAGGTTTCAACAATGAATACTTATTATACCATGACTGAGGTAAAAATAAAAGCTTACTTGCATGTTCACACAATCAAAGAGGGGATTTTCGTCCATGTGTTGGAGCAAGCGCCCTGGAGTACATATCACAATATTCACTCGATCCATTCTATGCTTCTCAAAGTGTAAATCTTTTCCACCTAAAATCACATGAAAGTATAGTGTTAGTAACTTACACTACCGTAACAACTTAATACAAATGAAAATAAACAAATACTCTATGGGGCAAAATTATTAGCATTTTATAACATGGGAAATCTAGAGTTATAATATTTGTTTGGTTCTGGCCAAGCAGGAAATCTATTCTGATATACATACCTGTATATACAAACGGTTCGACAAAATCAAAAATTTTACTGGATACATTGATTATATTGGCAATATTCAGTCAATTACATTTTGCATTCCAGGCACCATTATGATCTTAATGTATTTTAAATGTGCCTAAATTTGACAAGCCCACAATTATACCGCTGATGTGAAACTATAAAATAAGAAACGTTTTTAGCTTTGAACGGTTTATATACTTTGTGAACTCTTTTCATTAACTTGTGAAGTGCTTTTAGCGAATTTCTCCTATGGGGAAGAATCTGTTACACTAGGTCTCATGATAAGACTTAAGCTGGAGACAATCATAACATTTTGTTTTACGGTCCCCAGATGACAAAAACACCATTTGTGCATTTTCATAAATATATATATGTGGTGTGTGTCTTTAAGAGTGACAAATCATGTAAAAATTTTGGATCTGAATTAAACTTGGCACAGACCTGTTAAGTAATAATTATTCAGACGAGTTCGAAAATCAGCCCGATTGGACCTTCGGAAAGGAAGGTAAAGGAGGATAAACCCCTCCAAAAAAAAAAGGTTTTTGGGATTTTTTCATTTAAAAATTAAATGTTATGAATTCTGGTTTTAATTATTAAATTCAGCTTGAAAAACAAATAATAATTTTATTTTGAGTTCTTGCTCTATGTCACTGGTTACCAAGATATTTTTCGTGGTAAACAGAGTACGTTGTCCCAATGTTGACCTTACAGGACATAAATGAAATTTTATTTCTCGCTTATTTCTCAACATATCTGAATAAAACTTGGTATGGCTTCATATGGTTGATATCTAAAGAACTATTGCAAAAAATGCTCAATTTCACATTTTCCGTGGCAGGAAACCTGCATACTCATTCCAATGTTATCCTCATGGAGAAAATTGTCGTGTGCTCAATTTAGGATTTTAATTTGATTTTACTTGAAGGCACCGTCTAAATGATTAATTTGAGCATTGTAAATTCCCTGAGTATACAGATCTGCTGCAACAGGGATATTTTAATACAGGCTAGTTTATTTTGCATGTTGTAAATAAGATCATTACAAGGCCTGAACTGTGGGTTTTTTGTTTTTTGGAAACATTAAAAAAACTTACAGCTGTACCAAGAACTTAATAAAACATTAAGAAGTAATTTATGACCCTTACCAATAATTAGGCCAGCAGAGAAGTCGTGGTGGAAGCCCACTTTTCTAAGCGTTTCAAATATCTGGTATGCCAACTCTCTGGTGGGAGTTATTACCACAGCCCCAACACCATCTAATCGAGTCCATTTCTTCTTAAAGAGTGTTTCAAGGATCTGAAAAACAAATTAAACAAACTGATAGGTTTGAATTTGGACCATTTTTCCTCACTTAACTGTTACTCTTTTATAGTAGGCGTCCTCTAGTTCGGCTTTGGTTGGATCGGCCGCCGGATGGTCCGGCCGGTCCTAGGAGAGTGACTCATATCCATCATATCACTAGGCGCACCACAGGGAAACAACCTTCGACAGGATTTATCCTGAATGTTTAGTTTCCGGCCATAGAAGTAAACTATTTATGTCAGTTTAGTTTATGGGTATAAGCTTGGGCACACTTGACCTCAACTAACAAATGATGTTGTTATCCTTTAAATAGAAGGACACTGTACAGTAATATTTGGTCTGGGATTTCGTTTGCATAACAAGAGAAAATAACAAAATAATGGATTTCTTTTAATTTGTAAAGGTTATGATTCAAGTAATTAGTGTATATTAATTCTATCAAATAAATTTCTAGTGTGTTTTTACAGTAGTACATAATGAGTTTTTCTGATCACTTTTTATATCCTCAGTACGGTATCAGTACAAATGTACCTATCTATGAGTGGCGCAATATGACAGTTCAACACAGAGACGTCAAAATATTTTCATGTTCTTTGCAATTAACATGTTCTTTGGTAAACATGTTTAAATAACGTGTTTTGTTGATTTTTAAGCATAGGTAATGAATTTAATAGGATTATTTTACATTTTGATGGTAAATCCGGAAAGTCCAGCCATTTTGTAGTCCGGCCGGTGGTCCGGTCCCAAGGTGGCCGAACTAGAGGGTGTCTACTGTAATTACAAAACTCTGCTATCCATTACAAGTGTGGGATATCTGTGCTCAAGATATGAATGCCCAGATTTTTGTAGCCACTAATTAGCGCCACCACTGCAGTACAATTAGCAGGAGCTTGCCACAGAAGCTTTTTTAATAAATGTTAACATGTATTATTGACTTTCACATGCTTTTATTTTAATTTCTTTCCTAAACTGTTAGAATACATGTTCTTACACAAATAGAATCTACTGTCTGTCTATCCTCTTAATGATCCCTGTCCTGTCCCAACAAAGGGGATCCATGCATTTGGTCGATTTAGCATTAGATTGCCTAGCTTTGATCAACGATTACTTTAGTCTGGCGTAAAAAACTGCCCAGAGGGTATCTACAGCCGATACTACTGCTCAAGATATCAACATAGAACTTTACTGACTTTCAGAAATATTTGAAAACGCATTTGGCTCTGACACAAGCAAGAGCAAAAGAAGTCTCCAACCTGCCAAATTAATCCAGCAATTTCATAAGGACTTATAAAAACAAGTGAGTCATGGGATAAAATCACCAGATGGCATTATGGCCTACATTATTTAATACAGATAGTCATTATATACCCTAATTTTTGCTGCTTCCTCCTCCACTTGCAATTACTTATGAATATTCTGAAACTCATACTGAATTAAATATAGACCTCAGAACTGAGGAGAAAAATTTGACTCGAATAGAATTGGTAGGGATTTAGGCATTATGTTTACACAAAAAGGCTATTGTATAAGCTTAAGTAAAAGACATTATTTTGTGTTAACACATCATTAGTTAGATGTGTTAGGTATTAAAGACATTCATACCTACTTGGCAATAATTATGAAAAATATTTTTTTTAATGGTCAATGAAACTGATCTTCACTTACTGGTATAAGAAATGCCAATGTCTTTCCACTCCCTGTTTTCGCTGCTCCTAATATATCTAGACCCTGCAAGCTGTAGACCAAGCTCTCCTTCTGTATTTCTGTTGGTATTTCATAGTCATTTTCTGAAAGTCCTTTGAGAGTTGCAGGTGACAAAGGAAGGTCACTAAACGTTTTCACTTTAGAAATGTCTATCTGAAAATCAATAACGAAAATAGAAAATACAATATAAGTTACCTTGATAGGACTGTTAATTATAGTTCTGGACAGCCTTACTGGCTATTGGTAAAATATGGAAACCCTACAAATCATCTGCTAAAACTCATGATTGGTCGATCAGCCAAAAAACTGTTAGGTTTTTAAGGCACATCAACACTATGAAATTTGTCTTGCAATAAGCTTAGTTTACTGAAAGTTGGCTTGCGCAATACGAAACATAATATTATGTAGGTACAACCACTACTAATGAGAATAAAACTTCTTCTTATACTTATGGCAAGCTCTGCGAGAACTTTTACCGTTATTTTATGAGCAAATTTGAAATAGATTTCAACGGGACCTAGTAGCTTATAGATTTAATATTTATTGTATATGAGCTTGCAGCATAAACTATTGTATTGTATGTGCGTCTTTACTTAAACATGTGGTCATATGATTGATTGCCAACACAACACAGATGTTTCACGCCAATTCCGAACACAGCACACTCACTCACCCGCCAGTAAGTCTTAAGGCTGTCCAGAACTATAGTAGCCCAATAGCCAATGGCAACGAACAATTTAAAGTGGGGTCCAAACCACAATTTCGCGAGATAATTAAGAACTGGTCTAATTATGGTCATAAACATAATATTTGCTAGTGCAGACGTTAATCCCTACTAACAAAATACCGCATCCGCAAGCCATAGCTTATGACTCTCCACAAACTGTAACCTCCAAGAACCTTAATAACAGGACACTTGACTGTCCTAGTTTCAGGAAAGGCCTTGAGATAACAGTTACACCAGGCCTTGCTACAAATTGCACAGTTAGAGGTTCAACATTTATCAAATTTGCTTGAGTATCTCGGCTACGTCCAATTTCAGCTAAGGTATAGCCTACCTGATTGAAGAGATATCTACTGACATCATCAGGACTAGCATTGCCTTGGGGGCTTGGGCGACAACTTAGTATGAATGTAATCAGTGACCGTGTTAGTTACCTTCCAAGGGTTGTGCGCTTTAGTACACCTAGCAAGGAACAATTTTTAGTCTTGGTTGTTATAGGAGTAATTAGCCTACAGTGGATGCAATATGAGTGTAAAAAAAACATTTAAAATAAAAACATAAAAATGGTAATGAACATATAACAACTTCCAGTTTTATGTTTGGGCCTACACGTTCCCTTTAGAACTAGGACTATCACTATAGTGAATCCATTAGTTAAAGGCTAAGACAGTACGAATTCCGCAGAAAGTGCACACCCAATCTATCTTGGGGCCACGGTGGGAACCGGGGTTGTTGGGTGGGAAAGTAACTAACGAAAGCCAGCAATCGAATTGTTCAATATATCAACAGTTATATTGAAAGTAGATACTGATATATCAATTGGAAAAGTTATCGAGTAACACTGTGACAGGGTTCTGTTATGCACAGTGGGTTCTGTTATGCATAGCGCATTATTCCCTCCGCCTTAATTACCCGAAAGCCAACGGTGTATGAGAACAAAGGAAATAATCAACGGCCTTGAAATTGAAATTAATTGATTGATTAATTAGGTGAAATAACTTTCACTAAATGAAGAATGTGAATGAAATCCCAGAAACAGGATATACCCGTAACGACATACTATATAATAATTAACACCATCTGTTTGTGTTACCTCTGCGGCCTCTGCTGATGCCCTGAGTGGCACCTTCAGCGCCACAGCGCCATCCGGCACCGTGGGCACCACCATTGGCTGACTGCTGCAGCCTTTTGTGACACCGACAGAAAAAGCAGCGGTCATGCTTTTAGAGAAAAGAAATTTGTAAGTAGGCCTAGTCAATCCAATCCCAATGCGGAAAATTTGCAGCCAGGCCTCATATGTCGATATATCGATCGTATGAGGTGATAGACTAGCCTACCGATTGTTCTCCACCCAACACCCCCCTTCCATTGTTCCCTTGTTTCCATCGAATCCCTTAGCTATAATCGCAAAGCAAATCGATGATGTATTTAATGAGAATATTGATATATCATTTAAATGAGGTGGTTGACTATCGATTGTTCCCACCCAACAAACCAGGTTCCCACCGAATCCCCTAAGTAGTAATGTGAAGAAAATCAGTGGAATAGCCTATTGGTTGCGAATATCAATGTATCGTTCGCATTATTTAACCATCAATAGTTCTCCAACTAATAACCGGGGAGTTCCCCGGTTCTAATAACCGAGTCCCCTACACAGTGAGGCGAAGTGTGCACCTTCAGCTAAACTATAGCCGGCAAAAATTTTAATAAACAGAGAATGAAAAGAAACTATTACCTTAGCGCGAGTAACAATGGTACTCTTAAGAGCCTATACTGTGTACTGTAAAGTACATTTACGAGCAATAACTCAACACAAGCTTCAAACACTAAAGAATATGAAATACCCCAGCTCACTCACCTTTTGTGATTCTAATTTCTTAATAATTTTGTCATAAGAATCAGAATTTTTCTTCTTGGAAAAAACTTTAACTTTTTCTTTATTGCCTGGCTTTTTCTTCTTTTCAACCTTCATCTTAAAACGGTTCAATTACGATTAAATAAACCTAATAAAAAAGTGGACACACGACATAACCTCAAAACTACTATTCGTTTGTCAACCTCAACAAAAATACAACAAAAGTCAAGTCACATGGAACTTGAACATGGAACCAACAATGGAACATGGATGGATGGGAAAGAAAAGGCCAAGGAGGTTAGAGTCTAACTGGAGGTGCGCAAAAGTATTCCTGCGTCGTAAATCGTCGACCCCCTACCATATGAAAAATACGTCTTTGAACACCAACATCCTATTTAAGTAAAATAATACCGGTGTTGGGAAAACTCCAGAACAGATTTCTTGTTAAGGGGTTTTAAAACAATTAAGTTTTTAACCCATTTTATTACTCATTTGTTTCTAATCAACTATTCAAACCAGCTGCTTTTGGTTGAAAACCACTTATTACGGTATAAAGTTATTTCAATTTTTCATACTTTAAACTTTACAGAACCACATTTTATTGTAGTGATGAACGCTACCTGAAGACTGAAGACCTAAAATAAATTCAAAACATATTACAGCTTTCATTTATTTGATGCTTTTAATAAGTGTCTCTGTGGAATTTTTAATGAAAAAGAAATCAAACAAACGTACAATGCCAAAATATATTCAATCTTTATACTTTCTTATGGAACTGTAGGACTGTAGCTTAGGGGCGGTGCCTTTAAATCGATCCTGGAGCCTTTAAATATCACGTAGAAAGCTATTTTAAAAGTCGCTTTTCAGAAAGATAGATATCCGTCAATGGCTCTTTTCCAATTCACGCTTTTATTCTTTTTCAATTTATTGTTATTAGAAGTTATTATTCATGTGTTGATTACTTGTTGCATGTGTACAATGATATAATATTTTTGTATCTATTGAAATAAACCTATTTTTTATTGAGGAGATTACAATGGTCAATGGTCATCCAACGGAGGACTACCTATATATTTTGCTGACCAGCTGGCTGAGGAGAAAACTCGACGACTACGGGGATTCGACCGACTGGTTACTTCCGTTTGACCGACCGAATTCAAAGTTTGTAATTTTTTGCTACGAACTATCCTACATGAAAATACTAAATACCCCCGTAGCAGCAGACCTATATTCTCAGCGAATTTCAAATGTGCAAAAACATACTTAAATATTTAAAATTATATATTTAATTATAATAAAAGGGTGCACGCGGAGTTGATGAAATCTAATTTTAAAATTAATAAACCATAATTTTATAAACCAAGTTCAACGCCAAAAGCTAATTTAATATTCTCTTAAAACGTAAAAAATTTTCACGGTTAAATAGTTACACATTTTATGTGTAATACTGTTTTCGTTATACTGCTTCAAAAACACATGTTTTAATGCATGTTTTCCGGACCTAAATACACTCTTTTTATTCCTAGGAATTAAAAGCTGATGTACTCGATACCAGCTGACTCTTTATAGTCCTAGGACTATAAAAGTCAAAAAGTGCCGAGTACGTCGTAATAATCGAACAATATTCATTCGATTATAAATAATCGAAACATTCATCGTTATTATCGAAACATTCATTGTTGTCAGTTTAATCAATTTGTGAAACTCGCTGATTTCACCAATCGATTATTACATACGTTCGATACGTCGATAGTTGTTCATTGTTGTCAGTCTACCCTAACACAAATGAAACAGACAATCAGCTGATTGCTTCAAATAGCAAGAACAAGACGGTGGCATCTTTTGAAGGCATCTTTAAAGGTAAACAAGCTGTAACATTTTGGTTTTCTTAAGTAGTTTACGTATTGTATTGAGCAATATAACGAAAAATATAGTTCATCACACGGACCTAAAGCTGTTTTTCGTTACTCGGTCATTTTTCAACCTCGGCTTACAGCCTCGGTTGTAAAACTTGACCTTGTACGAAAGCGTCACTTTAGGTCCTTGTAATGAAATATACTAAATTATAAACATTTTGTGTAATTTACTCGTAATGTACTGATAAACCTGTTACAGTTTGCGCATTACATCTCCGGATGTTGCAGAGTCAGCTGGTTGCAAGGCGCGTGGTGGAGGGTGGAGAGGGGGCATGGTGTAGTATCTTTACACCATGGAGAGGGGGTACTTTTGTGAAAACCTGCTGTTTGTTGAACGCTGCGTTCACCAAAATCTTGAACAATCATTTAGCTAGAACTGTTTATTTTTTACTTTTTGAAACACATATAAACTATTCAATAATCCTTTGGGTTTCTACCAAAGATAATTTAAATAAAATATTTTTGTGGTAAAAAATCCATCAGAGCAATAGCACAGAACGCAATAGCCAAACTACCCCTCCCTTGCAGCACAGACAAAGGAATCTCCTTTGTCTGTGCTTGCAGGCTCACTGTCAGGATTTTTTCAAATTCAACATTTTGACTGTTCCATGTCTTTTTATTTTTGAATGTTTGATGTACATAAAGAAAGAAAACAAACTTAATCCAGGAAGAAAAATCACATAGTTACAACACCAGATTTATATAATTTTTTTCTGAACTTCACAAACTTTCAAACTTTGAAAGAAAACCTGGATATATTGGCAAGAAGCTCTACCAAGCTCAGCTGTGACCCGAATGAAAGCCATTCAGAAAATTTCACTCTTTAAAAGTTAAGTAAACATGTCTTATACAGAATAGTTTTTATGACCTAAGCAGCTACCTGGGGTATCACAAAGTCCCTCTATAACAGGATGTTAATTCCAAGTCATTCCTTCCCACAACCCAACCCAACCTAAGCCTAAAATTGCCCTAACCAAATTAGGCAATAACAAGTTCCATGCTGTTCTAAGGTCAAGGGATCGCCGCAGGATGTAAGATTAGGGTTAGCAGATATTTTTCAGGCCTACCCAGAACAGTTTGAGGTGTGGTGAACAAACACATCCTCCCTTCCCTCAATAACACAGCCGAAGATAGTAAAATAAAATTGTTAGAGTATTAAGGTTTTTTACTTATTATCTTAGATTTGTACCAGAAAAGCCAGCTTCAACCTAAATCACAACACTACTCCCACTGTTCTAGACAGACTTCAGAGGTCAGTATAGTAGAGGTTAGGTTGGTTTGTTTGTTACACTCCCGCAAGGTTCCCAACTATAGTTTTTTTTCGCTAGATTTACCTCGTTGTTCTCCTGATAACTCTAAAACATACATTAGTAATGAATGACTCCCGTTGAAATGTTGAGAAAGGTTTTTTAAAAAAAATTATGAAAACCCCAGGCAAACAGAAGTACCGGACACTGGACGAAGCCCTCAAAACCCAGACTGTCCGGGGAAAACCAGGATGTTTGGTAACCCTATGTAAGATGTAAGTTATTATACGGTTAGTGGTAGTATAAAGGCCATAGCTGAAGATATGATGTGCGACTGTCCTTTAGAATTTATCACGGGAGAGTGCACATGTGGAGATGAGCCCACACACAAGTCACAGGAGCAAGTTCTTGCAGAATATTTCACAGCACTTATGAAAAATAGTCTACTTACACCCAGATAAATTTATTACTGAACATACAAAAACAATTAGATTGATTTGTATGTAAACGTAGGTTAAACCGAACACCACATAAACGACTCGCGATATAGGGTGCACGTGAAGAATACATCTGCACTCTGACCGTGTGTGACTAAATCCAAGATAAGACTGATAATAAAAAAGGTAGATGGACGAAAATATGCTAGCTGGGTCCGGGGAAGATTCTTGTGAAGTACATTGGCGGGCATTACTGCCGACACCGACCAAGTACACTTTTAATTCACAAAAAAACTTGCATGCGGAGGAATCCTCTGCATGCATTCCCCTTGAGGGTTAATGAAGTTCTGTAATTTCAAAATTTAAGCTAAATTGTAACTGAAAATTTATAGCAAACACGTTGAAAATTCAATTCATCTTTTAAGAAATTTTTAAGCTTAGGGCTCAAAGAGAGGAAATGTCTAGAGCAGCGGTTCTCAAACTGTGGTTCGTGGAGAGGTGTGCGGCGGTTCGCAAGAGATAAATCAATAATGGCGGACACAAAAAATTGTAGCCTTATTTTTTAAAATTACTTTGAAATAACTATAATAATTTTACCATAACGGCCTTCAAGTTACTTCTGTTACTTTGTTTAGGGTCGCAGAGAAGATAGAATCTCTGATTTCAAAACTTAATTTTTGGAGCTCTTGTGTCATTAAAGGCCATATACTGAAGTGTTTCAGACATTAGATGAGTTCTTGAAAGAAAATGGATTAGAACTGAACTGTGAAGTTAAAGAAGTTATTAACAAACACTTGTAAGGATTGAAATTGTCATTTAGGAAATATTTTCCCAAACTCAATGGAAACATTCTTTGGTTCAAGGATTCTTTCTCTGATACATATTTGGAATCATCCAACTTAAATTTTAAAGAAAAGGAAAATTTGATCGAACTTTCCTTGAAAGTATAATTGAGGAGAAAACATTTGATCAATTTTTGGTTAGACTTGACTGATGTATGTAAATTTGTCCAATTTCGCAATCAAAGTTCTGCTCCCTTTTTCAACTACGGAGCTCGTAGAGCAAGCATTTCCCTCATATGCATATATTAAAAATAAATGTAGGAACAAATTTGATGCAGCCCCAGATATGAGGATTTGTCTTCTTTTGACTCTTAACTTTCTAAATTCCAGTTCTTATTGTCAATAAAGTGATTAGTTTTTAAATATAGTTTTAGCGAAACTAGTCTAGTATTTTTCTGATCCATAAGCTTTTGAAGCTTTTTGTAAAGATTTCCATTGCCATTTTTTTTATTTCAAAATATAGTTATAACTTACTTATGAACTTAATTGTTCACAAAGTACTTAAGTATTGGTTCATTTACCCCGAGCTATAATAAACGCTATAGATAAGCTAATACTCAAGTATTAAGTACTCAAGGGCGGCCTAGGGGTAAAATTCATGAAAATACATTGGCTTAGGGGTTCGCAAGGTGAAATAGTTTGAGAACCGCCGGTCTAGAGCAAAGACATGATACTGTAACCCCTACAGGTGTCATGAAATTTTAACGTTCAAAACTTCAAAACAACTGGCTATTTCCTATATAATCGTATGGGAAAATTACCAGTTATTTAAGTTTTTAGGATCACAATTATGTGACGGCTAGTGCAGGAGAATACAGGGGGCAAAATTTACATTAATATTAAATTTTGGAATTTTAATACTTAAATACTATTGGGCATTGAAACAAGTTTTCAAGGGAGAGAAGAAATAGGATCCTAAAATAAGCTCAAGAGAGGACAAAAAGAGACAAAAGTTATGATGAGGAAAAAATTTATTAAAAAACATGTTCTACACACAATAAAATAAAAGATAAACAATATAAAACCAGAAGGGAGTAACTCCTTTTACTCAGTCCACCGATGAGTGCAGTGTTGATTGGTGCAGACGTAATACAGCCTCATCTCTTCCTGTAATGAAAATGTAAAAGATTGTTAGTTACATTCATTTAAAAGAAAGGTTCTTTTGTTGCTACATACAAGTATATTAAATCACACTTTGCACTTTTGACACTGGACATGGAAGTAGTCTTGGATATGGACGGAATTTTGAGTTTAATTTTGTATTAAAACGTGTTTTTTTCTGAAAATAGGCTGTGGAAGCAGCCATTACAATACACCACCTTTTGGAGGTTGTTACCAGAAACAAATAAATAAAATTTATCAAACTTGTTTTTTACTTTTCTTTTTTTTTTACTAATTTATGTTTATAGTGTTTCTGTAGTTTGGAATCTGTACCGTGAGTAGCTAGTCTATAATTAATTTAAATGTACTCTTAGCCTAGATTTCAAATAAATACAAAGTATGATGACAAAATCTAATATTTAGTTAACATATTACAAAATTCAGATAAATGAGATATATAAATTTGGGGACTAGCAATGTATATATGACAATAATGGGAGATTAATATTCAATGGGTATCTAAGACTTTGAATTGATATTGAATTTAATTGTGACGATATTGAATTTATAAAATGGCAGTCTGTAAAATGTTCCTCATCAGGCTGGAAATGGTGGGTTCAAGATGCTCTCACCACCTGGATACATACAATCTTGGTCCAGTAAAATATAATGTTTCTTGATGTTTTAATTAATAAAAAGGGTTTGAATTTAAAAAGGTATTATGGGCTATTTCCCTACTAATTGGCATTAGGGATCAACGTCTAGTCCAAATTACTGGGGATCAAAATATAGGGACAGTCTCCTTGAATTATAGTTGGTACATATTAACACCTTGAAGTTCACCGCCAGAAGATGAGGTACGTCCAGTTGCACCACATGTGCCTTCCCTCATTGTACTTGGGGTTCAGACATCTTGTTGAATAAAATATTTTAATCACTGTACACTAAATTTGAATTAGTTATGAAACTTAATTTAGAATTTTTTATCATATTAAATAAAATACTTTCTTCAACAAGATGTGTGAACCCCAAGTACAACAATGGAAGGCACATGTGCTGCAACTGGACGTACCTCATCTTCTGGTGGTGAACTTCAAGGTGTTAAGATGTACCAACTACAATTAATTTTGGTTCGCCATGTCTAATTTAACTAAAACTAGGGTTCAATTTCTTCCATAAACTTTCAAATCTACTAACAGTGCAGGTTTATAACAAAAAAATGTCTGTTATCCATCTACTTATTTAACTGTCATAATTCCAGTCCCGAAGGTGAAGGTTAACGGAGGTTTCACTGTACAGTGAATACCTCTCGATTCCTCAAAAACTAGTGAAGTTCAACTAATAATCTACCACACATCTTCATTTGGGAAACCCCATTGAATGATGAGGATCAGATTGACTCTGGGGGTGAGATTGGGCATTGGTATGGACTGGAATGGGCAGCTGGGCAAGATGGAGAAGAAACTGGCAAGGGGTATTTTTGTTGTCCGAAATCTCTCCAAATTCAACAACAGCAAACTTCTAAAATCTGCCTATTACTACCTTTTCTAGTCCCACATCTCCTACTCAATTGTTGTGTGGAGATTACCTACTAGTGGTGGCACCCTTCCTCATAACCAGTGAGGCCCTTTAACCGGCTACTGGTAGGACATATGTAATGCTTTAAAATATAGGAAAACATGTCTGTTGTAATTGCATTTTAGTTTTACATGTTTTTAAATTGTACATTACTGTATTTATAAATGTAAAAAATAGTTTACCATGTTATATAGAGGTTAACTGATCATGAAAACTGATTGTTTGATAAATTTTGAATTTAACATCAAATTATTATGCGAGGCTCGCTGAGAAAGTAAAGGACATTTTGTTACACATCTAGCCCTGTTGCCCCGACACCACGACTGAATGTGCAGTGTAAAGGTACCCTCCTGTTTCACTTGAAACAAGTGAAATTTGAGCCAAGTTTCGTCACTGACTGATCACACATTTCCTTCTTCCTGCTTTTCAAAATGCTAGTTATGTGATTTTAATAGTATTTTGCGGCCCAAAAGGTTAAAACCCTGTTGAATTCAAGCATGGAGGAGAAAAATGTAATCCTGAGTCTTTTGTGAGGCCCTACAGTGACTTGATATGCCATTCGAAAGATGCAACATGGATAAATCCAATCGCAGGCGAGGGTGTTGCTGATCCCCCCGAGTGAAGGGTTACGCGGCGCCCGCGACTCCCGCCCCACGGAGCAGCAGCAAGTTCGCAGAACTTTGCCGCCTCAAGTGAGACATTTTCGGACGAACCTTGTATAACCCATGTCTGGTCTTAAGTGATTATCTTTTTTCAAGGTTAAGGAAATTTTTAGGTAGGAAAGTGTTTAGAAATGGTAAGGAACTGAAAGAAACAACATTATTAGGTCATGTCAATTTGGTAGAATTTTTAACGGACACCGCCATTTTGAAACATTGTAAGAAAGAAATGCGTGGTTGGTTGGCAACAAGACTTGGCTCAGATTGGGACCAGGAGTGGAGGTTTAGGCCACACTATCAGTCTTGGAGATAGGATGACTGGGCTGGGATAGATGTAGGGACAAAACATCCGTTACTTTCTGGTTGACCCTCGTAACTATAATGCCTGTTTACACGATGACCAGGCAGTAGGTTCATAGAAAAAAATTCTTCTGTTCCCTTTTGTTTTAGGTGTTAAAATATAGAGAACACTGTACTGATCGTCCACTATATTGGTCGTCATGTAAACCAGGCTTTAGACTAGGGAATCATACTGACCTCAGGTTTGCAGTGCCTATTTTGTTTCTGTTATTGATATGTTCAAAATGAGTTGTCACACAATCTTTGCTTTATTGAAAAATTGGGGCAGCCCCCAGTTTTGGGGACAGGGTCAGATACAAAATCATAAACTTAATTTGGTATTGACCATGTAAGAGAAGAAAGTAATCATTAAATAACTAGGTACACACATTCAATCTTCTGTTGTCCCTTATCCCAAAATTCTACAGGACTGCAATTTTTTTTAGTTTCATATTATTACACTTATTTGATTATTGAGGTGATTCTTCATTAAATTCAACTTACAGAGTTAAGTCTAACTAAACTCAACAGGGCCGGATTTACGCATAGGCGCCATAGGCGCGCGCCTAGGGGCCCGCACCACAAGAGGGCCCGCGCCACAAGAGGGCCCGCGCCAGACAAAAATATATAAAAATTATTTTTCTTATCCAGGAATGATCGTCGTTTGATACTCAATAAACCTCGACCAAGAATAAAAAGATATTTAATAATTGTTATCCTAATTGAACGTGAAACATAAACAACGTAATTTAAGTATGTACTTCAATACGAATAACAGACAGCTCAAAAGATATGACATCAAGTCCACTGTAGGTCCGATGTTGCGGACGGTGCGGCGCCGCTTTGTAGGCAGCAAAATTCTCGAAGTGGGGGCATGGGGAAAGGTCTGTAGTGGTGAAGAGAAGAGAATAATAATAGTTTTCAGGTTATCTCAGTCGAAAATGTAAACAAATTGTGACGTCTTTTGAAGACCGGAAACATAACCTGCAGCTAGGACAAAATTAATGTTAGCCAATCAGAGGAAGAATTATATTCCTCACACCTCATTTAAGCTATATTTTACCCAATTAGGTAGTAGAGCTTGCAGAACCAGATATGAGACTACGATTGAAGACACAAGTTTAGGTTCCACCACAGGCCATACGTGAGTTAACATGACAGGATAATAATATTCATGGGAGTAAATTCAGCAATTTCTATGGGGGGGGGGCAAGATTTTCAGACCTCTGCTCAATATTAACCCCCTTCCTCTTTAAAATGTGTTAGACGCTGTTTTGTTGAATAATATTTGCCAAATTTATGACAGCCGTGAAGGGTCTGAGAGATTTACCGACAGCAATACGACCGACGTTCGCAGGTTACAATATAACATACTCTAGCCAAGAGCTGTTTGTTATTGCCATTACGTGACCAAGAAATCTGCTAGCTGCTGTAAACTTAAAGCAGGGTGTCAACCAGATTTCACATATTCATTTCCAACTTTTTTCTTTCTTTTCTAGACCATTAAAAACCCCGACCAGTAAAATCAGTAATGTAGCTTTTAAATCGAACACTTGAGCACTATCTTCGATGTAAAATACAGACGGCCGCAACGCGACCGACAGATTTACCGGCCGCGATATGTCAAAAGGTTTACCGACCGCAATGTGATCGAGAAAATTGCTGGCCACGAAAAGATTGCACGATTTTCCGACCACAATATGACCGAGAGATTTGCCAGCCGCGGTATCATGACCGAGGACCGCGATTTGACAGCCGTGATTCGACCAACAGATTTGCCAGGTGCGGTATAAACGACCAGGTATAGATTTCCCGGCCGAAGTGTAGTCAGTAGATTTGACAAAAGAGCGAGAGGCTTGTTGGTCGCGAAACGACCGAGAAATATACCCGTTAGCTGCTGTATATAATATATGACGCAATTCGACCGACAAGTCGGAAAGGACTGAGGACAGTGGTTAAAATGGAGGACATTTCCTCCTAAAAACGGACGGTTGGGCACTATGACCCTGGGGGCCCGCAACACTGAGTGAGCCTAGGGGCCCAAACGTCCTAAATCCGGCCCTGAAACTTAAGATATCTAGGTAAACCAAATGAAAATTAAAATTTCAAAGATTAAAAATATTGATGCTTGACAGTATATATGTCTCATTGAAAGGTAGCACCCTATTGGGGCAACATTTGACTTGCGGAGAAAAAGTGTCATCTACCAAACGGCGAGTTATAGATGAAATTTTTATGTCTGTTTGACTTATAGATAGAATTTACAACCTTACAATTACAGTAAACCCTCTCATATCCAGACTAATGTGGCGCCGGCCGATCCGGATAACAAAAAATCCGGATATGAGAGAAAAATGTTTTTAAATGAGAAAACAGATTAATACTGTACAACAACTACGGTACTCAATTTTAGTAAGCCTTAAATACGGAAACGTTTGTTTATTAAATAAAACAACGGTATTTTGGTCTAATAACACTTTAATACATTAACATCAAAACTCAAAAAATATTACGTAATACAGTACAGAGCAGTACAGTACATAGAGTAATATAATTTTAGCCTACAGCAGCGGTTCTCAAACTGGGGTTCGCGAACCCCTTGGGGTTCGTGGAGAGGTGTACGGGGGTTCGCGAGAGATAAATCAATAATGGCGGACAAAAAAATTGTGGCCTAATTTTATAAAATTACTTTGAATTAACTATAACAATTTTACCACAACAGTCAAAATATTTCCAACTGTTAACAGTTTAAATATTTTAAAAGCCAAAGACGATTACAAGATCAACGTTAGGCCTATTTCATAATAATTAGTCTGTTAAAAAACTAACTTCATCAAAGCAGGCTCATGGCTCACACTAAGAATCTTAACTCTATAAATTCCAGTTCTTATTGTCAATAAAGTGTTTTGTTTTTAAAAATAGGTTTAGCAAAACTAGTATTTTACTGATTCATAAACTTTTGAAGCTTTTTAAAAAAAATTCCATTGCCATTTTAAAAAAATTTCATTAAAAATGTATTAAAATATAGTTATAACTTACTAAAAAACTTAATTGTTTACAAAGTACCAGGACCGCCGAGAGGTCATGTCAGCCAACTCTGAAACTTGGGGCCCGGGATGAGTGGATTGTTTTTAGACTGAGGAAATAATATTGGTGTCGACTTCTTGGAAATAAAATTAGGCGTCTGTGTTAAAAAATAAAATGTCTAGCTTTACCACGCAAATTTCTTTTAATGATTGTTTTGTCTGTACTATTGTTTGCGACTGACTGTTCACTACGGCGCGGGGGCGGGGGCAGTCGGCCAGCGAGTAGTGAGCGTGAGGGACTCTCCATCCCTCTGCATTACAATATATTGACAACAACTTAAATACGTTATGATGATATTATCCATGATGGTAGACAAAAAGAGTACAACATATGTTGTAATTAACGCAAATGGCCGGAAAAAACATCGTGAAAAAACGGAAGAGTAACTTTATGAGGGAAACGAACGAGCAAGTTATGGGAAAGAGAAGAATGACTAGAAAATCCAATAGTAAGGGATCACTGATAATTTTTAATTTTTAAATTTTTAATTAGAGTAGGCTACTTTTTAAGTCCGACCGAAATTCAGCCTCAATTGGTTCCGGACTTTTGGAGTCCATATATTATGTATGATGTTCCACCTCTAGACTGCCTAAAACGCGAGTTTAGAAATCTAATTTTCGTAAATTTTCCGGGGGAAGGCCCCCGGTCCCCCCTTTCACTGTGGGATATTCTAGACCCTCTGAGGGCCCGTGCGGTGTACCCTCTCGGCGGCTCGCAAAGTACTTAAATATTAGTTCATTTACCCCGAGCTATAATAAACGCTATACGTAAGCTAATACTCAAGTATTAAGTATTAAATATGACCTAGGGCCCTGAGCGGCCTAGGGGTACAATTCATGAAAATACATTGGCTTAGGGGTTCGCAAGGTGAAATAGTTTGAGAACCGCTGGCCTACAGCTCAAGAGTCGACTCGAGTCAATTTGTTCCTAACTCGAGTTGGACACGAACTCGTACGGAGATTGCCGAACTTACACGAACTCGGATCCTAACGAGTCGACAACTCGAAAAACTGCAACCCTATTGGTCCAATTCGTGTCAGAAACGAACCTGTCCGGGGATTGCCGACTCACTTCTCAACTCGATTCATAATCCGATCTCGTCGATGATTGCCGACTCGCTTCTCAACTCGAGTCAAAACCGAACTCGTCCAATGATTGCCGACTCGTTTCTCAACACGAGTCAGGGCCCGAACTCGTCTGATGGTTGCCGACTCGAGCCGAGCTGTCCCCCATAAGAATTAGCATTGGTGCCTGACAGCGAGTCGAGTTCGATTCGACTCGTAACTCGAGTTGACTTGGTGGACGAGTCGAGTTGACTCGAGTCATCAAATGACTCGACTCGACACATCACTACTGACTACTGACGCAGGTGATGCGTTGTCTCCACGCACGATGAGGGGGTGTTGGGGTGGGTAGGGACAGATGGGGGGATTCTATTTCTGTACTGTTTCGCGAATCAGTGACCTTGCTCACGCTTGTGCACATCGCACAACCCTCCTGTCCACTTTCTCCGAATCCGACGCCTACTAACCGGCCTACAAACACCAATCGCGACTACTTGGTCAACAAACATTGGCCTCCTAGAATGTTTTTGAATTTTTGCATTTTTCAAAATCGCGTCCGGATATCGGAGGGTCCAGATATGGGAGATCCGGATAAGAGAGGGTTTACTGTATTTGATTTTTAGTTACGGCAATTGCCAGGAATTGATTAGGCAATATATAGGAAAGCAGGCTTACTTTGAAAATAAGTCTACAGAACACATATGGTTTCACACAGAATAGGAAATTTTTGTGGCCACTGACCACTTTTCCAACCATGCATTCCTCTTCTATTTTAAAAATGCAAAAAAAAGCAATAAGAATAATTTTTAATCTCCAACCCAGAACCTCAGTCAAAGAGTATTTCAAATCTGAAAACATTATGACAGTTTATGGCATGTATATTTTTGAAACAATCTTATCAGTCAAAAATCGATTGCAGGATATAGAGCTAGTAGGAGGTAACCACGATTACTTTACTAGGCACCGGGAAGATTTAGCAACAAGTCCTAACAATTTACAACTTTTTAAAAAGAAACCTAAATATGCTGGGTCAAAATTTTACAACAAACTTCCTCCAGAAATTCGGGCAGAGGTATCTTACAATAAATTTAAATCAAAACTAAAACTATTTCTCATCAGCAGGGCGGTGTATTCTTTTGAGGAATTTACATAGTGAATATGGTTTGTAATTTTTCTTATAAATTGGAGTTCATGTTGACAGCTCCAAACTTTACTGTATTGTTTACTTTATGACACTATTTTTTTACATCATGTTATGTGCTATGTGACAAAGATATTTTGAATTTTAATTTGAATTTGAATTTGTGGTTGATAAAGTGGTCAGTGGCCACAAAAATTTCCTATTTAGTGCGAAACCACATGTGTTCTGTGGACTTATTTTCTAGGTAAGCCTGCTTTCCGACCTTAAAATTAGTTGAAGGTATGTATGGTAATTTTTTATAAAAAATATTTCCAAGGTGTATAAACAATTAGTACCTGGTGGACCGAGCCTTGCGCGGTGTTATTTCATGTTTACCAGTTTATTCAGTTACTATAAAATATTTCAACGTCATAAAATTGATAAATAGAAACCTTTTTTAATACTCCATGGACTCTTCATTCCACTTGCTGTATTTTCCGTTGAAGGCTGTAGATTCCAAACAGCTGTTATGATTACTTCATTTGTTTACACTTTCCTTGTTTATTTTCGTTTCCATCACGGCAACCCATAAGCCCAATGTTAAAATTTTACAACTTTAAAATTTGATTTATTACGTTATTAGATTTTCTCTGGCCTGGAAGTTATCTGCATAAAATACGTTTTTGAGTTATTAATTACTTATTTCCAGACTTTGAAGGAAATCCTCGGAGCCGTTTTTGAGATCGTTGTGCAAGCAAGCAAGCAAGCATACAAGAACGGACGATAACATTGCTCATATAAGAGTATAGGATTAGATTTAGGCCTATTAAAGATTTTGAGTTACCATATTGAGGTTAAGAGTTAGCGAGAGTCGTCTGTCAACTTACTTCAGCTCGTCGAGTCTGAGCCTGGAAGAAGACGGCCTCCCTGTGGCCGCACTTGGGGCAGGGGTGGTCCTCGGTCTTGGGCAGAGTCGGGTCCGAGATCACATCCGACACAATGTGGGTCAGCTCGCTGGAAAATAGTGTCAGGGAAATAAGAACTAAACCAACACATGTTAGGCTCAAAACTTGATTGGTCCTGTTGAAAGTTTAATGTTTTTTAGTTGAGGAAATAATTATGTACATTCATAGTTAACAATGATTGGTAAAAACTAAAAAATAAATAAAACACTCTAACATGTCAAATATTTTATTGGCAAGCTTTAGCTTCCGGCCCGCACAATAAAGCTCATCTTTTTTCATCATAAATAATGACCCGGTATTTATTGATAAAACACTGTGTATATAATTAACACTTATCCGGTCAAGCATACAATGCTGAGGAAACATGCCCACCAACACCTTACACCATGATGGTATGGTGTGAGCATCTCCATGCTCATACGATGCTGGTGGTGTGGTTTTATGCTCGGTAAAATTTTTAAAATTACATAGCCTACCTAACAACATTACTTTTTTTAATATTATGGTGAATTTTCAAGTTAGATTGGCCACTAGTTTTTCTTTTTACTGAACAGTTTGTTGTAGTTTTGTTTAAATTGTCTAACTCATAAAATGAATGCAACTAAACAGAGAGCAAAAATGGGACTTACTCGATTTCGTGCATAATTTTGTTGACATATATACAGTTGCTATCTGCTAACATCTTGTAGTCACAATTGCGACACTGGAACATAAAACAATACATTCAGGGATAGATAGCCTCTGTATCACTAAGTATAACAAACAATAAATGGTTTAAAATTCCTATGACATGAAGATGTCATAGGAACTTCTATTGACATTTTGGAGCTAATGATGTGTAAAAGGCTCAAAACAGCTGTAGTCTAACAAACTGCAAATAGATCAATTGATGACACATGTAGCCTATTTTAACCTTTTATTGATAAAACGTTAATTAGGATGTTAAGTAGCATATAGGCTACTTAATGTAACTTTACTTTATTAATTATAAAGTATAAAATATAAATTAATGTACGGTAAATAAAAGGATGTAATTAGTTGTAGATCAACATTTGTATTCTTAAGTAAGATAACAACTCTAAAAACAAAAAGTAAACTCACCAATGTAAACGTTAAAAATAAACAGAATAAATGAAAACAAGGACAGGCTAGTGGCAAAGCCATACGATATAGCCACATACTCCTCCCCTAGTTTCAACGAGGAGCAAAATTACCTGGTGGACGAACACATCGCCCTGACCTCGTGAACACCAAGGTTTTCTGAGTGTCTTTGTTATTTACACTTATTTTTTTGCCAGGATTGGATCTTTCGACTCTTGCGGTCTCTCGGTTTGTTTCACCATTCGAGTCGTTAAGGAGGAACCCTGGTTTCAGCCGGTCAATAGAGATCGATGTAGGTCCCCTAGGAGTCAGCACCTTAAACCATTTCTCAGACCGTGAAACAACTTGGAATGGTCCATCATAGACATTGCTTCAGCTTGACGTGTTCCGAGACCTCATATTCCTTGCAGAGTCTTTCCTTCAAGTCGGAATAGGGGGTTGAAGACAAAGGTTTGGCAATGAAATCGGTGAGGTGACTAGCTACTTCGGTGTCTAGTGAGCTCATGATATGGTTGTACTTTGTTGTTTCCTTGGAGATTCCATGAAGAGAAAATTGGCACTCTACTTGGTGAAACCATAATGAGACATTTTTGGTCCAAAATGGTGGTATTTTAACTTGAACTGGCGAAATACTTACACTGGCATCTGGCGTACCAGGGATTGGAATAGATTCCTGATCATTCATATTTGCAATTGAACTAACTGACAGTGATAGATATTTAATGGGTCACCAATTTACTTTATTAATCATAAAGTATAAAATATAAATTAATGTACGGTAAATAAAAGGATGTAATTAGTTGTAGATCAACATTTGTATTCTTAAGTAAGATAACAACTCTAATAACAAAAAGTAAACTCACCAATGTAAACATTAAAAATAAACAGAATACAGTAGAACCTCGATTAACCGTCACTCTCGGGACCGGGAGTGTGACGGTTAAAAGAATAGACGGATAACAGAAATTTAGCTAAAAACCTGTTCAAACGTAGATTTAAAATATTTTTGAAAGAAATTAAACCCTGTATAAGTGGATAATACATAGTATTTATATTTAAATGACATTCATACAATGGTAATTACAGACCTTCTAAACTGTATGTTGTGCTCATTCAGTGTTCGTAAGTGAATTACATAACCTCAAATTAAAAGATAGTCCGTCATCTTTTAAATGAGTCGCTAACACCATACATCAGCGTGATACTCGTAGCTGTTTCGCCCTTCCTCAAATGTTTAATAATTTCGATCTTTTGGTCAAGCCCTAGTGTGACTCTTTTTCGTTTTTCAGCCATCTTTAACAATCAACAGTTATTGTACTGCAGTTGATTAACAGTACATACCTAGCTACACACTGCGTAACAGCAAACACTATGTAACTCTGAACTCCGAGGCGTGCCGTGTAACCACTTGCGTGGGAGTGGTGATTTTCGGCGGAAACTCAAGGTCATTAGCCGCGGACAGTCGCATTCGATCACAATGGCGCTTGCACTTTCTTCTGTGCTTTGCACGATGCCAATTTACAACATATTGCGAGCACGGAGGCAGTGACGGATAACAGAGAGTGTCGGATAAAAGAGTGACGGTTAATCGAGGTTCTACTGTAAATGAAAACAAGGACAGGCTAGTGGCAAAGCCATACGATATAGCCACATAACTATAAAATGCACCTAACACAGCCAACCTGTGTACACAGAAAATTTCTAAAGGATTTATTTTTTATATGCGAGTATATTCAAACATTTAAGGGAATTATTTTAAATCTCGAATGGAAATAACACTACAAAATATAATTTTTTTTTGTTAAGTGATTAAATGGTACTTAGGTATTATACAGAGGCCACCCTTATACAGTGAACTGCGGCGGTTATAAATATGTTGATAGGACTTTCCCCGTTTGGTTGCAAATCGAACGATATCAGATGAGTCATACTATCACCCGACAAATTCAGTTGAAAGGTGCCGAGCATGCTCCAAACAACGACCTGATCTTGGCCTACCTTGAGGGGTTTTGGCGGGCCAAAGTATGACTATATCGTTTGATTTGTAACTTATTGAGGAAAATCCTATAAACATTTATAAAAACCTAACTTAACATAACCGCCGCAATATACTGTAAAGGGTGGCAATTGGGTGTAGCCAATCACTAGCAGCGGTGGCGATGTGTTTAAATCAATCCTAGCCGACATCGATATCTTCTGGGGAGCAAAACGCAAAGACCGCTTATCTTAATAATGTCAAATTTGGACATTAAAGTCAATCAAAGTATATTATTTCCAATTATGTTGTCATTTTTGGTATCCAATAAAAAATCTCTCTGTAGGCTATGTAGTGGCCTCCGTTAAATAATACCATTGTACCGATCATATTCAAACATATTTTAGAGAATCGTTTTGAATACTGTATAGTTTTTAATATAAATACTAAAAAAATTTTATTTTATAATTATGAGATATTAACACTTGGTAATCGAACAAGGGAAACACATTAGTTTTCATTTCAGTAATATACAATTTTTGTCTTCATTGATAATTATTACTGGACAAGTAATTTTTTATTAATGCATTCTTGCTGTAAATAATGCATAAATGTCAGCAAACTTATGATGCAAATGATGAAAACTGAAAAAAAGCAAGCTTATCGATCAGTTCATAACTTATTCACTTAGAGGGATTTTCAGTAGACACTGCCATTTTGGAAGTTATAAGGTCTGAATTGTGTGATCGGTTGGCAGCGAGGCCTGGCTCTTATTGAGACAGAGAGTGGGGCTTTGGGCAACAGTCTTTGTTGTAGTAGCAAAAGGTCTGTTACTTTCTGGATGAACCCTGTATAACTTAATATGTTAAACTTCTTGAAAGAAACATTTAAAATTGTTATGACTAAGATTTAGCCTGTGAAATTTATAAAATTATCAATGGTTAAATATAAATCTAAATCAATTTTGCAAAACATATTGATGAGCAACCTAAAGTAAGCAAAATTAACCTGACTTAACTAATCTAACTAATAGCAAAGAAGAGAGGTAAGGTTTATGAAAGGTATGGTGAAGTTGGGTTATGTTGGTATGTTTGATTAGTGAAATGAAGGTTTTTTAAGGTTTTAAATATAAGTTAATTTTAGTATTTTATCACCATGGAACATTAGGCTTTAAGTAGTCTTAGTAATAAGCTGGGATACATTTCATATACTGGTCAAGTCTATATTCTGCATTTGACTTATTGTGTCTACTGGATGTAAATAAAAAACGTCTTACAACACTTAAAAATATATTTACACTTATATATATATTTTTTTTGTACGACGTTTATTATTTAGATCCAACGAATTCAATATCACGTAAGAAATTATTTAGTATTATGTTTGTTTCTCTTATATTTGAATTGATTGCTTTTAACATAAATTATGATAAAAATTACCTTATAGCATGATGAATTGCTTATGGGAATCCTTGTTCACAGGGGCGGACTGGGCATAAGGGCATCCGGGCAAATGCCCAGTGGGCCGCCACCTCCAGGGGCCGCTGGGGTGCTTGGAGGGCCGGCCGCAGAGACAACTCCCCGAGTAATGCATATTGGGGTTCCTGGGGTCCGGGAACAGAGAAAAAGGTAAAAGACGCCAAAATTTTGACGTGTGAGCTAAAAAAAAAAAAGGTCACCAATTCCGCCAAGCCCGAAATTTTGTTCCCGGCCCTCTCCAAAGCCCCCCTGAGTGGGCCGGTATGCCATATAAATGCCCAGGCCAAAAATTCTTCCCAGTCCGCCCCTGCTTGTTCAGATGGGTAAAAGTATAGTTTGTAATCGTCTTGCTGCTAGTTTGTTAATATGACAATGATGTAATGGCGATCCCACCACAGGTTTTCTAGAGGATCCATACTTATTTTGCCTCCAATAGTTCACAACCCTTTCATTTTAAATTGAATTCTGTTTTAAATGCTTAGGGCCTACTGTTGTTTAATATATTTTGTTGTTTATACTGTAAATGTTTCTGTATTCTGAGGGTCTTATGTGGCTATACTTGTATGCATGACTGCTGTATGACTGTAGTGTATCATTGCATTTTTAAAATAGGAAAATAAAGACTTATTCTAATCCTATTTCTAATCTACTCTATATATCAATGACAATAGTGATAAGGACACACACTGGGCATATTCATACTTACAGCATATAAAAGAACCTTATTTTCTTTATCTTCTCTTGGATACAACATGTTGTTGCTGAAAAAAAAGATTTTAAGTCTTACAAATAAACTAATAAAATTAGGTCTAACTTGTGGATTATAATTAAAGATAAATAAGCCACCAGTAGTAACAAAGCTTTTAAAACATTCATTCTACACTCTCCATTTATCAATAGCCAATTCAAAATAAACCAAGACAGCGTCAGCATCTTAAAATTGTGATAGGTTATAGTGTTAAAAAACAAAATAAAAAACAAGCATTAAATTTAATGCATGGGCTGCAGTTTCATAGCTGTGCCAATAAAACTTATTAAAAATATTAAAGTGTCAAAATTTATATCGTAAATCAATAGTTGTCAATTATGCTAAAACAGACGATGTTTCATGTAGCGTAAAACTGTCTGGTAGTTGATTTTTATTTAGATGTTAATGTGAGTATTCTTATTCTATTATTCCCTATATAATATATCTAATCCAACACCTATTACCTTGACCTTTCTTGGCACTTATTAACGGCATATTTAAGTTGTGCCAAACTGTAAGATATATGTGTTCAGTAAAAAACTAAATTTCATTAATTGAAGCAAAAAATTTGATTTGTAAATTTCAATAGTTTGATATTTTTTGTTTTGCAGGCAGTTTTTCAAAAATGCAGTCTCCATGTATGCAAGTCAGGCCTAAGTTTACTTGAATATGAAATTTATGTCAATTACAGCTTGCTGTAGTTTTTCGCTTTATCAAGCAACTTAAGAAAAGTTAGCCTAAAATCTAGGCTACATCCAGTGATGTAGTGGGGCTGGAGCGGTCTGGAGCTTTGATCCAGTGGCTTCACCTGGCGCAGACTAAACTATTAGGGCTAAAAACGTCAACTTGGTACTTTTATGCATAACTTTGTTACTTATAGTGAACAAAACCACTGAAGCAAGGAGGTAAAAAACTCATCGTTGCATCACGGTTAGTGATAAATTGAAAGGAAAAGGCTAGGTTTACCAAACAATGTTAACCATAAAATGAATCGTGCCAGACAATAATTGCGCAATGTACCCGTGCGCATTGTTTGGGAACCGCTCTTGTTGCTCTCTTGTTGGACATTGGAGTCAATTTTGTTGACGTACTGTAATTGTGTTACTAGGCCAGTGCAATTTTTTTGACGTTAAGTAAACAAGCTTTCAAAGAAACTTATCATCGTGTCATGGTAATATACCTCGTAAATTGTGTTGCCAACTAAATAATTTGCTGTGTCACTGTTGTAAACAAAGGCAACATGGAGTTTATGAGACTCTCGTTCCACGTTGCAGTGTCTTGAACGTCTTGTCATTATACAACAACTACGCTGCACACACTCAGTCATATCACAGATTTCCGTCATGTCCGCAAGGTGTCTCTTCGTTTGTTTTGTGATGTGAGTTTCATGTTAGTTATTTAATAGTGTGTAGGGAG
Source organism: Flexamia atlantica (assembly GCA_035578135.1). NCBI lineage: Eukaryota > Metazoa > Arthropoda > Insecta > Hemiptera > Cicadellidae > Flexamia > Flexamia atlantica. The sequence goes on from JAQJVK010000012.1 coordinate 30,423,100, forward strand.
AATAATAGGCTAGAAATAAACAATTAATTTTGCCTAGATTATGGTTATCCATCCATCCGTGTTCACCACAATTGATTTTAATTATCGATGCGATGGTGCCAGGATTTACCAAAATTATCAGAAATATGAGGCATGGCATTGCAAATTAAACCAGGCATACTCCTGCATAGGGTATGTAATACCAGAGTGGACCAATGTTTGCCTGGGCCCCAGAGGCTAACTATAGCTCATGTCAACTGACATAACCCAGTCTGCATATTCCTACAAGACTTTGTCTAAGCAGTGAGCCTTGGGATTAGAGGTGGTCGATCCAGCTCCTTTGACCGGATCGGTGACAACAGTGACAGCGACATTTAAATAAATATTAGTGACTTATACCATGACTTTCTGTCACTGTGACAGACTTACTGCTCTCGTTGCGCGCGCAGCGCTAATGTCGGCCACAGCAACCTATACACCAATGATAGTGCAGCCTTTACGATCCAGCGACTTGTCTTGGTGACAGCGACTTATCTTGGTGACTGCGACTTTTTAGGCCAATGAAATTGCGCAGTCTTCACAACCCAGCGACACTTGTGGCGACACTGATATATTGACCAATAAAATTACAGCCATTCGATCTAGCGACTTTGAGTTGGTGACAGTGGTTTTTAGACCAATGACATTCAAGCTTTAACGATCCAGCGACACATTGTGGCGACAGTGACTGTGACAGTTTAGTAATACAGTATATAAAAATAACAAAATAATAATAATAATAATAATAATAATAATAATAATCAGTCTAAGATTAACATTTAATAATATTCTTAGACGTAGCCAAAGATAAAGTTGACAGAAAAAACATTTTGTGTAGTTATAAAAAATAAGCTTAAGAATAACAATAGCATGAGGAGTATTGTTGTAGCCCTGTATTTGAAGGCTGGCCAAAAATAAAAGTAAGCCTATATACAAATAAAAAAACCTTACAGCCTACGCATCGACTAAAACAGTCGTAAATTCATGATATTCGGGGTAACGGATCAACATGGAACAGGGATGAAAGCATTATAGGCTTAATTCATAAAGGCTGTTGCTCTGTCAGTGACCAGTATACATTAACAACTTGACAGTGACAAGTGACCAGTGACAATCATGGCGACAACGCTAGAAGAGCCAATCAGAGAAGGTTATTGGGATCGGTGACTCCAGTGACAGCTTCCGGGCCAGCAGAGCCAATGAGCTAAGAGAACTGTGTCGCTAGTACAGCCCTTATGGTGACAAAACACAGTGAACGAAATAGAATTATAGAGTAATAATAACTTCGTTTTTACCAAACCAAAGTGTTCGGAGTGAAAATTAGGATCTTTTCCGTTATACGTATACCACTGTTTCGGGTTTGTTTTCCAAGCTTGATTTTGGTAAGTTCGGTTAGGATAGGTTAGGTTAGGTAACATAGCCTAAACTAAACTAACCTAACCTAACCTAACCTAACATAACCTAACCTAGCCTAACCAACTGCAAGTGGGACCGCTAGACGGCCAGACGCTGGCTTATCGCGTCTAGGCAGACATAACTGTAATTAAGATAATGAAACCCCAGGTAAAATATTCTTACAACGAATTTCAATTTCAAAACGATTAATAAAAATTATTTGACCAAGTTTATGGTGCTCGGTCAAAAATCAAGGTTGAAGGGGAAATTTGGAATAGTGGTATACGTATCGGAAAAGATCCGAAAATTATAATGGAAATGCGGGTTATAAATATTTCAAGTTTACCAACTTTGGATCTTTCCAAAGTTGTTCTTATAAGTGGTAGTTATAAGAAGTAACTAAGGAAGAAGTTCAGTAAGTAGTAGTTACTTATTCTTATAAGTAGTATTTGCAAAGTATATAGTAAGGAGCTGGGATTTCAAGCGTTGTGTCACCGGTACGATCGGTGACAATTTGGTACCAGTGACAAAGTTACCGGTACAAAAATATCGCCCACCTCTACTTGGGATGGCCTTCAGGCCCAAGTTAGTAAGGCCTATTCTGAAAATGGATGCAAGCAAGGTAAGTGTAAACTTAACTTCATAAAAATGTATTTTATGAAGACCAAAGGATAGAATATTTTAAATCTTACACACTCTTAATCTTAAGCCACAAGACAAAAGTTCAAATATTCTTAAGTCTATTTGGAAACGATTTGGTTAGGTCTACTTACCATTCCTGACAAAATCTTATGCCCACGAACCCAGGACCATCATCATGAGTGTCGTATCCACTTATCGGCATCTTTAAAATGGTAGTGAGCCAAGTAAATTATACACCTTCTATCTTATTTGGAAATGAAAATGGAATTATGAAATTGATGTTGTATCGTAGCCTACGTCTAGAGTCTTGTCTTCTTGTCTGTGAGGGCCTGTTTGCACGGCGACCAGACAGTAGGACAGTACAAAAAAATGCTTTTGTTCTCTATTGTTTAAAGGTGTTACTGTCCACTGTACTGGTCGTCGTGCAAACCAGGCCTCAGTCAAGTGTCAGTCTGCCTGCTCTGCTCTCTGCTTATCCTTATTTTGTTAATGCTACCAACTCATGTATCTAAATTCCCCGTACAATCTTAGTTTGCGATCAAGGAGGTTGTACTGTTATTACTGGAGGTAACACGAAATAGTATTTTTGCGGCCCGCAGATTTTGATGGAGTGGCAATAAGAGTAATTTCGTTCTTTGTATTACTAATCCAAAAATCAAATGATTAGTGAATTGGTGCGTTCGGCATGGCCACATGACATAAATTTGTTCTTTCTACCTTGTGAGAAAAATTGCTCGATGAACATTTGAGCTAGTCAGACCATAGATAAAAAAACATGTTTCTATAATGTTATGTCAGGATGTTGTCAGACTCGCAACGATACGATATGGCCGGCGACAATGAACTTGGGGTTTAATTACTGTATGATCCCAATTAAAAACGGGGTTTTAATCACTGTAAAAGTACAAAAAATGATGGATTATCAAGAATCATTATTTTAAAAAGTTAAGATTTAAGATATTAAATAGGCAATAGAAGTATTCCATGGAAATCAGCAGAACGAGAACGGGCTCTCATATGCATAGATAGATGTAGCTGTGCCTGCAAATTATAAAACCACTTTCCTGGACACTCGTGTAGGGCGTGTTGCATTTGCCGGAATTCAGGCACACATCAATCTTTTATCACTTCATTATCTATTATAAATCTATTATCTATTATCAATCGTAAACTAAGACGATCTGATTAAATGTTTTTTAAGGTTATGGGTCAAAAGCTGGACCACAGCATTGGGCTGGACAAACATTTAATAAGGTTTCATGTTCTTTTGCGTTAAATCTTTTTTCATTCATTGATGGAATTAAGATTGTTAAACATAATATATTTTGCATCGGACTTAATTGGGGCGCAATTGGTATTAGTTGAATACAATTCTCAAACATCGTGTAACAAAGTGTAAAATTTCACTGAGTTAAAATGGGTTATATTTAGTTGAACATCTTGTCATTCAGTGTGGATGCATTTTTTGTCTGGTACAGTGCAAAAACTTGTATTAAATCATAACTTGGCAAAGTATGATTTGGTATAGTAATTTCTATCTCAGTTTAATTATGATTTTTATAATATTCTATTATTTATGATTTTATTGACGGTATTTTCGGGTTTAAATAATAAGCCTTGAATCTGAAAATTCTTCTTTTGTCAACTTCTATCACTTACAAGTTATGACATACTGTTTCCTGCAATTTACAATCAGCAGCAAGCGCAAGAGAAAGTTTTTTTTAGTTTATATTTCTTAGTTTGTTGGAAAATTAATATCCAACACTCAGTAGTCACGAGATATCAATGTGACGTCAAAAAAGAATTGTAGTGATGGCTTTGGCTTATCAGCAGTCGGAACACATGCAATCTCTTTCCGTTTCCGCTCCAGCGATACCGTAAGCGAACATAGACAAGCGGTCGCGAAATGGATTTGGCATCATCGTCATGTGTATCAATAATTAATTGCCCTAGCTTGTAATAGTATGTGTTTTTACGCGGTACTCTAATTTTGTTTTGTTGACAATATGAAGGGGAGTAATTGAGGAGCTAGATGGAAGAAGAGCACTTAGGACAAAATGCCCTTTTTCGGGACATTACTTCATTTGATAGCTTAAAATGCCATCTATCGGATACTGTAGGAAACATTTCGATATTTTCAAAATCAGCTGGTCTATTTTTTCGTGGGGCAACAAAAGTGCCCTTTTTCCCTTTTCAAGTCATCGCATGTTGCGCGTCTAAAAAGCACGTGTTTAGTGCTGTGCGGTGTTACTTTCACTTATATGTTAAAAACGTAACGGATATTCAATTAATCAATTATTAATAGTGTTTATTTTGCATTTAAAAGGTTTAATACCATTTTTCTCAAAACTACTGATTTCCAAAAGTGTCCTTCTTCCGCCCAGCTCCTCAATTTTGAGTGATTTAAATATTTCATTTAGCAGTATTTAATATATTTTTCAATCAAAATATCAATGGGTTAGATGTTTGACAGTTGTTTATCTGCAATAAAAACGTTTTGTTCAAATTTGTGAAAGTTTTTCATTATTTTATCAATATAATGTAAAAGGTATTTTAAGGAGAATATGAGTGAAGGATGAATGAACGATGATTGTGGCTCGATCTTGTAGTCTTGTTTCTGACTGAGACCGACACGTTCCTTAGACGGGAATGATAATTAGGACGGTTCCTTTAGTTGCCCTACGCCTTACACAGCTAATGGCAACTAAAGGACCTACATGTTAACGTGGGATAATCAAACAATTCAGTAATTGGATTTTGATTGAACATAAAATTCATGTTCAAAGATTCAATTCGATTATTCAATTGGTATTTGTTTTATCGTTTCATCGCCTTCTCATAGGGCCTACTTCAATTTAAGAAAATACGCAAAATAAAAGTAAGATTAATCAATCTATGAAAAACTTATTATAATATATTGAATATATTATAACTGATTTGAATCTTTGATAGTTCTTGAATAGATTTAAACAGATTTAAATTACTATTCAAATTTAAACGGTGCAGTAATTCGTTTTTAAATGACTACATTACTCCCCCTCAACCTGACAAAATCAAAGGACCTCTTTTTCATCAACAAATGCAATGTAGTATTACCTCCAATGAGAGTACAACCTCTCCTTGATTTCAAGTTATACAAGTTCATGTGCATTGTCATAGGTCAAGATCATAGATCATCCACTAATAAATTTGACTGTCAAACAATGGGATCAAAATGTATAAGAAGGATGAGCAGCTGCATATACAGTGATTCCGCCAATCAAACGAGAAGGTGGCAGTAGGGGTGAGGCGGTATATTACTCTCAGAGGTCGGTCACAGACCATATTAGGATCAAGCTCGACCACTTTCCCTTTCGCTACACCTTTGGAGAATCAACTTGTCGGATTTTGTATGACTCAATAAATATTGTGAAAATATATATGGTATACGCCTTACGCAACGAATAAGAATTGCGAGATATTAGCCTGGTGTTCACTGAACGGAGTATATTCTGCTTTTAGTGTATTAATGTGAAAATTGTTTCCGAGTTTGCACTTTCTATCGAGACAGTTTAACGAAGAAAAAGTTTCAGTTTACAAGCGGAATAAGGGACTGCTGAAATCGTAAATCTAAAGGTTAACACTTTGAATGATACTGTACACTGCGCATGTCGAATGTTATATATAAAGGACAAATGAATGAATCATACAACAGCTTTTTTGTATAGCTGATTCATTTTACATTTCTTAGGCTATGGTTGTGGCCAATCATCGGAATTTAAACACACTTTCTTCACTGAGAAAAATCAACCATGTCGCCAAAATACAGCACTCCTTAGCTACTTTCTATATTATTAAAAATATATAATTTATATACATGCGACTGTTAGCTTAGGGGAAGAGAAGGACGCCTTATTTAGAGGTACGACGAGACAGCAGCTCACAGTTTACACTGGGCAGCCTTGACCTCGTCTACCGGGCCCAGGCTGACCAACTGTCCGAGGCGGCAGAAAATATTGTCATAGCAGGGCACCTCAACGTCAGCTGCAGCTGGCTGCAGCTACATTTACTGTATACAAAGACGAATGACATAAGAACAATGGTATTTATGTTTCAGCATCTCTAGGGTTACACAAAATCACGTACCTAAAATACATAGGGCCTCACGCAAAGTTCGAATTTTTCAAATTGTTCAGCTAAAATTACGATAAATGCTTTTATCTTTGGCAACGTTTCAAAGAGAACGTTATAAAGTTAAGACTTAAGACGTATAAGACACTGATGCATAATCATAGTGAATACCACTAATGCTTCGATTGCTATAACATCCCATGATTTCAAGTAATGTATAATGTGTAGGATCGCGAACATAAGTTATATGGCAATTTTCTTTGTTGAGATTGAGTTTTACAATTAGAATGTTTATGGAGTTTTAACTCCATTATGTAAGGAACAGAATGATTTGGGCGATTGTGATTGAAGGAATATGTAGGCACATTTACCAACTAGTGCATCGTATCCTTAGGCATTCTTTCAAGTTTGGCACGTCACACGTCACATAGAACTGAAGAATTGATCGAGGCGTGCTGTGTAGGGCTATACTCTAGCCACCTCCAGTAATAATCATATTTTTAATGTTGCAGATAACATGGAACTATGAACATAAACTATGGGCAACGCCTATGCCTGTTGCCTTTACTTCCAAACTGTTGTCAATGTTGCTATTTCAGAGAAACCGCAGACCGCAGAAAATGATTTTCCATGGTCCTAGTTCACTGAGCAGCGAGATGTTCTCTGTGTTTTGTGTTTGTCTGCTGCACAGTTGCCACACAAAATCAGCTTTGCAGTGAGATTTACTCAGGGTATTCGAACGCTCATAAAATTAGTATTAAGAAATGTAGGCTAAGTAAATTTCACACCAGTCTGTTAAATACATAAAGAAATATAAATAGATAAAATAAACAAATAAATAAAATATTGTAAAAATAAAAAAAATAAAATGTCATATAATTTTAATCGCACGAACAACAAGGGATAATGAATCATTTTCCTAAGAAAAGTTCATTTTATTTCACTAAGAATATGTCTTTCTTGGTTCATTCATCTGCAGTTTTCTACTTAATTGATTGATGATTGGTGAGAACATATCTTTCAGCTATGAATCTCGTTATTTTTTAATTGGGATGATGACGAGATAAAGGCTGTGGAAAATTTCGTCAATGAGCATACAACGTCACTATCTAAAACGCTATTATCTAATACGTACCACCTCGTAAATTCAGAAAACTCAGGCTATTGTAAGTGTTTTTATTTTGAAATATGTTTTCCTGCAGTTCTAAATCTGCATCTGGATCAACCCTATCACATTGTTCAAGTAGGAATATTCAAATTCTCTCACTGGGAAGCGGTCAATCACAAAAGTTCTTTTTTTTAGCGAATTTCCCCTATAGGGAAGAAGCTGTTACCGTAGTACTCATGGTAAGACCTAAGCCCGCGACCATGATAACTTTTCGTTTTGGGGCCCCCAGAAGCAAATAACACTATTCGTTCATTTTCATATATATATATATATATATATATATATATATATATATATATATATATATATGTACAGGGTGTCCCGAAATTATGGTAAAATATTTTAGTATATGATAGTACAGGTAAAAATAAGAAAAAACGTTCATATAAACATAGGTCCAAAAGTGCTTAGTTTTCCGTCTGTGTGTCTGTTTGTGATTTTTACATATTTAATCATATCTCACGAACCTCTTAACGTATAAACTTCAAACTTGGTACATGGATGACCACTATTAAGACCTATTTTTGTAAGAAGTATCAAATTTTTACTTTGTACCATTTCAAAATGGCGACTGTTTTTTGTTTTCAAGGCTAAATATCTCAAAAACCGTAAATTTTAGAAAAATTATACAAGAGACAAAAAAGTTGTGAAATTTAATTCAATCAACGCTGATATTAATATTATGATGATCGGACAACTAATAACGGAGAAATTATAATTTCTTCAAATAAAAACATGGAAATTTCTGACAGTTTGTTCTAAAGGACCATGTTTTTATTCAGAAAAGTTAAAATTTCTCCGTTATTCGTAGTCCGAACATCATAATCTTAATATCAGCGTTAATTGAATTAAATTTCACAACTTTTTTATCTCTTGTATAAGTTTTCTAAAATTTACGGTTTTTGAGATATTTAGCCTTGAAAACAAAAAACAGTCGCCATTTTGAAATGGTATAAAGTAGAAATTTGATACTACATACAAAAATAGGTCTTAATAGTGGTCATCCATGTACCAAGTTTGAAGTTTGTACGTTAAGAGGTTCATGAGATATGATTAAATATGTAAAAATCACAAACAGACACACAGACGGAAAACGAAGCACTTTTGGACCTATGTTTATATGAACTTTTTTTCTTATTTTTACCTGTACTTTCATATACTAAAATATTTTACCATAATTTCGGGACACCCTGTATACAGGGTGATTCAGACCACCCGTCCACCTAATGTAGCGGGAGAACGGTTTGAGATAGAAACGTCAAATAAAATTATTCCCCTCTAATTTGCATATGGAGAATTCATTAAAAATATTTTCATCGCAATTCATGTACAGGGTGTTCCAGAAATGAAGGTCATGGGTTCGAATCTCAAAGTTTTCTTAAATAAACCTATATCAAATATTATATCATTTTAAAGGTCTTGTTAAAAGAAACATTTTGGTGAAAACAGAACTAAATTATCTCAAGCCGTTTCAAAATGGCGGCTATTTTTGTGAAACATTTCGGTATTTACAGAAACCCCTGTATTTTTCAAACCACTAAACATTTTTCAGTTCTGATTCAAAATTCTTAATCCTTGGTAACTCAGCTTTACTATGATATGTCACATGACAATATTCAAAAAAATTTTAAATTTCGAAAAAAAATTATTTTTTGAAAATGTTGGCAGCCCTGAAAATAAAAAAAATCAAATAGCAACATATACCAAAAAGCATATAATTTTAAAGGTCTTCAAAATTCCTACATCTTTGTAACTTACACAAGTATTCTAACTTTTTTAGTTTTTTAGTTATGGTCAAAAAACTCCATTTTCCCATATGAAGTGCATGTTATTTGCACGTCCATAGCAAACGGTCTGTGGGTACCCTTTGGTTATTATGAACTGCATAAATAACATGCACTTCATATGGGAAAATGGAGTTTTTTGACCATAACTAAAAAACTAAAATACCCCCGTCGCAGCAGACCTGCATACTCAGCGAGCAAAAGAACATATTTCAATCCAACATAGTGAGATTTGACATTTTTTTGTAAGCTTCATAAGAATAACATAGAGAATGAGTATGCAGGTTTGCTGCAACAAGTCCGTTAATTTGGTTGGTATTAATTCATTATTTAGTAGACCTTAACTAGAAGAAGCCATTAACCGAGTTTTACCAGGGATATGTCAAAAAATAAGGAAGATATAGCATTTATTTGATTTCCCATAAGGATAACATGGGGAATGAGTATGAAGGTTTGCTGCTACAAAAATGGAAACTTCGGGGGTTTTAGAGTAAAATACATTAAATCTCATCTAGATGAAGCCCCAAACCAAGTTTTATCAAGATATGTTGAGAAATAAGCGAGGTATAGAATTTTAATTATTTCCCATAAGGTTAACATTGGGACAACGTACTGTGTTTACCACTTTCAATATCTCGGTAACCAATGGACATAGAACAATGATTCAAAATACTAAATTGTTTGTTTTTACGAGCGGAATTCAATGGTGTTGGTCAAAATTTGATTATTCTTACTTTCCAAATGAAAAACTCAAAAAACCCATTTTTGGGGGGTTTATCCCCCTTTACTCCCCCTTCCGGTGGTCCGATCGGGCTGGTTTACGAACTCGTCCAATTGATTACCACTTTACATGTCTGGACCGAATTTCATCAAGATCGGTCCATATTTACGGCCGCTATCGTGCTGACAGACACACACACATATATACAATATATATATAGATAGATAGATAGATAGATAGATAGATAGATATATAAAAATTCGAACGAATGGTATTTTTTGCTTCTGGTGGCCCCAAAACGAAAAGTTATCATGGTCTCGGGCTTAGGTCTTACCATGAGACCTACGGTAATAGCTTCTTCCCTATAGGGGAAATTTTCTAAAAGTTAGAATACTTGTGTAAATTACAAAGTTGTAGAAATTTTGAAGACCTTTAAAATTATATGCTTTTTGGTATATGTTGCTATTTGATTTTTTTATTTTCAGGGCTGCCAACATTTTCAAAAAATAATTTTATTTTTCAAAATTTAAAATTTTTTTAAATATTGTCATGTGACATATCATAGTAAAGCTGAGTTACCAAGGATTAAGAATTTTGAATCAGAACTGAAAAATGTTGAGTGGTTTGAAAAATACAGGGGGTTCCGTAAATATCGAAAACTTTCACAAAAATGGCCGCCATTTTGAAACGGCTTGAGATAATTTAGTTCTGTGTTCACCAAAATGTTCTTTTAACAAGACCTTTAAAATGATATAAATATTTGCTGTAGGTTTACTTAAGAAAGTTTTGAGATTCGAACCCATGACCTTCATTTCTGGAACACCCTGTACATGAATCGCGATGAAAATATTTTTAATGAATTCTTCATGTGCAAATTAGTGGGGAATAATTTTATTTGACGTTTCTATGACAAACCGTTCTCCCGCTACATTAGGTGGACGGGTGGTCTGAATCACCCTGTATACAGGGTGTTTCACGATAACCCTGACAAACTTCAGGATATGGTTCCTTGGGTCAAAATGAGAAAAAAATGTCCAGTAAACATAGGTCCTAAACTCAATCGTTTTCTATCTATTAAGGAAAATAGAATTTTTTCGGATTTCAGTGTACCTATTGAACATTTTGACTCCTAGATTGAAAAGTTGACAAAATAATTTGATAAAACCTTCATAGCTAGATAGAATATTAAATTTGAAAGAGATTTCATAACTATTTTATGCACAAAAGATGAGTGTGACTGAGAAAACGTTGTCTAAAAATCAAATTTTTCCTTAAAATTCAAGAACCAAAAAATATATTTTGTTTTTGACAGCGCTTCATACTGTAACCGTTCGAGTTTTTTGCTTGCAACTTTACCAAAAATTTTAGAATTTAGTGGAATACAAAGAAATATCAATTTAAGTATGCTTTCTATGGGGATTATTTTTGTCAAAATCTAAAATTTCGTGAGGTATCAAAAAATACTAAAATTTGGTGAAACTTATCAAAAATGTATACTTTGATTATTTTTTAACATATTTGAATCAAACTTGGAATGTGGCTTCGACTAGCTGAGAGGTAATGGTTAATAGCCCAAAATCCCCTCCTCTTTTACTTTATGGCAGCAAACCTGCATACTCATTTTCTAATGTTAACCTTATGGGGAAATAATTTAATATGATAATTCAGTTATTTCTCAATATATTTAAATAAAACTTCGTATACGGCTTCATCTTGTTGGGATCTACCTAGTTATGGACTAAGACCCTCCAGATTTACATTGTTATGGCAGCAAACCTGCATACTCACTTTCCATTGTTAACCTTATGGGAAAAACATAAATATCCCACTCTTCCTTATCTCCATACACCTTAATATTTCCCGCTTTGCTACTTACTCATACTCAGTGATTTTGAAATGTTTTGTTTAATAATTATCATGAACTTCATATCAAGGAATATAAACTTACATCCATAAATAAATAAGCAAGTTAAAATTTTCCTTTATTAGAATAATATGAAAAGTGAGTATGCAGGTTTGCTGCCATAACAATGTAAATCTGGAGGGTTTTAGACCATCATGAGGTAGATCCCAACAAGATGAAGCCATATACGAAGTTTTATTTAAATATGTTGAGAAATAACTGAATTATTATATTAAATTATTTCCCCATAAGGTTAACATTAGAAAATGAGTATGCAGGTTTGCTACCGTAAAGTAAAAGAGGAGGGGACTTTGGGCTATTAACCATTACCTCTCAGCTAGTCGAAGCCACATTCCAAGTTTGATTCAAATATGTTAAAAAATAATCAAAGTATACATTTTTATAAGTTTCACCAAATTTTAGTATTTTTTGATACCTCGCGAAATTTTGGATTTTGACAAAAATATTCCCCATAGAAAGCATACTTAAATTGATATTTCTTTGTTCTCCATTAAATTCTAAAATTTCTGGTAAAGTTGCAAGCAAAACACTCGAACGGTTACAGTATGAAGCGCTGTCAAAAACAAACAATATTTTTTGGTTCTTGAATTTTAAGGAAAAATTTGATTTTTAGACAACGTTTTCTCAGTCACACTCATCTTTTTTGCATAAAATAGTTATGAAATCTCTTTCAAATTTAATATTCTATCTAGCTATGAAGGATTTATCAAAATATTCTGTCAACTTTTCAATCTAGGAGTCAAAATGTTCAATAGATACACTGAAATCCGAAAAAATCCTATTTTCCTTAATAGATAGAAAACGATTGAGTTTAGGACCTATGTTTACTGGACATTTTTTCCTCATTTTGACCCGAGGAACCATATCCTGAAGTTTGTCAGGGTTATCGTGAAACACCCTGTATATATATATATATATATGTGTGTGTGTGTGTGTGTGTGTGTGTGTGTGTGTGTGTGTGTGTGTGTGTGTGTGTGTGTGTGTGTGTGTGTGTGTGTGTGTGTGTGTGTGTCTTTAAGCACGATAGCGGCCGTAAAAATGTCCCGATCGGAATGAAATTTGGCTCAGACCTGTAAAGTAGTAATTATTCGGACAAGTTCGTAAACCAGCCCGATCGGACTACCGGAAGGGGTGGTAAAGGGGGTAAACCCCCCTAAAAATGGGGGTTTTGAGTTTTTTACATAGAAAAACAAAATTTATCGAATTTTTGATGGCACCATTGAATTCAGCTAAAAAAAAAACAAACAATTTAGTATTTTGAATCACTGCTCTATGTCCATTGGTTACCGAGATATTGAAAGTGGTAAACACAGTACGTTGTCCTAATGTTAACCTTATGGGGAATAAGTAAAATTCTATATCTCGCTTATTTCACAACATATCTTGATAAAACTTGGTAAATGGCTACTTCTAGTTCAGATCTACTAAATAATTAATTAAAACCACCCAGTTTTAATATACCCGTAGCAGCAAACCTGCATACTCTTTCCCCATGTTATTCTTATGGAGCTTTCAAAAATATGTCAAATCTCGCTATGTTGGATTGAAATATGTTTTTTGCATTTGAAATTCGCTGAGTATGCAGGTCTGCTGCAACGGGAGTATTTAATTTAACCATCCTGGGAATCATACTCGTGAACTCATGGTCTAAAGTTGAAAAAAATATATCGCGTACTCACATGGTCACCACAAATCTATGGCACCTCCTTCAGATGCTTTTGAGTCACAAACATGACTAGAAACCTTTTTTGAACAATTAATATTCTTCGCAGCTAATATGTAAAAATATTATAAATGAAAATGACTTTTTTTAAGCATTCCCCAGGACACCGCTACAGGGAAGTTTCGCCATGCAACCCGGAGCTTCACAAGGAGGCTTTGAGAGGAGCAGGAGGCTGGGGCCGCAGAATGCCCAAGTCAAACAGTGATGTCAGCGCGTGACTCACCACTGCACATGGCCCTCCAGACCGCCAATCTCTGGCCTTATCTCGCAGTCGCCGATATGCATGGATTTGCTTTACAAACTTGCTGAAAAATCTTTTATCGAGCAAAATACTTGCGATGTTTGATGTTTGCATTTAAATATATGACTGTTTGTAGATTATCGATACATGTTTATCTTTGCAAAGTTTGGGCACAGGTATATACTATGCAGATATTGCTTGTTGATGGTGATTCATGGTGCAGGATTGCCTTGTTTTGACGTCAGCTCGTGTATGGTTTGAACAGTTTGAACGGCCTTGGCGGCTGCGTTAGTATGGCCACGCGGTGGTACAGTTCGCTAAATATGATGTCTGTTTTGCATTAGACGATTGAATATAACATTCAAAGAAATATTCATTAACAAAAACGAATAAAAGATTTTAGGCTACTCAAGATGAAATACGATTGGAGATTGAAAGCCTTCTCAACTTTTAATTTGCGAGCAATTATGTATGCTTGCTGCAGACAGATGGCAATCATGTAGCATGAAGCTAAGCCTCTAAGGTTGAAAATATAAAAACAGCTCTAATCAATATCCGTCAGGAGGAGGCACTGTGGCGTAAGTACACTCTCGCCAGGGCAGGGCGAGACCAGGCGAGTGTGAATGTGCCTCGTTCTACTTCGTTGTCATAAGGCCACCTAAGGCACCACCATCCAACTATTTGGGGGCATGTAACGCCCAATATTCTTCATCTATATATAAAGAATATTGGGCGTTGCATGCCTTTTTTGTGTCAGGCTCAAAATGACACAAAAGGATTTTAAATAACACAAACTATTTGAAACTGATTTATTCCAGTATTAAATATTATAAATATAAACAATTTATACTCGCTTTCACTTACAGCACTTTGAAAATATTACAACCCTTTCAACGTAGGAGAGTCGGTTGGTTCCATTCTTTCGAGTGATCGGTTCGAAAACAAGGCGTTGTTTGTCCACGTAAACAAAGCGCAGACATTCTGTGGAGGTCGTCGGCCGCTTGGTCGCCCCGGGCCCGTGACCTGGACACGACCGTGGCCCTGGTGACCGAGGGTTTTAACTGTGAATATTATCTGAATATAACTGATTCGGATAACTTGGTGGAGGAACAAGCCGGCCTCATAATCAGTAACAACATTACAAGATCATACCGAAACCATCCTACACTCATCTTTCACTCATATTCGCCTGCCCTTACAGGTGGTCAGCGTCTTATATATAGTGTTGGTTATTGGTGATGGAATTGGCTACTATCAAGGATTGAGTCAGTTGAAGTTAAGGAAGCTCAAATGGCCACTGTAATAACAAAGAATTAGTAGTATTTAATTTTAAAATTGTCCTCTGTTGCACTGTACTAGTACCTCTCGTTACTGTAATTTTGACACGTGGAAAAGTTAGATTGCAACATGAAGTATGGTCCGGTTGATAGTCGGAGAGATAGTGGGTTATTACAACAACTTCTTTTGTTGATTGCTTTATTATTTGGGACAATATTTTTATATTTTTCTTACATTTATTCATTTCCCAATTTTAAAAATTATTCATCATGTATATTCCAAAACGAATATCTGGATGTAGTTAGGTAATCAGTGGAAATGCACCCCACAATATATAAAGGTATCATGTTCCTGATTAAATTACGCCACATAAAGTTTAAGTGAAACGAATGGTCCTACAATTTTAAGAGCTATTGGTGAATGCTGAACGAAGCTTTACGACGTCTCTTGAGTTGCTCATCCAGGCAGTCTTATTGCCAATATCAACAATCTGTTAAGCTAAAGAAAACTCATCTAACCGAAATCAGTGAATTATATGTCTTCAATCAACAATTACAGACATCTACGGCAACAACTTAAAAAAACGATTCGTCAATTCCGTGAATTTGTGCAATCTTACAGAAAAAGTCGATTCCGCAATTTTTTTTGTTAATCGATTTCAGGGGGAAAAGACATTTTCCACCGCTAAGTGATAGAAAACAAAAGTTAATTATTATATAAGAACTTATGATCGGTGATGGAAAACGTCCGTAATTATCTCTTACGCCATTAGCTATTACTGGTTCTGCTTAATAAATTACTCGGTACTAGCTTGCCATTGTACCCGTACACTAATATCTTTATTTGAACCACTATTTGCCTTAATTAATAAAGCAGTCGACTAACTTCAAAACGACGACTGTGTACTAGAGTGTTATTCTGTAAATATTCTGTTAGACTGTGTTATTCTGCATAAAATATTATCATTTGATGCAGAATAATACTAGAGACTGCCTGACTGCCTATATATTGGTCGAAATTCAACCAAAACTTTATA
Source organism: Flexamia atlantica (assembly GCA_035578135.1). Classification (NCBI taxonomy): domain Eukaryota; kingdom Metazoa; phylum Arthropoda; class Insecta; order Hemiptera; family Cicadellidae; genus Flexamia; species Flexamia atlantica. The sequence continues at coordinate 30,439,140 of JAQJVK010000012.1, forward strand.
TTAGGGGTTTTTTTTTGTTTTCGCTCCTTGAAGTTGTAGATAAAAAACATGTGACAAAATTTGTTTACATTTAGTTCTTGTATTCCGTAATTAACATGGTAGCCCATAAGAACTATGTTGTTTATTTAAATTCAAAATTAATTAAGTTATAACGTCATTACAATATAAAATTAAACTTTTAAAAATCAACCTAAATTAATATTTTATGATGAGTTTGTCTAGGCAAGTTTCATGGAGTGTTTAAGATTATAAGTGTGAAATATTATACACAACTTATATAGCCTTAAAAGATGTAAACAAACAAATTTTCATAATTATTCCGCTTAGAGTTACGATATCTTGTATTGGTATGATATACTGTAGAGTAGAGGTTAAAGGTTGCTGTTTAATTAAAGCACTGTTTAATATTTACATTTTATGGGTTCGGTAGCTTTGAAGCGATTTTGATTTATGACTTTTATACTATCAATGTATTGCGTAAAATTATTAGCTATTTCGACTTGTCCTAAAAATAAAAACATCGTGATTCAAAATCGTGAATTAATTGACTTTGACAATTATGCACTCGTTCCTAGAAAGGATTTCTGTAACAAACTAAATTTTGTCAAGACTTTACAGTCTAGAATTTACGAGTTAAAAGTCAGGAGTATGTAATTAGTATAGAAGGAGTCAAGATATCATGATGTCATGATCAAGCATAGACATTTTTTGATTATGGTTATACAGGAAGATATAATAGAAAAGAAGAAAAGCTGAGGTTAAATGAAAGGTACATTATATATGGTTAAGGTACTATAGGTGGTTATGGGGGTACACCCATAACTTTCAGGTACTATGAACATAAGCCAACTCCTTCCTAAACTCCATTAGGATTTAATAGGCAATCAGCATTGACTTAATTTATCGCCGTCCCACGTTGATGCTTCTTCCAGTGAAATCATGGACCTTTTAAAGAGGAAATCTTTAGGGGATTTTATTTGCACCTGCGGGTGTTCCCTCAGCGTAAATGCAATTAAAATACCCAATTTTTTCACTAAATTTTGTCTTTGTTGATGGGAACAAATATTTTGTATGGAAATATTTTCTTAGAAAACATTTAAAAGAGTCCAACTCTACCCCAGGCCTACATCCTTTGGTACATCGGGCCTTGAGAACCATTCTGGCGTTGTGTTAAATATGAGAAAGGAAAGTGACAAGACGAAATCAACTTTTAATTTAATCAGGAGCAGGGAAATTCAAATGATGATTACAAATTTGTATAACATAGCATGTTGAAATCAAATAATTTATTTTGAGTTGCGACCCGCACAATCGGAAAAGAAATAATTTAAGAATATGACAAACAGAATCAGGCTCTACAATACTAAATAGGAAACACACTTTGGCTTCAGAGGTACTTTATAGAGGAAGGCCACGCCTGCTTGATCTGGGTTAAGGTGATGCATTTTACAAATAAGGCAACAAGTTAGAAAGTGCAAGTCGCCGACATTCCATATACACGGTCGCCTTGTAGCTACTTGTCGGCTGCTCATGGTGTGCCTCTTTCTCACAACTTCACCCTACATCTTCCGCTCGACAATATTTTCATTTTCATATTTTATTAATCATTAAATATTTCCTTAATACGATATATGAAAGGAACCGTCAACTTAAACTTGACATATAAAAAGAATGAAAATGGACAAACTGTGATAGGATATGTGGATGCTGATTGGGCAGGAGATACTCAAGATCGAAAATCAACAACTGGGTATGTTTTCTTGCTGTGGAACTGTGCTATTAGTTGGGTGACAAGAAAGCAGCAAACTGTTGCTCTTTCATCAACTGAGTCTGAGTATACTGCGATGAGCAGCGCTACAACAGAAGCTTGTTGGTTGAAGAGCGTCCTAACTAACGATTTTCAAGTGATGGACGAAAAAGAATCTGTGTTGATTTTAGAAGACAATCAAGGTGCAATCAATACTGCTAAGAATGTTCAAAATCACACAAGAATGAAACACATTGACATTAAACATCACTTTATAAGGGAGAAAGTTTTAAACAAAATAATCAAGATTGAGTATGTGTGTTCTTCAGACCAGATTGCGGATGTGTTAACAAAGCCCCTGAACAAAGACTTATTTCATAAATGTATTCATGGTCTTGGTCTCAGATTAGTTTTTGATTAATCATTTTATTGAAGGGGGGTGTTGGTATATGTACAATAAAATGATCAACAACTGACTCACTAAAGTGTACTTGTACCATCTGAGACCAGTTTACAAAAGGTTTTGTTTTTTTGTTTACTTTTATTATTGTGTAGAAAGAAATAATTTAGTATGTTAAAATAAAATGACTTTTTGATTATGAAATTATCTGGTTTCTTTAATTTGCACTCTGCTAAAATATATATAGATAGATAGATAGATAGATAGATAGATATATAAAAATTCGAACGAATGGTGTTTTTTGCTTCTGGTGGCCCTAAAACGAAAAGTTATCATGGTCTCGGGCTTAGGTCTTACCATGAGACCTACGGTAATAGCTTCTTCCCTATAGGGGAAATTCGCTAAAATGACTTTAAGTAAATATGGGACAGTTAATACAAGAAGAGATGGTTTTGAGCGCAGTCGTAAAACTGAGACTACGCCAATGTATAAATACAAAATTAATTTATCATTAACTAGCTGATCAACACGGTTTTACCCGTGGAAAAACAGAAAATCTTCCTTGGTTTTATGATTTAATGTTAAGGTTGCCATGGCAACAACATGAGCTTCCCTATACTTTAACATTGAAACTTTGATACATCATAGGGAGTACTCCTTAAAGAATTTTTAAAAATCCGTTCTTAGTGGGTGCCTATGCCATGAGAGGAACGTTCATGCAAAGTTTCAAGGTTCTAGGCCAAGTAGTTTGGGCTGTGCGATGATGGGTGGGTGGTATTTGACAAATATATAGTAGATTTAAACATGAGTTATTGTTTATCGTCCTTTAAAAGAAGGCGAGAAAAAATCACGTTATCAAAAAGTTAGCATATCTTACTAGGCAGCTCTACACTCCCTGTTAAAATCGATCGAATGAAATAATTATTTAAATGTGTTACGAAGAATAAGAAAGTTAATTTTTAGACTGCACTGAAAAATGTAATGTTTGCTTTCCACCATGTCCAAGTTAAAGAGAATAAAGGTGGAATGTTGTCGTTGCAGTCTAACCGAGTATAGGCGAGTGATAAGTGAGAACAACTATTGGCATTAAATGCCAACCTTCTCTGTTTTACAATTACGAGCAAAAGCGAACAACTACAAATTTTGTAGTTGTTCGCTTCTGCCCATAATTGTAAAATAGAGAGGGATCCTCTCGGACGAGCTACATACTACATGCTGCCAGGACGTCGTGGAGCGGGTCTATAAACAACTCCCTTTTTTCGACCGCCAATTTTTTAAAAGAAAAGAATAGTACGCGAGGATTGCGCACTCCAGCCTCTTTGATAGAGTGTTTTGAGTTTTCTTAGTTTGAACATAAGAAATCGTTAATAATTGTAAAATAATTTAACTATTTTTTTACATATTACACTACATCTATTCGCATTGACTATATCAATTTGGTTGGAAGCATACTACATAACTGATACGAAGTTATTGAAAACAACATTTTCCTTTTTAAAGCGTCCTTTTCTCTTACAACTCCCTTATTCTCTTTTCCCTCTTCGGTCTTCGGCTGACAGCAGAAATTTCATTTCAAAGTAGAAGTCATCGTTCTCTTTTAACGTTCTTATGTAGAAGCACATAAGAACATTAATCTATAGTTCTTCATCTGTGGTAGAAGTCCACTCTGGTTTAAATGTTTTGGTCATAAACGCGGCTGTAAAAAGGAGGATTTATTGATTTATGGTGTGAGCTCGCATTACACTTTTCGTCGAGAAGAAAACAGTCTAGCCGTGTTTTAAACCAGCCGAGAATAAATCGGTTTATGATCTGTGAATAAAGGCTGTCATCACGCCGCTACAGATGTGAGCAATCGAGAATCCAGCTTTGTTTACTCTATGCACAACACAACAACCGCTCTGCCGATGTCGAACTGCGTGTCTGTGTTTATCGCATTTGTGATGCTTTAGCTTTAGCGGCAGGGCCGGCGACGGGGGGGGGGGGGGGGGCAAGAGGAGCAAATGCACAGGGGCCCGGGCCTGCAGGGGGCCCGGAATGACCAAAAAAGGGTTCGAAACGGCTAAAAAGGTGCCCAAAAGCACATGAAATAAGTAAAAAACAACAAGGTCATCAAAGGTCTCAGGGCCCGGGGTTGAAGATTGCACAGGGGCCCAAAAATCCTGTCGCCAGGCCTGTTTAGCGGAAGGACATGGCTTTGACGTCATTCAAGGACTGTGATTGTACCGTGGCGACCGTGGCCTGCAGGACTAAATAAACCTTTACAAACATTTTTACCTTTATGTTGGCTAATGTTTTGCCAAGTTACCTATAATAAATATTTTTTCGTTATACTGCTTCAAAAACAGATGTTTTTAATGCATGTTTTCAGGACCTAAATACACTCTTTTTATTGCTAGGAATTAAAAGCTGATGTACTCGATACCAGCTGACTCTTTATAGTCCTAGGACTATAAAAGTCAAAAAGTGTCGAGTACGTCGTAATAATCGAACAATATTCATTCGATTACAAATAATCGAAACATTCATCGTTATTATCGAAACATTCATTGTTGTCAGTTTAATCAATTTATGAAACTCGCTCATTTCACCAATCGATTATTTCATGCGTTCGATACGTCGATAGTTGTTCATTGTTGTCAGTCTACCCTAACAAAAATGAAGCAGACAATCAGCTGATTGCTTCAAATAGCAAGAACAAGACGGTGGCATCTTTTGAAGGCATCTTTAAAGGTAAACAAGCTGTAACATTTTGGTTTTCTTAAGTAGTTTACGTATTGTATTGAGCAATATAACGAAAAATATAGTTCATCACACGGACCTAAAGCTGCTTTTCGTTACTCGGTCATTTTTCAACCTCGGCTTACAGCCTCGGTTGTAAAACTTGACCTTGTACGAAAAGCGTCACTTTAGGTCCTTGTAATGAAATATACTATTAATTATCTGTAGCAAAAATAAAAACTTTATTGGTGATTAACAGCGACCAAAGGGCAAATAACTCATAGCGACCAAAGAATAATGACTACAGATCTGAAATATAATGGCTGACTTGATTGTTGTTGCAACATCAAGACAATTTAACGAAAGGATCTTGTTTCAGATCTTTGACCACCAAAGAGTTTGTCTGCATGGGTCCCGAGGGATTAAAAGTGACCACTGTGCTCAGTTGGGGGTTGCCCGTCTGTACACCCAAATTGGGGTTGTTAAAATATTACTGGGTAGCACGTAATTGTTTCTCTAGGTTTGAATTTGGAGAATCCGGCCTTTACCAGTTTAACGTCGCAAATAGGTCACTTTGGAAAGAAAGTATACCCAACTGTCTCACGAGAAAACTTAGCCCCTCCTTTGGCAATTGAAGATCAATCTAAACAAGTTCGCTCCCAAGCAACACTTTAAAGACTCTAGAACCAATAACAACTTACTATCAGGGCCGGCGACAGGGAGGGGCAGGGGGGGCAAATGCATAGGGGCCTGGGATCACAGGGGGCCCGGAAACGCCAAAAAGGGGCTCGAAATAACTAAAAAAGGGGCCCAAGAGAACACGAAATCCGTGAAAAAAGGTAAGTGAGGGCCCGGGGTAGAAAATTGCATAGGGGCCCGAAATTCTTGTCACCGGGCCTGCTTACTATTAAATGACAGCTTACTTCAGTCTCTTGCTGAAGCTTTCCTAGATTTGTAACTCGCGCAAAGTAGGCATACAGTATACAATTACCCTACAATCATCGCATGCGCATGGCAGGTTGGCTCATCAGACCGTGAGAAGGCTTTTCATTAGCGCCGGAAGCTCGCGGTTTAGCGCGCGATGTTGTGACACAACTATGACGTCATCACCAGAACTCTCACCGCTTGACTGACGGGCTTCAGGAGTGGGCTCATATCTCGGGCTATCGGTGAATAGTCTTGATCTTTGATGTCAAAATTATATTGATTGGTAATGTACAATAATTCTTCGAGTGTATTAATAATCTCATTTCAAGGAAATGGTGTACAAGTGGTTCTATCATCTGTGATTAAATTAATTTAAAGTATTAAATTGAATACATTCCTACTAGAAAAGCATCTAATAATTTTGTATCGTTGACGCAGTAAAATTTTCTAATATCAGAAATTACCTTTGCAGGGCTTTAACGGTTTTTTTTATTTTTTCGTTATTTTATCGCTTTTGGTTATTTTTTTGTTATTTTTTTTTTTTGAAATTCGGTTATTTTTATTATGTTTTTTTGGAAATTTGGTTATTTTTTTCAACTTTAAGAACTGCTACAAGCCCTATTCACACTATTCGTCTGTCAGACGATCTCGTAGCAGTATCGTGGCAGACGAATTTCGTTATCCTACATTGTGTGAAAACCAAGTCTTGTTGCGTGAAAACCAAGTCTCGTTGCGTGAAAACCAAGTCTCGCCGTCAAATCTAGGCAGATTTGTGATTAGTCTGTCGAGATTTTCTTTTTTACCAAGGTTAAGAATGTATTATCCCCAATATAACGCCGGTAGACGATCTCGTAGCAGTATCGTGGCAGACGAATTTCGTCATCCTACATTGTGTGAAAACCAAGTCTTGTTGCGTGAAAACCAAGTCTCGTTGCGTGAAAACCAAGTCTCGCCGTCAAATCTAGGCAGATTTGTGATTAGTCTGTCGAGATTTTCTTTTTTACCAAGGTTAAGAATGTATTATCCCCAATATAACGCCGGTTTTCTAATTTTAAGCAACATTTTCTGTTTACAAAAGGTTATTTTTTCTTATTTTATTTATTTTTTTATTTTTTTCAACCTCAAGAACTGTTACAAGCCCTGCCTTTGTAGTAACAAAAGATTTTAATTTAATTTAAAATTAATTTAAATACAAATGTGTAGTATCCTTTTTACAGCAAGTTACAATTTGTAACAAGGTGTAAATTTATGAAATAACTTATCTATAAAGTAACCAATATAAAATAAATAGGTATAGGTATAAGTACATGTTTAAGTGACAATTTAAGAATACATTGGTCTCCAGGGCTATTATTTCCTCACAAAAACTATTGACCGATGAATTATGAATAACTTAGGAAAACTTAAAAAAAAACAACATGGCTGACTATGATTGTGTATAACTAAAAGCAATACATTTGTATTATATACCCACCTGCGATTTTAATTTCATAATTATGTTACTGTTGGCTACTGTAAAAATGTAATGTTATGAAGCATTGCGGCAAAATGAGGACATTTACTCGTATTCTCGTTCATATATTTTCAATATTTTCGGTTGCATTTTAAGAATAAAATACATAACACTTAATAACCTTTCAATTCCTATATCCAAGGAATAAAATGCAAATGCGTTTACATTAGTCAAGGAAGCCTTTTGTTGTTTGGCGGCAAGGCGCGCGGTGGCGGGAGGCGATGACATCATTTCTAGCCAATGAGAAGCCAGAGTTCGGTCACGTGACAGCCAGCTGGAGTGGAGCGGAGAGTGGCTCTGCGGCTAGTCTTCCTTTGACTTTGAAGGCGTAAGTAAGTGTGACAGTGAGTGAAATAATGGCCAACAACCGAGCCGCCAAGTCTGGATTTGCCGCCGAGGCGCAGAGGAAAGTGAGTACTAAGTTTGATTTGAGAGATATTTAGGTGTAAAGTTTAATATACCCCAAAGCTAAGAATGAAAATGCACAGAATATAGATAACAATTACGACAGCAGGTAATTAATTCTATACAAGGCCCTCAAAACAATAAAGATATTACAAAACTTATAGTTAACTAATTTTAGCTAGATTAATTGAAATTATTAGTTAAGTGTTCACTATATGAACTATACATTATCCCCAAAACACGCAAATGAAAACTTAATAAGTGTCAGTGTACAAAAATTAAAAGTAAGTTAACAATCCCATTGTTGTAATTAAAATATTTTATCAGAATAATTTTTACCATTAGAAAAAAATAAGTCGTGTGATGTCTGACGTAGCCGAATTCCCCAGCCTCGTATAGAAATTCTTGTTAGTCCAATGTGTCTGTGCGTCTGTTCGATCCATCTCCAAGGTCCAAGGCGGCCGAGGTGTAGGCGGCTGGCCGGCCGGCTGCGGCTGTGAGCCTAGACCACTCCCATAAACGAAAGTGCCTCGGAGACGGTTATGTTTTGCGGCAATTTAATTTAACCGCATTCCAAACTCTACTGGTCCATTGAACCTTAATGACTCATTAGTTGGAATTTGAGCGATTTGAACAAGAAACTGTCACTCTTGATTATTGCTGAAGAAATCTTATACAGTGTTGGGTTTTTATTTACGATGCAGTATGCACATAAAAGATAAAAGATTAACGTTGTACAAGTTATAGCAGATTTCCATTTTTAGCTGTTATCAAGACATGTATTTAACGCGATCAAGGTTTGTCATGGTTATCTATATACGAATTGATTGCTAAATAAACATGAACGATCAAATAAGTGATCGCTAGTACTGTGAGGCTGGTAAAGACGATTTCTAATCAAACCGCGGATCGTTAATATTTATCCATTCTACGTTTATCTTGAAAGTAAAGAGTCATTGCAGTACGAGGAAAACCTTTTATAATTGATAACGGCGAAGCCTTGTTGTAATTAAAACAGAGAGAGAATCGACTCAAAATACAGTGAGAATTGAATTACAAATAACCATAACTAATGCAATGTATTGAATGAAGTATCATACAATGCATTAATATGATGTTCCATATAATAGTGCAAAATTATAGGAACTTTAACGGAACAAAATATCAAAGATTGATGCCAATAAATTCACGTTTTACATACAAGCTTTGTTGATGCGCACCACATCTACTGAAAACGCAAAATGAACATGTTTTTTCTTATATCCTTATAATCACCAACCTAAAGTATTTTTCCTTAGATTAGAATCAGTAAGTCCTCAGTAGTTTTCCTTTTTGAATTATAAATTTTCGTTTTTTGAAGCGAGTGAGTTATGTAAGCGTGAAATATTTTCTAAAATATTATCAGGTGGTTTCTGACGTGAGAGCTGGGGTAGTCAAGGTCATTGTTAGCTATTAGCTGTCAACTTATCAGTGGTACAGTCACTTTGCTTATCAGCTGGGCGGTACAGGTCAGATGACGACAGAGGCAGAGGTTGCTATCGATTTTCTCTCGCTGTGGCTATGTGCTGTGACCCACTTTACCCCCTCCCCTACAGAGAATCATCTGTTTTTCTCCCTGATTTCCGTTTGGCTTCATTCGATTTGATTGGATTGCATAAGGCTTCGGGCGAGAATCAGGACAGCCCAGTCATCGCCAATATGATCATCGATCTTGGTATAGTTCGAATCAAATCATAAAGCCCACGCCATCCATAAGCCCAATGCTAAAATTAGTCTTATACGGACAGACTGGGCCTTGCGATTTTAATCGGCCTATACCGGTATTTCTTATGCCTTTATTGCGTAAAATCCAAAACCTGGCCTATATGAATTTACTAAAATTTATAGGCTATATTTTTTGAATTTATTAATTTGATTGAAATTTAATTTTATCGAAGTGGTTGGATGTCTAGCTTTTTCGATGAAGGCGTACATGTCCGCGGCTCTGTTTTCTGAGAAACTGGGGTGTGATATGACCCACTCTCAGCTAATTATTTACTAAAAAAATAAACAGACAGACTAAAGCAGATGTTTCAAAAGTAGTGAGCAATTTTTAGCAAACTGAGGAAGCTCATTCTATAGTATGTAGAGTAAAACTAATGGATTAGAATTACTTTCGCTCTGTAGTAAATGGCACAATATTTATGCGTAGAAATTACATTCGTCTTGCATATCGCTCTATATTTCCCATACATTTTCTACACAGTCATGAAAACCGAGTGACAGCTTCCTCATTCCTCATTTCCCCACCCGTCGCCTGTTGGTTGGCTGTAGCCTGAAGCTAGTGTCGTGTTGTCGTCGCGCCGTTGAACGTGGCACCTCTCGCTAGCAAGGGGTCTATCTAAAACGCTGACTGACCGACCGACAATGTTATTTTCCCAAAACGATAGAAAATCAGTATTACCGAAAAGATGAGATAAGCATATGATAGAGCCACAGATAACAACATTTTGTCCATGATAGAGCCAGCATTTTGATGCACCAAGATAGGCTTTAATTTGAATGGTTTTTTACTCCGTAGCATCTGGTGGCACTGATTTTCTAATAAGTTCTTAAGGATTTTTTGTTTGAGAGGTTTCCATACGTGCTTAGTTTTTAAACCTCGGTAAAATAATACTAACATACACGTCGATACTTATGTCAAATTTAATAGATTTCTCACTCGGTGGCTTATGGTGGCACCAATTTTCTATATATCCTTATAGAAGAATTACATTGTCGGTTGGTTGGTCAGTCAGCGTTTTGGATAGACCCGCCAGTAAGTTTGACTGTTCTAGCCTCCATGCATGTGCTAACATTAGAACAGTCGAACTTGTAGTTGGGTTTTGGGAAGCACAATAGCACGTTGGGATCAAGCGACTTGACCGACCGTACGTCTCACAACACAACAGATTAGCAACTTATGGTACCCTCTTGAGCTGCTCGCGATCCCAAAGTGTTGACTAGCTAGCAGGTTGAGAATGAGCCCAGACACACTCAGCTCGAGGTTATCGAGCACTCAACTGTTCGAACGTGTTACGAAGGCGTTTCCAGTCGAGAGGCAAGTGGCAAGAACAATGCTTTGCTACGTCCGCAGACTGCAATGAAACTTGAGCGATCGATGTTCGAAAGATCTGTCAGCGGAATTATTGTTTCTTTTGTGCTTCCGGTTGATCGAACACTCGTATTTTAATTTCCTGTTCGAAACGTCAGCAAATAGTTCTATTGCTAATGCAGTATTTATGTGTTTTTACATTAACATACAGTGAAAAAATGTTGCACGGTTTTTAGCCTTTTAAAGGACACTTCAAATGACATGGCCGTGGTATGGTTGAGCCGTCCTTGAACCTTGAACCCAATTCAAATTCAAAACTTTATTCAACCAGTATGACAACATATCGTGTTTTTGGGGCGAATCTGAAATATTAGTATATTTTTACACTACCTTACCTTGTACACTACGTACACAATAAGAGAGTGCATACTTTACAAACAAAATTGTTTCTATAAAATACAGAATGTTTTAAATGAACTTATTACATTCCTATTTTTAAGCCCAGCGAAATTATAAAATAACTGGAGATAGTTATGCTTTTTACACTCCTATAATGCCTGATTTGATAGCTCAAAAAAATCATTAGCCTATGTAAATTTTTAAAGGGTGGTTATTAAGGAGCCAAATATAAATCTTACTTTTTCAAGTTTTCAGGGGATACATAAATAAGGAAAATAAGGGGGGAGTTACATAAGTTTCATGGGGGCCTAAATATCTTATCATAAGCATTAGTCTTATGGACCATGTGATTTGAATCGATCCATACTTTCATTGGTATTTAAATCAATGATACTAATGAATTGTGTTCGATATAGTAAAAGTATTCAAATTGTTAATTTGCGATGTAGGCCCAGCAGTTATTGCCGATTAATAAATTACGTACTATAGTCACTTTCATCTTTGCAACTTTTTTTACTTCCGGCACATACATTTTATATAGCTAAACATGAAGAACGCTTCAATCCACCGCTCCCCAGCCCACCTGCCTCGGTGACCATTTCCTCCCGGTCTCTTCCCCGGTGCCCCGTCATCAACATTCAAGTTGCATCTTCATCAATCTTCCCGCTGACGTCTCGTCAACTCTTTACGACTCCGTGTAACCCGAGAGTTAAGATTCATAAGTCGTTTGTCCTCGCCACAAACCAGTTTCGCCACCATGACGCACCGCCGGCGCCGCGCCGGTTACATGCGTGGCTGAGGTTTGAGGTCTTGTGGCAGGCTGCTCACTCCCGACTCCCGACTATAAGCGAATCGATACTCCTTGTAGTCCAGGCAACGAACGCTTCAAAACGGTATAGAGGGAAATGCACCCGGAACACAATTTTTGATTGCAGCTTTGTTTGGAATGATTAGGAGGTGAACATATGAAAAGTCCCCGTCCGTAGCTCTTGAGCGGGGGGAGGGAGGGGGCTGAAGGTACCATTTTTCCAATATAATAGTGAATACTGAAAGTTGAGTTTTCAAGATATTTAGGAAACCCAAAAAATGGTACATTCAGACCCCCCAACTAATCCCTCTCCCTGCTCAAGGGATGCAGACAGGGACTTTTGATATGTTTGCCTCCTAACTAGTCCTAACAAAGCTGCAAAGTCAAAAATTGTGTTCCAAAACTTTCCCTCTACCTTTTCGTTGCCTGGACTATTGATCGTGGGTAGATTTTCTTAAACTGACTTTTATAAGGCTGAATTCGTTTCTGTGCAGTTTTGTGTTTGTAAAACCAGCCTGTACCTTGCTCTTCGCTCGTAAGCTTGCATGGTATTAAAAGTATTTTCTTTTCTATATAGTGCAATTATTTAAATTTCATACTGAATTGCAACAGAACCTTCTTAAAAACAGACTATTAACACTCTGACTACTGACCCTCGGCCAGCTTCAGGTAAATGCCACACTTGGGGCTAGGGTTCTATGTGTTAAATTGGTTGTCAATGGTATGACAATATAATTTAACCTGATACCCTCCCCCTTTTTAAACAAAATAGATAAACTTAATTGGGTGTAACCTTTTCAAATTCCAACACAATATTTCTGCCTTGAAATTCACGGCGTTTCGAATACAATCGGCAACATGCAATATAGGAGAAAAGTGCTAAGAAAAACCTTACATTAATATAGGACAAACAAACAGTTATGATTCTCTGTGCAGTTAGGAAACAAGCGCCTGTTTCATATCCCCGTTTACCTTTGGCGAGGACCAGTGAAGGTTTTCTGGTCGACGCGCAGCGAGGTCGCGGCTTGAACCCGAGACCTTCTGGTAATGTGAGACGTCTCGAATACGTTCCGCTACGTCGCAGCGTCGTCGCGGCCGTGTCCGGTGACGCTCGCTTCACACTTCACGGCGAATGGGTAGAGAACCTAAATACCGTTTAGTCCAGAACATTGAACATTTACTGACCACCGAGCGGTTATTGAATGACCACCACGTGGCTTCATGATAACTAGATATTACTCCACTCTTGATTGATAAGGAAGGAAAGAGGGAAGATTATCAAGACAATAGAGAGATTTCAACTGTTTCTCTGTAGTATGGGGATGTCATATCAAAAGTACTCGTTAGTGTGAATGTTCAGCGTGTGAACTTAGAGAGGCTAATCCTATATAAAGGCTCTTTTAACATGTTATGGATAAAATATATTGCAATTAGCAAATGCCATTTTCTACATTACATCTCATTTTAAGGAGAATATGAGAACAGAGAAAGGAATGGATATAATTGTTTCATCTGTGATATGAGTGAGAGATGTTGGAGATGTTAGCATCGTTACAAAAAAATACCAGCTAATTAATTTTAGGATTATAATAGAACAGCCCAATGATCAATGGCAGCTGGACAAAGTCTTAGCCAGGATTTTTTTATTTTTTGGGGGGGGGTGGGGGGGGGTTGGACCGCGATTACAGGAAGTGGAAAAAAATTTCTATCCTTTCTTTTAACGCAATTCTTACATTTTCGGGTGGGGGGGTTAGACCTCCCATACTTCCCCCATTGGCAACGGCTTTGCAGCTGATGGGTCTGAGAACCTTCATAAAATAATTCGGTAACAAAGCAGTGGCTGCGTATTTTAACCGCGTATGAGTGAAAGTAATTGTAACTGTTACTGTGATGGGAATTCAACTATTTCAGATTTCAGTTTGCCGATGAGTAAATTTACGTTTTTAATTCTACGCACCTTTGTCCAGCTCAAAAACTATTCTATTATCCGCATGCCGCATGAACTTATCGTGGTTTACGGACGTAGTTAAATTTTTTTTGTTTATGTCATCGACACCTATTGGTTTTATGGCCTTTACCTTTTTAACCAACTCAAAACTTGCAATCATTTTTTAAGAAAAACATATATTATAGTACAGAACACTATTCTAATAATTAATTATAGATATATTTACACATACATATATTATAACATTTATTTCCTCATAAGATTAATATTTCATTACAATGTTAAAAATTCAATGAAAATAATAATTTTAATTCTAAGTCTATTAACCCTATTTCCTAGACTCTGCCAAAAGAAAAAAGTAATGTCTTCCAACTTGTCGGGCGACTTAGTTTTTAACTAAAACTAAAATTAAATAAAACAATAAGAGTGATAACTAAGGAAAATTAAAAAATAAATAATAAATAAGGAAAAAATAAATAAGGCCTCTCTAGGCAAAGCTTGAATAGGGGTTCCTTCATTTTATATATATTTTGGTAGCGAAAAGATAAAACCAAACGATATCTCCAGTCGATGAGTACTGTAATCCTAAATCCACAATGGGTCTTTCAAGATCCATAAGACCTTGGGAGTATTTTCCATACTCATACTCCAATACCTTTAGAAAGGTGTTAGTGTTAAGCGTCACTGAACGAAGCTCCTATGTCCATTAGAAGATAGTATTAATGACTAGCTGCTAATGTCCTTTTATCTTCAAAATGTACCATGAGGAAAATAGAAATGCTTACGTCATACGTATACGTTTCTCTATATGCACCCGGGTTAAACTACCTTGCAAAATTACCTCTTAAATATTTTTTTAATATTTCAATTGAGTTATTATTTATGCTGTAAGTCAAAATATTAGTTTTCTTTGAATGTGATAAATATAATATGATCTTTTGTACTAAACTTGGAAATTTGAATTTTTCTCTAAAATTAGGTCCTAAGAATGTAAAGCATTAATAACAATTTTGTCAATTTTAGCGAATTTCCCCTATAGGGAAGAAGCTATTACCGTAGGTCTCATGGTAAGACCTAAGCCCGAGACCATGATAACTTTTCGTTTTGGGGCCCCCAGAAGCAAAAAACACCATTCGTTCGAATATATATATATATATGTGTGTGTGTGTGTGTGTCTGTGAGCACGATAGCGGCCGTAAAAATGGTCCGATCTTAACAAAATTTGGTACAGATATGTTAAGTGGTAATCCCTCGGACGAGTTCGTAAACCAGCCTGATCGGTCCACTGTAAAGGGGAGTAAAGGGGGATAAACCCCCTCAAAAATGGGTTTTTTGAGTTTTGTACATAGAAAAATAAAATTTATTGAATTTTTATTGGCACCATTGAATTCAGCTCAAAAACCAAACAATTTAGTATATTTAATCACTATGCTCTATGATTATTGGTTACCAAGATATTGAAAGTGGTTAACACAGTACGTTGTCCCAATGTTAACCTTATGGGGAATAAGTAAAATTCTATATCTCGCTTATTTCTCAACATATCTTGATAAAACTTGGCAAATGACTTCTTCTAGTTCAGATTTACTAAATATTGAATTAAAACCACCCAGTTTTAATATATCTGTAGCAGTAAACCTGCATACTCATTCCCCAAGTTATTCTTATGGAGCTTACAAAAACATGTCAAATATCGCTATGCTGGATTGAAATATATTGTTTTGCATTTGGAATTCGCTGAGTATGCAGGTCTGCTGCAACGGGGGTATTACATGTATAGAGGTGACTAAACCTTAAAGCTATCATGATAGGTATTACTATACGAGACCTGTGATTGCTTCTTCCCTAAAGCCTATTATGGGATGTTAGTTGCATATTTAGATATATAGATGGATAGATAGATAGATAGATTGATTGATTGATAATATATATATAATACTATATAAATTCGAACGAATGGTGTTTTTTGCTTCTGGGGGCCCTAAAACAAAAAGGTATTATGGTCTCGGGCTTAGGTCTTACCATGAGACCTACGGCAATAGCTTATTCCATATAGCCTAGGGGAATTTCGCTAAAAACAGGTCGAGGAACGCATTTGGAAAATTTGTCGTCTACAATTATCGTAGTTTTAGGTGGAGCTAATTGCAACAGTTTGAACAGTTGAACACGTTTAATTTGCAAGCCAACGATAACAGGTTGACCTTGCACGGTGCCTCTAGTGATAACAGCTTTTACTTGGAGTTGCTTGTTTTTACTGCGGATGAATCATACCGCACTTTACTGCTGATGGAACTACAGTATAATTCAATAACTTAATTATCAGTAAAAACTTTTTTAATAAAACTTACACTTAATTTTTATCATCATAACTAGCTGATGACCCCGGCTTAGCCCGGGAGATTATTTTTCTTCTCGTACTCTTATTGTTTCATAGAGCTACATTTTGTTAGTAATTTATTATGGTAACCATAGCAACTATTTAAAGATCTTTCAAAATCCTTGACATGGGTCCCTTTAGGACGGTTCTGTGTCTTAGTCTTTTAAGATATTAAAACTAAACGACCATAGTGCACATCATGAGATTCCATAAGCTTTAATTTGACACCAAGATCATGGGTCTACGATGTGTAGTTTTGGCTGTAGCCCGAAATATACCAACACACAACTCTACTTTTATATATATATTAGATTAGATTAGATTAGATTAGATTAGATTAGATTAGATTAGATTAGATTAGAAGAACCCGTGGCTTCGCTCACGATTAAAATTATACATACACTATCACCCATGAATTATATAGTTTTGCTTTCCCATTTATTTTTCTTATTGTAAAATCTAATGTATGTAATGTATCTACTTCTTTGAACATATCAAATGTACTTCCATAAAGCAGAAGTTTTTAGAAATTCGCTCTTAGTACGAAGGTCTGCTACGACGGGGGTATTATATTCCTGCATAAACTGCCTGTACATAAAAAAATGTGACCATATCCAACGCCCCACCGACAAAGCCCCAAATGGTGTTGCTGCCCTGGGTAGGCTCATGCCCAATATCGGTGGTCCTTCCTCTTGCAAGTGCGTTTTGCTTGTGTCGGCTGTCCAGTCGATCGTGCTATCAGGTGAAGAGGATTGCGCTCACACACTCAAGAGGCCAATTTACAGAGACGAACGCCGAGAAGCATTTAATGGTCGTTTCCACGGTACCTGAGCTTGCCCTGATGATGATCATGGGGCACAATATAAGGAACGGCACCCTTGGCTTTTTCGATGGCACTTTGAATCTGCTCGCATATGTTACCCTTAATTAAAACTTTATTATGCACCCCCGTCGCAGCAGACCTGCGTATTAGAAATCCTATTTATTTCCTTCATGAAGGCATACGTGTTAGAGGAATCAAAGAAGTTAGCTTGAAATTTTATTCACTGTAAAAGATCATTTTCTTAAGGTTTTAGGGTCTACCTTGAACAAAAAATTACAATGCCACTCCAGCAATTATTAAAAAGTGCTGTCTTACGTTTTTAGACTCTATATTGAGCAAAACGTTTGAATGAGCCGTCCCGGCCATTTTTTAAAGTGTTGTAGGTAAAATTAATTCTTTACAGTAGCACACTCTTCCTCTTTAAATAGCAGTTAGTTGTCATAAAAAAAAGTCCTTCAAGTATAAGTGATCAGTGATCACTGGAGTCCTTCAGTAATCAATCAGTTATTTATTTTATGTTATACTATACATATTATCAGCATTTTATATAGTGTATTGCACTTTGAAAAAATGCAAAAGTCTAATTCATTGACCACCTGGCACCAAGTAACAAATCTTCATTTTATCAAAAATACAGTTAAATAGCAGAAAGAAATACCATTAATTTACATCACCTGTTTTAAATTTTACTTTCATATATTTTGTTAGTAAACAAATCTAACTCAAATTATTTCAAAATCCCTGACATGGGTACCTTTAAGACGGTCCCAGGGCTAAGCCCTGAAAGTTATCACGAAATTGAAGGTGTATAAACCTACTCCATGAAATTCTACATGTATGTACCAAGTTTCGTGGCCATCGGTCCAGCGGTTTCTGTGTTTATCCCTGCCAACTAAATATATAAATATATATATATATATATATATATATATATATATATATATATATATATACCAACATCCTCTTTTATACTTATACTAGAAGAACCCGTGGCTTCGCTCACGATTAAAATTATACATACACTATCACCCATGAATTATATAGTTTTGCCTTCCCATTTATTTTTCTTATTGTAAAATCTAATTTATGTAATGTATCTACTTCTTTGAACATATCAAATGTACTTCCATAAAGCAAAAGTTTTTAGAAATTCGCTCTTAGTACGAAGGTCTGCTACGACGGGGGTATTATATTCCTACATAAACTGCCTGTACATAAAAAAATGTGACCATATCCAACGCCCCACCGACAAAGCCCCAAATGGTGTTGCTGCCCTGGGTAGGCTCATGCCCAATATCGGTGGTCCTTCCTCTTGCAAGTGCGTTTTGCTTGTGTCGGCTGTCCAGTCGATCGTGCCATCAGGTGAAGAGGATTGCGCTCACACACTCAAGAGGCCAATTTACAGAGACGAACGCCGAGAAGCATTTAATGGTCGTTTCCACGGTACCTGAGCTTGCCCTGATGATGATCATGGGGCACAATATAAGGAACGGCACCCTTGGCTTTTTCGATGGCACTTTGAATCTGCTCGCATATGTTACCCTTAATTAAAACTTTATTATGCACCTCCGTCGCAGCAGACCTGCGTATTAGAAATCCTATTTATTTCCTTCATGAAGGCATACGTGTTAGAGGAATCAAAGAAGTTAGCTTGAAATTTTATTCACTGTAAAAGATCATTTTCTTAAGGTTTTAGGGTCTACCTTGAACAAAAAATTACAATGCCACTCCAGCAATTATTAAAAAGTGCTGTCTTACGTTTTTAGACTCTATATTGAGCAAAACGTTTGAATAGCCGTCCCGGCAATTTTTTTAAAGTGTTGTAGATAAAATTAATTCTTTACAGTAGCACACTCTTCCTCTTTAAATAGCAGTTGGTTGTCACAAAAAAAGTCCTTCAAGTATAAGTGATCAGTGATCACTGGAGTCCTTCAGTAATCAGTTATTTATTTTATGTTATACTACATATTATCAGCATTTTATATAGTGTATTGCACTTTGAAAAAATGCAAAAGTCTTATTCATTGACCACCTGGCACCAAGTAACAAATCTTCATTTTAACAAAAATACAGTTAAATAGCAGAAAGAAATACCATTAATTTACATCACCTGTTTTAAATTTTACTTTCATATGTTTTGTTAGTAAACAAATCTAACTCAAATTATTTCAAAATCCCTGACATGGGTACCTTTAAGACGGTCCCAGGGCTAAGCCCTGAAAGTCATCACGAAATTAAAGGTGTATAAACCTACTCCATAAAATTCTACATGTATGTACCAAGCTTCGTGGCCATCGGTCCAGCGGTTTTTGTGTTTATCCCTGCCAAATAAATAAATAAATAAATAAATATATATATACTAGAAGAACCCGTGGCTTCGCTCACGATTAAAATTATACATACACTATCACCCATGAATTATATAGTTTTGCTTTCCCATTTATTTTTCTTATTGTAAAATCTAATGTATGTAATGTATCTACTTCTTTGAACATATCAAATGTACTTCCATAAAGCAAAAGTTTTTAGAAATTCGCTCTTAGTACGAAGGTCTGCTACGACGGGGGTATTATATTCCTGCATAAACTGCCTGTACATAAAAAAATTTGACCATATCCAACGCCCCACCGACAAAGCCCCAAATGGTGTTGCTGCCCTGGGTAGGCTCATGCCCAATATCGGTGGTCCTTCCTCTTGCAAGTGCGTTTTGCTTGTGTCGGCTGTCCAGTCGATCGTGCTATCAGGTGAAGAGGATTGCGCTCACACACTCAAGAGGCCAATTTACAGAGACGAACGCCGAGAAGCATTTAATGGTCGTTTCCACGGTACCTGAGCTTGCCCTGATGATGATCATGGGGCACAATATAAGGAACGGCACCCTTGGCTTTTTCGACGGCACTTTGAATCTGCTCGCATATGTTACCCTTAATTAAAAATTTATTATGCACCCCCGTCGCAGCAGACCTGCGTATTAGAAATCCTATTTATTTCCTTCATGAAGGCATACGTGTTAGAGGAATCAAAGAAGTTAGCTTGAAATTTTATTCACTGTAAAAGATCATTTTCTTAAGGTTTTAGGGTCTACCTTGAACAAAAAATTACAATGCCACTCCAGCAATTATTAAAAAGTGCTGTCTTACGTTTTTAGACTCTATATTGAGCAAAACGTTTGAATGAGCCGTCCCAGCAATTTTTTTAAAGTGTTGTAGTTAAAATTAATTCTTTACAGTAGCACACTCTTCCTCTTTAAATAGCAGTTAGTTGTCGTAAAAAAAGTCCTTCAAGTATAAGTGATCAGTGATCACTGGAGTCCTTCAGTAATCAGTTATTTATTTTATGTTATACTACATATTATCAGCATTTTATATAGTGTATTGCACTTTGAAAAAATGCAAAAGTCTAATTCATTGACCACCTGGCACCAAGTAACAAATCTTCATTTTATCAAAAATACAGTTAAATAGCAGAAGAAATACCATTAATTTACATCACCTGTTTTAAATTTTACTTTCAAATGTTTTGTTAGTAAACAAATCTAACTCAAATTATTTCAAAATCCCTGACATGGGTACCTATAAGACGGTCCCAGGGCTAAGCCCTGAAAGTTATCACGAAATTGAAGGTGTATAAACCTACTCCATGAAATTCTACATGTATGTACCAAGTTTCGTGGCCATCGGTCCAGCGGTTTTTGTGTTTATCCCTGCCAACTAAATATATATATATATATACCAACATCCTCTTTTATACTTATAGATATACCAACATCCTCTTTTATACTGATAGATAGAAGATATTGATTATTTAATTTAATTTTATGAAAAAAGTAATTTGATAAGGCGTTTGCCAAAAACATATTTTTATCAATAATTATCAATAAAATACCCTTAATCAATCTTATAATTTCATCATTAATAGTTTTTTGAAATCTAAAGATTTTCAAGAGAGATTTGTTACATATGTAATGTAGGGTAGGCCCCCTACTCACAATTGGGAATTGTATCATAATGTTCCGTAAACGTATAGGATACATAAACCAAATTATTTTACTTTCAACTTTTGTTTCTTTTGTTCAATAATGATTTTCTAGTTAGTTATCAGGATTATCTCCCCACAACAACAGCTCTTCAAACATTTTATCGTAACTTTCTGTCGACAAGTTCTCCATGCAAAGAAACCAATTTCGTCAAAGCAAATTTTAAAAATTCAGTGTAGAAGGCCTTCCTTTGAATTCAAAGTCAGTGGTAGTACGGTATTTTTATTCTTATAATGATTGGCCCGCAGATTTGATCATGATAATCACTAAAGCTTAATTGATTCCAATCTCTTTAAAAGAGCACATGATACAGTAAAATAATCTAGCATGGTTATTGATCAAGAGTTTACAAAGGTCATTCAATTATTAGAAAATATATTATAAAAAAGTTATATGACCAAAACTTATGTTATTCTTGAAAATTTTATGTGACAAAAAAGTGTCTTGATATTGCTACACTCCACTTCCTACCGGGGCTTAGTTGACTTCAGCAGAACACGCCCGGGCTAAGTTTTGATAGGAAAAAACCCGGTCTGAGTTGAGTTTATTAAAAGGTGATGTGTAAATAAGCTTGCTTTGGATTAAACTTTTATTCCAGTAAACATTTTGGCTGAGTTTAAACTAAGTAAAACAGCTTGAATTTTGAAGTCAAATTTTGAAGTCAAACTACATCTACTCTCACAAGTCACAATAATGATAGGTGGCTGAAATTTAAGGCGCATTTGCGTAAACTAGACTGGTCTTCTCCAAGCAAAGCTCGGTCCACGAGGACTTAAAATACAATAACAACTTTAAAGAGAAGCAAATAAGACACTCTAGTCATTCATACAGTAAGGTAGGGAGTAGGGAGGAATAAGGAAGTGGAGCGGGTGAGACCCATGTAAGTCAAACGTATAGGCGGGCGAGGTGTCGGGCCTGCTACTTTGTCCAGAGCAGAGGCGGTGGGAGTAGAGCTGATAGTGCCGCTATCCGAGATACGGCGAAGGTCGACTTGTCTGTCCTTAAAAGGCAAGGCTCCTGCCACACAGAGTGAGTCATAACTGACCCTCCAGCTAGTGTCATTGATTCCTTGGACTTGTCTCGGGTATTCACCGTTGTCCTAATTACAAGGTTGAGTAACCAATACGTTATATGTGCTTGGGGGTAAAGGAATTATTAAGAAGGAAAAAATGTAATAAGGACCATCTCTAAATTACGAAACAAACCAGGGGGGAGGGGCTTTTTCAACGGTGATGGGTGATGGGCGATGGGCCGTTATGGGGAGAGGGAGAGGATTCAAGGCAGCATTACGCAACATCACATACATAATTCATAGCTTGAATTTGTTAAAAAGAATCAAAATAGGCTACCTTAGGAGGGGTGGTAGCAGCGTTTCAATTTTTAAGGGGGGGATTAGAGTCTTATTACAAGGGAGGAGAAGGGGGATCTGAAAAGGCCAATTTAGATTTGCTACATTTAGGGACAGCCCCAAATTTTTTTAAGAAGTAAGTAATTACTCATGCATTACTTTGAGGATGTCCAACCAATCCAGACTTCAACCAAAATCATTAATACTACAACCCTTTGTTTTAATGTTTTAATTGTTAATTTTTTACGTGGTATTTGTTAGTTAAACATGAAAGTTTTGTTCCTCAATCATTCACTTTTTCTGCAAGTTAAATTTATACGAGCACTCACAATGGTGCAGAACTAAAATGTATTTTTGGATCAACTGTAAGAAATCATAATTTTTACAAAATAGAAACTTCTGTAAAATTCTGATTGTTTATTTCTGCCCTTCTATAACCACAAGATCTGGTTATATATGTTGTTGATGGGTATGCTTAAACATTTAATGAAACAAAATTATTATTTATCTAGTATTAATTAAAAGTCAGCCTTGATTGGCTAGTTCATAATACAATCTCTTTTCTATTTGCTTGTACAGTGCCATAACTTTTTTTACTGTATTAGTGGCCTGCATGGGGGCTAAGCACCCTATTCACCTGAAAATATATTTATAAATTCTGCATCAGAGTAGCCTACATATAGTGTTTTCAATTCCATTAATATGACGTAATTAACTTACGATTAATCAGTACTGTATCCTGCCAATTGGCTACATCTTCTTTCAAAAAATAAATTAGATATCTTAAACTTAACACAATTTTTGTGCAGCAAGCAAAAAATTGAATTTTAGGGGGAAAACATGAATATTTTTGTGTGCCCTCCTCATTTAGAAATTGTTTGGGATTTGCATTTGCATTTTAAACCATGTGAATAATAATTAGATGTGCAAGTGTTTTGCTTGCTTGTCCTCACATGTATACCTGTAACAATAAACAATTGAAGAGTTAACCAAGGGTAAATATTATGGAAAAATAAAAAAAAACTTTAAAGGCATCTGTAGTCCTTTTCCCTTAAGTCATCCATAAATACAGACATGTGCAGACATATTTTGTGTCTTGCAAAACTTGCTGCCGAATATTTTCGAACGCCTTGGTTAATTATTAAAATTTGTTTCTAAACTGTATGATGATTCAAGCTCATAAAATACTCTAATGTATTGAAAAAATATTAGTGGACATGCACAGCTCAGCAGCTTTAAATTTTTATATTTTTTTTATATGTTCTGTTTTTGAAACAACGGACATCAGCCCAAAACTGTAAAGGATTTTGTATTTCAAAATAATCCTGTTGTATTAAATAAGAGTAGAATTAGCTATACAGATAGATTTCCTTTAAAATATGAAACTGAATACAGTGACCATGTAGGAACTAGGATACAATAAAATGAAATCAAGTTGTATGTGCCAACTGGCTAAATGATGAGCATCAGTTGGTTGTTGAAACTGGCCGTTCAGGATCCCAAGCAGAGGGTAGAGCCCCTTATCACTTTAATCAGATGCTTCCTATTTACCACTCAACTCAATTAACTGTAATGTATCCTCCTAAAAGAAAACAACTCTTACAAAAAAATAAAACTTAGGGCCATTTAGTATTTACAGCCCCAAGAGATTTTTTATCATATTTACACAAAGCACAAAGGTATTAGACATTCACATTGAGTTAAAATTTTTTGTATTCTTCATATACAATTATCTGTGCCCCTTTGTATCTCTATTGCTCTATTTAGATATAAAAGAGGAATTTATCATTAAGTTTTACAGAATTGCATTATTATATAAATACAGTGCTGGAAAATCTTTGAAATTGTGTTTGATAAAAAGTGGAAATTCCCCCGTTGCAGCAGACCTGCATACTCAGCGAATTTCAAATGCAAAACGACATATTTCAATCCAACATAGCGAGATTTGATATGTTTTGGTAAGCTCCATAAGAATATCATGGGGAATGAGTATGCAGGTTTGCTGCTACAGGTATATTAAAATTGGGTGGTTTTAATTCAATATTTAGTAGATCTGAACTAGAAGAAGCTATTTACCAGATTTTATCAAGATATGTTGAGAAATAACCGAGATATAGAATATTATTTATTTCCCATAAGGTAAACATTGGGACAACGTACTGTGTTTACCACATTCAATATCTCGGTAACTAATGGACATAGAGCAGTGATTCAAAATACTAAGTCGTTTGTTTTTTTGAGCTGAATTCAATGGTGCCAACAAAAATTCGATAAATTTTATTTTTCTATGTAAAAAACTCAAAAAACCGATTTTTGGGGGGGTTTATCCCCCTTTACCCCCTCTTCCGGTGGTCCGATCGGGCTGGTTCACGAACTCGTCCGAGTGATTACCACTTAACACGTCTGTACCAATTTTCATTAAGATTGGACCATTTTTACGGCCGCTATCGTGCTAACAGACAAATATATAAATATATAGATATATATATATATATATAAATACCCCCGTTGCAGCAGACCTGCATACTCAGCGAATTTCAAATGCAAAACAACGTATTTCAAGCAAACATAGCAAGATTTGACATGTTTTGTTAAGCTCCATAAGAATAACATGGGAAATGAGTATGCAGGTTTGCTGCTACAGGTATACTAAAACTGGATGGTTTTAATTCAATATTTAGTAGATCTGAACTAGAAGAAGCCATTTACCAAGTTTTATCAAGATATGTTGAGAAATAAGCGAGATATAGAATTTTACTTATTTCCCATAAGGTTAACATTGGGACAACGTACTGTGTTTACCACTTTCAATATCTCGGTAACCAATGGGCATAGAGCAGTGATTCAAAATACTAAATTATTTGTTTTTTTGAGCTGAATTCAATGGTGCCCACAAAAATTTGATAAATTTTATTTTTCTATGTAAAAAACTCGAAAAACCCATTTTTGGGGGGGTTTATCCCCCTTTACCCCCCCTTCCGGTGGTCCGATCAGGCTGGTTCACGAACTCGTCCAATTGATTACCACTTTACATGTCCGTACCAAATTTCATAAAGATTGGACCATTTTTGCGGCCGCTATCGTGCTAACAGACACATAGATATATATATATATATATATAGATATATATATATATAGATATATATATATATATAGATATATATATATATAAAAATTCGAACGAATAGTGTTTTTTGCTTCTGGGGGCCCCAAAACAAAAAGTTATAGTGGTCCCGAGCTTAGGTCTTACCATGAGACCTACGGTAATAGCTTCTTCCCTATAGGGGAAATTCGCTAAAATTCGAACGAATGGTGTTTTTTGCTTCTGGTGGCCCCAAAACGAAAAGTTATCATAGTCTCGGGCTTAGGTCTTACCATGAGACCTACGGTAATAGCTTCTTCCCTATAGGGGAAATTCGCTAAAAGATCATGTTTTGCTGAGTTATATTAATAGCTTTTAATAATATGATTGAAAACTTAGAAAATATAGTAGACCTATGTTTGATTACAAGTGGAAAGTTTAGCCTATGTTTTACAGAATTACATTACCGTACCTATTTAATATAACTTCACTTTCAGTTGAAAAATGTGAAATAGTGTTCAGTATGGTGGAAATTTTACAAATTTATTGTTAAGTTTAAGGGGACTAAAATTATGCAACTAAAACATGCTAAATATTGGCTTTATTTTAAAAAGAATTTTAGACATAGGGTAGCTAGGTTGTAGTGTTTTTGCAAGATGGTATGAATAATGTATAAACTGTTGGCAGAAATCATGAAATAAGTTGAGGGACACCTTGATGTGATAGTAAATTGATGCATGAGAAAGCTCATTAGGATTTGGAGGCGACTGAGTGAAATGATTAATTACAGTTTGCAGGTATTGACAGCTTAACCTTGAGCTTAACCCACTTGAAACTAACCTTTTTAAAATCAAATCTGTTTTACTTTTGTGGAAATGATTTATTTTGGGATATTTTTTGTTGGCCTATTATAACCTTGTTGTCTGTTTATAGAACAATGAAAAACACATTTGTGCAGATTTTCTCTCAATGAGCTGACACAGTAGGCTACTAGTAACTAGTAGAAGACATTTCATACTTTATACAAAGCATGCAGGCTGGAGTGTTTTCTCCATTGAGTGTTTAGTTCTTGTGTTCTTTACGATGAGATAGATATCGAACAAGCATGAGTTCACACACAATTGACGGTCCAGAAAAAAAATTGTTCATTTTATGCAGTAAAAAATTATTACCTATGTAAAATTTAGTTGCAATAAAGAAAAATCATAGTTTAAGACAACAAAATTGCTCCCCAGTAAATGTAATTTGAATTGTTCAAAATTTTATTCTTTTATAACAATCATTTACTTATTTATTTTGCATAACTTCGTCACTTACACTCTGGAGGTCTTATCTTCCTTTTTTCAAGGCTAAAAACTGTTCATACAGGAAGTATCTGAGTAACTTACTAAAATTAACTTAGATATTGTTTGTTAAGATAGCCTTCACATCAAAAATAATTTAATTGAACATTTGTTAGATTCACATGTTTTTATTATGAATTCTCATGTTCCAATTCCAGTTTGAATGAGAACTGACAAAACATGTCTCAAGGATCGACTCACTAACTTCATATACAATAAATCAAAAATGATATGACTCTGCTTTGTACATGTTCACTTGTCACTTGATAATCATAGTGATTCAATTTTAATAATTCCTTTATCCCGTTTTAATCTTTTAAAAAATTTATTTGGTGAAAAACTGGCATAGTTTTGTTCTTTTTGGCAGTTAGTAGTAAAAAAATGTTATGAATTGAAACTAAAGCTTTTTTAGGTTACTAAAAACTTCTTAGGTTTTCAACAATTTTTATAACATACCTGGTCTAATTTTTTTATTTTTATTTCTTCTAGATTAACAGTAAATACAGTGAAGAGCTGGCCCAAGAATGTCTGGAATGGATCAGGGCGATCACCAATGAGGATTTCAACATCAGTGGGGATGCGGATAACTTTTATGAAACGTTAAAAGATGGCCAATTATTGTGTAGGTAAGCAAAGAAAATATTTGTGTATAATGTACCTATTTCCTCCCTAAATTCCCCAAATTAAATATAAGCCATTAAAAATGTAATTTGTTATGAAATCAAAGCTAAAATAGTAATGTTTGTTCAATTGTTGCTTGAAAATAGGTTGTTGCCAACTGTTGTTGTTTAATCCTGAAGTCTTATATAGCAGACTCCCTTTAATCCGGACACCTTGGGACCAAGACCTGTCCACATATCGGGTTTTCCGGTTAAACCGATGTCCCCTAAAACCTGTGAAATTATAACTGTGATACATACTCTTTAAGACAATACTCTGGTTTACACTTGTGATTAAATATGGTCTCAAATCTTTGCCATAAGAATCATCGATATCTTGCTGTCCATTTTCTGTCAATCATATCCGGTTAAACCGATGTGTTAATGAAAGTCTTCCGCTTAAAAAGATGACATTTCCATGGTGTGTAGTCTGGATAAAGCAATGTCCGGTTAAAAGGTGACTGGATGAGAGACTACTGTATGATCAATGTATGGTTGATTGCTTGACTGCACAACTACCTAGTAAACGGCTCCGAGGATTTTACTCAAACTCTGGAAATAATTTATGGGTCAAAAATATGTTCTGTACAGGTCTATTTACCAGTAAAAATGTAATAACTATATGAGTAAAAGTATATTGAAAATGTATGCGCCTTGTGGTTTAATGAGATTACAATGAAATAAATAACAAAAAATGGCCAAGCTGTGCTTTAAAAGAGTAGTCTTTTCTGTATCTATTTGTCTTTGTTTGTAGATTATGTTAGTATTACAGGGTTGCCACAGACATTAAAAGTCAGGAAAAGTCAGGATTTTTGGGTTTTGGTCAGGAAAAGTCAGGAAAATGTTTGAAAAAATGCCGAAAGTCAGGAAAAATAGGAAAAAATGCTGAAAGTCAGGAAAATTTGCAGTGGCACAATCTGACCGTCTCGAATTTTGATTTCCCCCCATAAATTGGAAGTTAAAATAAATTTTTGCACCGTGTGAGATTTTGTGTGCTTTTTATTATTGGAAATGAGTTGGTTGGATGCAGAATCAGAAACCGATGATTTTTAAGATGAATCTACAAGAGTGCAAGGCTAGTAAATTTTCTAATATATCTTTTAATAATCATCCAAACTTATTTTGATCAATCCCTCGTCAGCGATTGCAAGTCATACTTAATATCATGGGCCGAACCCCAGGGACCATATTCGTAAAGCAGTGATGGCTTCTTCTTTTTCCTCGTCAGCGATTGAAAGTCATACTTAATATCATGGCCCGAACCTCAGTGACCATATTCGTAAAGCAGTGATGCCTCCTTCTTTTCCCTCGTCAGTCTTTGAAAGTCATACTTAATATCATGGCCCGAACCCCAGTGACCATATTCGTAATGTCTCCTTGTGTTCCTTCGTCATCGATCGAAAGCTATTGTGTATTCATTTCTGAAACTGTTTTTGTATTTACAATTTTTCATTGTATGTCTACTATACACCTAAAAATGTATAGAATGTCCTATATACGTTTTTCATACTAACGCTCCTAAATTTGTACCATAAAAAAAGAAATTTTGTAATCATTCCTCTAACTGTTTATGTATGTACAATATTTCAACGTATGTACAGTATACATCTGAAAAGTTTGTATCTCATACGAACGCTCTTTAAATCGTACGGTTTTTTTTTTTAATTTGGCTAATCGGCATATTTTCTCTAAAAATTTACGAAACCACATATATCTTAAGTTGTTATATTTTAGAGTGTATATGAATTGTGTGTAGTTTAAGTCATCAAAATAATGAATTCATTTTCTAAATAACCCAAAAACAACACTAACCATGTTTTGCTTGAGCCTTACTATCAATGAGGGGGTTGCATTAAAAACAACAAAAATAATGTGTCTTTATTTGTAAAACCCCGCGGTTCCAAAAAGTCAGGAAAAATCTCTCAGATTGGTCAGTAAAAGTCAGGAAAAAAGGCCTCAAAAATTCTGTGGCAACCCTGTATTATCCATCAGCAAGGCTTTAATCAACATCAGTAATACATATTATAAATGAAGAATATATTTAACTCTTAAAGCTTTGAATAAAATGTATTCGCTCATATTATATTAAAATGTAAATTAAAGAAAAAAATGTAACTTATCATGCTTTTTAAATGGTGAACAGTTCAGCACAGTGGAAAATGATAGCCAGTTTTTGAACTTACTTGTGGCGCACGTGCATATTTTTTGTTTCAGTTATGTTTTTGATAAAAATAACCAATTAATGCATTTCATTTTTTGGTTAGATGTGTGTTTTTTGTTTCTATTTTAATAATTTCAAAAATTCTAAATTATACCACTGGAGGTACACATCGAGGTGGAATAATCATGGAATCTGAACATTTAAAAGTAATCTGCATTTTTTATAGTAATTAACCTTCATATTTGGCTTTGAAATAAACCAAATGTCAATAGTATATGGCTTTGAATCAGGCAACAGCGCCATATGTTTGAATGCAAACAAAGCACACATTTTTAGGTCCGTTTTTCAAAAGCAGTACCTGTCTATTTTTGTTCTTGGAACCCCGATAATCAATATTTAAAATAATTGGGCCTATATCAAGCTTAAAAGTTAACACGGAACTTGCAAATAAGTTTAAATTTGACACAGGCATATAAATGCTTGTGTATTCAAGGTTTCCATTAATATTTAATAGAAATTCAACATAGAAACCAAAATGCACCCTTTTGATACAGCACAAAATAGTTCTTCATTCTTTAATGCTTGTCGAGCTTGGAGAATGTGCCGATCTCTAACTAATCTGAATAAAATTCAAAATTTCCGTAATCAAGTTTTAATAATTCTTACAAATAGCCCAAAAATTCTGAAGAACTATTGTTTAACTAGTACTTTTTATATTTATACTTTATTTAATTTATAGTATTACTTTATAAACATTGACAACTCCCTTGCATTCCTTTATATACAGGATATATTCTGTTACTTTTGCCAGTAATTACCAGCAGAATTTAAAATACATCCCAGTTATAAATTGTGTAGATATTTGTTCGGAATGCACAATTGCACCGTGAATTAATTAGGCCTGGAACTAGACTTTGTGATGAAAACTAACAAGGTTTTTATCAAATTTGCACCTCATCCTTGGAGCTAAAGCTTTCAACAACATGAACTGACATCAAATCATAGATTGAAATCAATACTTCCTCCGGATTTTTTAGAACTGATGCAAGAATTTCTTTGAACATTTTCAGCATATTTTAAAATATTACTTTTGTATTCTCCTTGATGTTGAAAATTTCCTTCTTTTTGTTCCTGAGTTCTCTAAATATAGCAAACCCAATAAAGTTAAAACTATTATATTAACCCTTCAATACATAATGTAATAATATGAACCCAGAAATAAAAAGTTGTACAGTACACCTCGGATTATCCGGATTAATGTGGCGGAACACCGATCCGGATAACAAAAAATCCGGATAATCCGAGGTCATTACGATATCGCCTAAAAAGAGACTGCGTACCTACCTTAGCCTCTGCTAAATTGATGCTGAAAACGGCGTATCAAGACTGTACAACATACTAATCTTTCAAATTTTACGGGGTTCAATTATGAAACAAATTTAAGATCTAGACTTTATTGTTCGTACGAATATAATGTTAACTTTTACTGTACTTACGGTTTAGATTTGGAAAATAACGCCAAATTGAATTATTTAATTTATTAAGATTAAATAATCGTTAATCAAAATGACTCAAACTTAGAATAATAATGACAAAACTTAAAGTAAATCAAAACTTAAGTAACCAACTACTCTTAAGAAATAACCAACGCATTAAATGCCATCAATAAACTAACTCGCAAAATTGCCGTAGGCCTACGCATTTGTTGATTACTGACCGCCCTAAGTAGCAATCCAAAAAACTATATGTTCACGGAAATGCGATAATGTACTGTTTAGGCAATTTTTCTTTCTCTATATGGGCAATGTGATTCCTTCAATTATTGTGATTCCAAATGCGTACATAATGTATTATGTTTGCATTTTACTTTTAGAAGATGCATTTCCCCCGTAAACTTGCTAAAATTATATTTTTACTGTGATTTGAATTTTTGAATTTCTTTGATGGACCGGTCCGGATAATCCGGGATCCGGATAATGTGGGGTCCGGATAATCCGAGGTTTACTGTATAATATTTTCCGTTGTTAATTTTTTTGGAAAATTTTGAGAAATCCTAGAATTTTCCCCATATGACTGGTATCATGGTCTTTAACTTCAACCCTCTCACTCCATTCTGCAAACTGAAAGCATCCATAATTCTAACATCAGTTATAGAATCGTATATCAATAAAGTAAATATAGTTTGTGACAGGATCTTGACCTTGATTTTCGACCTTTTTAATAATTTGAAAATTTTCCAAAATAAATGGTCACTAAATAGGTATATATTTTAACTTGGAGGAACATCCAAAATTACAAGTTAGAGAAGTGGTTAGATGTGTAGCATGTACACAGTTAAAAAATGTTTTTCTGTCATGCATAGAACAGAAATTTTTCATTTTCCTTTTTATTAAAATCTCACTCAATATTTCAATGTGAATCTCTCTTTTCATTTTAACCACGGTTTTATCTTTCAGATTGGTCAATATCATGAAGCCTGGCTCGGTGAAGAAGATAAACAACAGTACGATGGCTTTCAAGTGCATGGAAAACATCAATAACTTCCTGGAAGTTGCTCGTCAGATGGGTGTGCCTGCTCAAGAAACTTTCCAGACAGTTGACTTGTGGGAAAGACAAAACCTAAACTCAGTTGTAATCTGCCTACAGTCATTAGGAAGAAAAGTAAGCATACCTCAAAAGTTACTTTTGAGTAAAATATTGGACCTTCCTTCCTGTTCAGCAGTTGGCGAAACTTTAGAATCCGTCTCCACCGTTAAAATCAAAGTTAAAAATCAATATTTTTCAATATTTACAATTGTGATTATGGTAACTGAAAAAAAAGTTATATTATAATCGGAACGATAAAGCATAGATGTTTATCTGGATGACAGTTTTAGGAAATAAACAATAATTCCAACAGATTTAATAAAATTAAAACATTAAAGATCACAAAAACATGGTTACAATTACTGTGCAAGTTCAAGCTTCAGCTTCCAAACATTGAGAAAGTACATTTTGCACATCACTTAGGAATTACCAACGCATAAAATTGCCTAGGTACATGTCGAACACGTCCTTCTGTCTATAATATCCTACAAAATTAAAAACTGGAATTGCTGAACCAGGTAATGCACGTAGCTGATGAAATACTAGGTTCGTGATTTACCTGCAATTTAATAAACTTAGGGCTCCACAAATAAGTTAACTTCCATGCGTTACTCTACGACATATTGGGATTTTCGAAAACATTTATCTACATTCACGCTGGTTACACTGCCAAATATACCCATTACTTCTATCATATTTAATTTCTTGAATCATCGTAATACCACATTAAACTGAATTAGTTAACAAAGCAAATTTTGGCAAACCGTTAGTGAGTGACTGACTCTAGGTTTGTCAGTTTCTCAAATTGTAATAGGATAGCAGAACAAACTGAAACCGTTTACATAAAATAAAAAAATTGATTTTTAACTTCGATGTTAATGGTGTAGACTGTAGACGGATTCTTAAGTTTAGCCCAACAATTAAACTACAGCCTCGGGAAGTTGACCTTTAAATTATTACCGATTTGAAACTTATTCAAATGAATTTAATTTGACTGTTCTTATAATCACCTTCCAAATTTTATTATGGTTTAGATTAATGGTTCTCAACCTTTCTAAACTTGTGACTCTCGTGAACTCCAAACCTGGTCTTTAAAATTTGTACCCCAAAAATCGGGTTACGTAAAAAGTGCCTGGGAATTAACAATAAACCAGAATATTCCCAAATAACTTACTTAATAGGTGCTTTTAAAAATTCTATGTTAAAAATATTTCTATTAAATTGAATATATTTTGACGATAAAATCCTACTAACACTATCAAACAGGTGGCCAAGCCACTCGCTTGACTTAGTTTTCAATAAACTATGACATGCATTTGCGCACATTGTTTGTGTATGCCTTCAATGAGATGGTGATAAGGTTGATTAATTGAAGGGGTCTCCTGTTAAACTTTCTAAGCGATAAAACCCTAGTTTTGAGTAATCAAGCATTAAAAGATGAATTCTGATTTTTTAATACTCTATTTATAACATCATTAATGTTGCCTGATGTAAAATTTTCACCCATCATTAAGTATTTCAAAACGCTTTATGTAGTTTTTTTGGGTTATAACGTTCTAAATGACTGGCATTTGAACTGTTCTCTTAGGGACTGCTCTTCTACTTTGGAAGAAAACATCAGGGAATGTAGAAATGCCTACAAACAAAAATAAAACTGAATATGAAACAATGTTATTGATATAAAAGTACAAATACATAATGTTGTTACATTGTGATACGTCATTTTGCTAAAAGTTACACAAAGGTGGCGCTTAAAACGTTAAGCGCCACTTTTGGGGACAATTTTCCAGGCCTTGGCTTCTTAGTTTTTAAAAATATAGTGTAATCCAGCGTTTCTGTAATCCTACCTAGTATTTTCCTTCCACTTTTCAATATTTACTTTTTGTCTTATATTTTTATTTATGTAATTTTTATTGCTGGTAGACGATGCAACGACTGGCGGAGAGTCCACCTTTCAGCGAATAGAACGTTACTCCCCAGAAAGTCCATGGAGTCTCCCAAACCAAGCCAACTTTGACTTACGAAATCTGGGCTGCCAACTCAAATATCTTCAAAACAAAATATACCACGGATCGTGTCCTATAGAACCTTTTTCACTGAATATCTCTGATTTTGAAATTTTGTCGCTTAGAACATTTTACGGGAGCCCCTTCAATTTTCAAGATTCACAACCTCTCATGACTAAAACATTTCTAAGCATAAAGACATTCTCATATCAAATGTATTTGATTATTAACAGTTTTTTTGACTGATTTGACACCGATTTGAATAGCTAAGGTTTCAGCTTTTCAAGAATTACGCCAATCAAAAACTATTTGTCAATCTCTTTTTGTAGTCAAATTTTTTAACGTAAATTGTTACATCTCTTGACTGATTATTTTTCCTAGGGCTCACACTACGGTCAACCCAGTATCGGACCCAAGGAGGCGGAGAAGAACGTTCGCAACTTCACAGAGGAACAGTTGAAGGCAGGACAAGGAGTGATCAGTCTTCAGTACGGAAGCAACAAAGGCGCCAATCAGAGTGGTATCAACTTTGGAAACACAAGACACATGTAAAATTTTCCCCTCATCTGTAAATACCACTATTGTTATTGACGTCAATACAGGTTATTGAGTTTCAAAGACTATTAGTACTTTTATGTACTGTTTTATATTTATACTTTATTTATTTTATATCTTTATTATAAACATTGACGATGCCCTCGTATTCCTAAATATACAGGATATATTCTGTTACTTTTGCCAGTAATTCCCAGTAGTATTACAAATACATTCCAGTTATAAATTGTGTAGATATTTGAAAAAGTTGTAGGAACTCGAAGGTGCTAAAGAGTCTATTAAATGTTGGAATTGTTCGAGCCTTTTAAATATTATAGTGACTTAATAATAGTTCTACAGTTCTACGATGAATATATTTACTGAATAAAGTTATTTTAATACTGTGTTACAGTAATTTATTCACATTCCCAACATACACCATGATTGAGAAATATAATTTTTGTTTTGGTGAAAGTTTTTAAAGGTTTCCACAGGTCTGGTTGTGTTTTACTGTATTACAGACAGAGATATTTAAATTATGTTTTTGTATTATAAGGTAATACATCAAATGTGTAAGTACATTGGATGCAGAACATTTAAGTTGTTGCCCCCAAGCAGGAGCACAACTTCAATCATTAATCTCTTTATTCATCCACTGAACTAAAAATGTTGTTACTTGCTTAGAAAACCTAATAATATTATTTATAAAAATAATGAATGAGTTAATCATAATCAATCACTGATTTCTACCATATTTAGCAGATAGTAACCTAATAAGCAGATGTGTTAAAAAGTTAAAAGTTTGTGCTTCTAGGTGCTATGGTTTGGAGTTGATGGGAATTTTGTTTCCAGATCTATGGATCCAAAGATCCTATCCTATCCTATACTCTAAAACAAGCAATCTTTGTACGGGCAAAATTTTTTATTTCGTCCTAGGAGTTTAATCTGGGGTTTTAGGCCACCAGAAATCAATTGGAACTGGTCTCAAGTCTGGGAAAAATCTGGTTTGTGTCCTACAGCCAGATTCAAGTGTCCATCATCATGGGCATTTTTTGTTGTTGGTTTTAACCAAAACAGCTGACTCAGGTTGTTTCTACTATATGCAGGCTAGAAAAAATCATTTGATTTGTAAATAACTAATTTTAAGTTGTTTAAAGTTATTTTGAATTAATCGTTTGAAGGAATATTATTTATTCTATATTTAGTTTGGTTTGATTTTGTATGGATTAGTGTTTAATGTTTTCAAGGGTAATTTTTAAGAATAAAATGATTGGTGTCTACACGGGAAGTATGAACACAAACCGTCAAGTTTCCCAAAAGAACTTGCGCTGCCAATCACCCGCCATCAACACTGAAAATTACCCACAAAGAAGTCTTGGCACAACATAGTGCCGACTGCTTCCAACCGTCGCTCTAAGATATCAAAACTTGACTTCATAAAGAGTCACTTAGCGTTCGGACCAGCAATCACAAGACCGCTGCTCTCCAATGAAGCGACAGAAAATATAACAACCAACTTCAACGGCACTTCCCTTCTGTGGCCGTTTATTACGACAGTACAAATCGTCGATATGTTTACCAGTGTTGAACGAGACTGAATCAAACTCTTTTTTGCTAGTACAGAAAAAGTTGAAGGCACGGGTGTGGATACAGGCGTTGATACTATGCTCAAACAGTGTTATACTTATAAGTGCTCATGTTATAGTTATGGAAAATTTAACTATAAACAATTGAACCAGCCGGTTATTTTTGTTTAATCCGAGCAAAGCTCGGTCCCTGGTACTGGATCTTAAATCTGTTGTTGAAAAAAGGGGGAAAACAAACTCTAAAGTTACTTATTCAATAATATATTTACAAAACTACAAACATCAAGTCCTAACGCTGGAAAGGATTTACTTTCAAGTTATTACCATACGAGAACTTTTTCCTTTTGTTCCCATCGTTCTTTCTTCTTACCCCTCTTCGATCATCTGCTGAACTTCTTTCCTATTAAGATAAAACATCAAAATGAGACAATGATCTATTATTTGTTAAAGTTAAAACCTATTAAACTAAAGGGATAGAATATTTTCACTACTTTAATTGTTAGTTGTTTTGTTTTTTGTCAGAAAAACTAGTTAAATTTTGTTAGAGAAAAAGTAGTTATGATCTGATGAGTTATTTTTTCTATAAACAGTAGGCCTACTTCCCGATAATACAAATCCAATCATGCTTAAAAACATTTTTTTAGTTAAAAATTAATGATTTTTTGTCTTCTTCTTATGAAGGAATCATCAGGTGAAGGCCAAGGATGTATTGGTGTCGTATCAACTTGCTGTGATTGGGCACTTCATGAAGTGTGATTTTGTAATGTGTTTATAACTTTAGTGTTGAACATGACAATCTTTTATTTTGTGTATTTCAACGCCAGTGGCATTTTTTATCGTTTTGATCGGGAACGGTCCCAAACCCGGGTCTTGTTACTATCTAATGATTGAAGAATATTACTATCTTCAATGAAGAATACTAATACATCCTTGGCTGTTGCCTGATGATGCCTTCATAAGTGCGTCATAAGAAACTAGTTGTGTCAGCAAAAAATGAATTACTAGAAGCAGGTTATAGTAATTGGTAGGGATGTGTCGGTACCATAAGTCGGTTCTTGGTACCACCGGTTCTTGGCAAAAGAACCGGTACCGAGAACCGACGTCAAAATGTCGGTACCCGGTACTTCGGTACCCATGGTAAACGGCGGGGGTAACTACAGATCACGAAAGCCGATCGATCGCACCGCGCATCGCCGCGGACGCTTGCGTCGATGGCAAATGTTACCGCTTATTATTATTGAAGGTCGATAATGTTTCTAAAATTAATTTTGATTTGAAATTTATCTTAAATTTTTTGACTCTTGATTGATTTTTCACTCTAATACTTAAAATTAATGGGAATGAGGATATTTTCTTTGGGAATTGTAAGATTATCAACGGAAACTAATTTGAAAACTGTTATTTTTCACCTTTGAATTTGTTCTTGATTTATTTTTGACTCTAATTTTTAAATTTATTGCAATGGGGTTGTTTTTTATAGGAATTGTAAAATTATGAACAGAAACAAATTTGTAAACTGTTATTATTCACCTAGGAATTTGTTTTTTGTTCACATAGTACATTTTTTTATATTATCTGTTATCAGAAGGATAAACAATTAAATTAATAAGTGAGATAGTGTTTTATGTCTTGGTGAAACTTACTCTTGAACATTAAAACATTTTAAAAACAGTAACATACAACAGATTTTCTGAAGGATTGAGGATACATTACATTATATGACACGTTTTTACAAACACTTGGTACCGATTGTACCGGTACCAAGAAACCGAGAACCGATCTTGTCAAGAACCGGTACCGGTACCCGACTTTGAAAAAAGTGGTACCGACACATCCCTAGTAATTGGTATATAATTGGTTTGGTAATTATTATTGGTAATATATAAACCAATTATATGTTTCTCTGTAGTCAAGAGGCATTTCTACACAAAAATTAAAATATTTTACATTAAAGAAACAATTAAGAGCCAACTAAGCCATTCTTAAAATTAGAGTAATCATATAACATCCACATGGATATTATATGAAAATATGTGGGCTTTCATATGTAGCAGCGTCAAACGGACTATCAACAGCAGGTGGGTGTGGTAAAGTGAACAGAATACCTTGAGGTTTTGATGGATACTGGAAGTAATGATAGTTTTAAACATCAAAATGGAAAATAATTTTTTTGTAGTTCCAGATTAAAAGCAGGTGTCTATGGCTTTTACAGTTGAAAATAGGGCTAATCTATCAATAAGTATGTTTTCTGTAAACTTAGAGCTCTCTGATCATGGTAACGAGGAAGCTTAACTCATTTTTAATGGTAATCTGTGCACTGAAGTATTGGAAGGTTGTGATAAAATGAAATTGTATATTTTAGTCAACCTGTCATCCTTGGGGGTCATGTCATCTCTGTCTATTTGAAATGTTGCAAAACCTCTTATGAGACATAATGATGAAAGAACTGCATCCCTCAAAACCTGAGCACCTACCTCCCAGGGGGATATGTCTATAGATAAACCAATTCACCACATTCATGAAGGATCTGCACTTTTTTAGGATTCTCTGACTGAACATGACATGGTGACAACCAAGAGGACTATGATTCTCAATCAAACCTTATCCTCAAACATGACAGGTCTTGACCAAACCTCACTCCTAAATCTGGTATACAAGAAGGCCATTCTCCAGAAAGGCCTAAAAGATTGAATAAGCCTCTTCATAACAACGCTGATTACATTTGTTGAAATTGAGGGGAAGAATGTTACAAATTACTGCTGTGTAGTAATCAGCTGTCGTATTTTTCTTACCTCTTGTTTATAGGTATCTTATTTTATTTACCTTTTCTATCATGAAACTTTTTTGGTTTATGAAAGTCTTTATGTTCAAAGGGTTTTATTAAGAACAACTAAACAATCACATAACATGAGTAACATTAAATTAAACTTGAAACTTCTTATGCCTGATGCCACCAAAGGCTATCAGTTACGCCATTAATCTTGGATAACATGAGCAACACTTTAAGTTAAACTTGAAATTTCTTATGCCTGATGCCACCAAAGGATATCGTTACGCCATTATTCTTGGATAGCTGGTGGCACATCTTGGATACTGGGCACTCCACAAAAACCAGAAAGGACATACCGTTGGAAAATAGATGAACTTTTTTCAAAAATTTAACCGAAATTTTCATCTCAACCGCCAGAGTTAAACCAAGCATAGAAGTTGGGCTCACACCTCAGGTCTTTGAAAATGAACCACACATACAGTAATGAGTTGAGTAAAATGATTATGAATCACTAGCAAAATTAAACAGTTGTTGGCAGTAAGAAGTGACACATACCTGTAAGGTGCTGGTTTGATCTCTTCCTCTAGTGTGCACTCAAATGTTTCTTCCGGGTTAATTTTAAATATTCTTCTTCTAACCACATCAACATCACGGGAAAGAACATCTTTTAAGACATCAATTTTTGCTGGAGGAAAGTCAAATTTGTAGGTGAAATAGCTGTAAAAAGGAAAGAATTTAACTAAAGATTCTTTATCTAAAAGGTGTAGATTTAATATTTACATTTATTGTTGTTGATAAGGAAATATACATAAACTCTTGGTGCCCAATAACAAATTTATACTAGTGAAAGTACAGTGGAAGCTCGATAATAAGACATTTTATTACACAAAATATTTTGATGACAAACACACTTTTCAGATTCTCTTGAAATCGCCATAACACTCACTAACTTGATTACCCTCAACTAGAAGTTTGCAGCTGGGCGCTACATGCTGCAACTGCACTAGGAGTGGCATAACACTGCGCCGCTACCGCTACACAATGCCAATACTGATACACTGATTTACAATTGAAAACAATAATAGTTATACTTAATGGCAATATCCTGCATTCAAACTAGTATTGGACGTAATACTACATGATTCTAATAGATAACAGTACAACCTATGTTGCAGGTCAAGTAGCATCTCTCTAGCACAATTCAGGGAACTAAGCCACTAAGTCTTCATTGACAGTAGTGAAGTGTAAACGAGTTGTGTTAGTGATTATGATACGGTATGTCATTTGACAAACCACTTTAAAGAGTTTAACATTTTTACAATAGTTAACCTTATCTGGTATATACTTTAAGATTTGAGTGCAGCACTGGCTGGAATATGAGAATGGAATGAATGAGATATCTTTGTTACTGACAAAGGCCAGCCAATTCATTTTGTCAGGATTATTAATTAACCCTCAACTTCTATGCTTGTCTGCCAGATGTCAAGTTCTTTTTAGGGGTTGAAGGGAGTAAAAATGAAATTCTTATTTTTGGGGGTTTGCTTATAGTTATTTGGGAATATTACCAAATTAATGTTGCAACTAATTTATTCTAAAGAAAATTGAAATACTTCTCCAGCCCCCTCTAAAAAAACTTCAATTTTTGTAAGGTTTATAAAAAAGGGTATAAATTTGGTTTTTGAAACAATATGATAAAAATATAGCTTATTTTCTATTTTTAACATATAGTGAAATGTTTAAAATGCATTGAAACACGGCTGCACGTTTATAATTACTTAATATTTAAATTTAAAAAATCACTCAAAATTACGTAGTTTTAAACCAGTCATGAAGTTGCACAATCACTATGCCCCATCTACTGGGTGTCACAATAATGTTTAGTTACGTGATTACTAATACCCGCCTCTAGGACATCAACTTTATAAAAGAAAGCTAACCGGACAACAACTTTATTAAAGAAAACTAACACAATCACTGTGCAACGACCGGATGATGTCGATTCCAAAATGGTGCCTAAACACCGAGTCCGAACATGACAAGACGTTCACCAAAGAAAGTTCAACACCCAACCGAAAGGTAATGGGCGGGCGGGCGAAGGGATAGAGTGGAAGGGGGTGCAACAGAGAGGGAAAAGTTGGCGACTCCAGAGACGTCGGCATGTAGTAGTTTAGGATTAACAGACCAATGATCGGTGGCAGCTAAATCCAGGTATGAGTTTCATATCTGATATTCTGCTGTTGTTTCTATAGCAGACGATTCAACATCCTGATTTTTAAGAAAACAATATCGAACGATCTACCGATAGTCCAAGTTCGTTGTATTGTTTGTTGGGCAGAACTTGGACATCCGATTTTATATAGATTGTTTTGTTACTCTATGAAAATATATCTATCGATAGTATCTTAGTACAAGATGGCGGATGATGATAAATAATGAAAGTTGTTTTGTTAGTTGATTATTTAATTTAGTTTCTGGCCAGCCTTATTATGTTTAATTTAAGTGTTGTTATATTTACGTTAGGTAGCTATGTTTTGTTGTTCATGAGAGAATCGAATAGTATAATTGACAATGGTTTCCGTTTTTGTTTGTTATAGATGTCTCTCATTAGCTTACTGATGATTGAAACATGAAACAATACATCGATTGAGTTAAACACGATAGGGTTGATAGTTGATATCGGATTACTAAAACCTTAACAGACTACCAAAACGAAACTGATCTTCGCCCATGTTATACTGAGAAGTTCAGTTACTAAACATGAGCAAAAACATATAAACAATACATGGCATAAACATTACCTGAGAAGGTAGGTCAAATATGAAACTCGTACCCTAAATCCATATTCAAACTTTCATAAACTTTGCCAGGGATCTTGCTTTGGGTCGATAATAATAATATTAATGACGACATTTATTCTGAAGGGAGCACCACTTTACCTCTGCGCTACTTAGCCAAGTTTAAGGGACAAAATTAAAATTACCTGGCTTCCTTATGAACAGCTCCATGACTGCTTATTTTATAAGGAGTTGGTCTAGTTCCTAGATTTTCAATCCCTCTTATTACTCCTCCATGTTCAAATATGTAGCTAGCAGCTCTCTTTAAAACATTTGCAGTATCATGCTGAAAAAAATCATGAATAATACTTTGTTTTGTTATTTGAATTAAATCAGAATATTAAAGGAACAAATTACAGCAAGAAACAAATTACAGTAGTCTCACAAACTCAACACAATTTGAGCTTTGACAGTGTTGGATCAGGGTAAGTCTAATGACAAATTTTGCAGAATCAATGAGGGGGGACGAATAAAAGCCAAAAATACCCCTGTTGCAGTAGACCTGCATACTCAGCGAATTTCAAATGTGCAAAAATATATTTAAATCTAACATAGCGAGATATTTCATAGTTTTGTAATTAATCTCCATGTTGATTAACCCTAGTAGGTATCGTTATTCACATACACGCTATTGGTATTGGTACGTAAATTTTACTCTGCGGCTAAAAATTTAAATATGTTTGATGTAATGTTTATTTGTTTTAAAAGAAGGCACCCAAATACAAGAAAACCACAGTAATATTATTTACTATATAATAAATTTACATTATGTTTTTAGCTCCCAAGTAATAAGATCCATAAGAGTCCACTGAAAAGCACATTTTACTGTTATAGGTATTGTACGTAAATTTGACGTATTTTTTCAATTAAATTAGGAAATACAATAAGAACAGCCATAAAACTGACAACTTAAATCAAACCCATAGCGAGAAAAGCACTGCTGAAGGTATGGTCATTAGATTTCAAAATTGGACAAAAAAACACTTCAGCACACGTCAAAAGTGCCTACAATACCTATCTAGGGTTAAGATGGGGAATGAGTATGCAAGTTTTCTGTAACAGGTATATAAAGATAAGTGGTTTGAATTCAATATTAAGAAGATCTAAACTAGAAGAAATGATATAAACTTACCATGTTTTATCTAAACAGGTTAATGTTGGGAAATGAGATAGATGAAATGAAATGAAACGTTTATTTTTCACATAACACACAACAATTCATTTGGCGATTATACAATGTTGAAGTTTTATTAACATTAATTTAAGCCATTAAACAAAGGAAGGGTTACATGGGCAGATGCCTGTGCATAAGCCCAAGTTGCTATCAGTTAAAGTTGGATAGATAAGAGATAAAAGGGTAATTGGAAAATAAACTGTTGTTGATTGGTATTAAAAATGGGAATAAATGTGAAAGATGATGAATGACGCTCATTGAAGTGAGGTGAAATTTGATATTTGGATATTAAATGAACACATGTTGGCTCGAGGACCACAACAAAATAGTTGGCCTATTACATGGTAAACTTGAATTTTCTTAAGTTATGCGATGGGGTTGGGGGGGGAGGGGGTTGTCAAGGGTCTCGCTAGTGTAATTGGGCCAGCTAAGAGCCTCGACCTTGTCGGAACTATGGAAAGCAAAAGTTATTGGAGCAATGTTTGAAAATATTAAATGTTGGTGATTAAAACATATTAATTGCACTATTGTTCTGGCTTAAATTCCTGAAGAGTTGATGTGCAACAAAAAAGGAATTAGTTACGGATACAGACTCATTTAC
Organism: Flexamia atlantica; assembly: GCA_035578135.1. Taxonomy (NCBI): domain Eukaryota; kingdom Metazoa; phylum Arthropoda; class Insecta; order Hemiptera; family Cicadellidae; genus Flexamia; species Flexamia atlantica. The sequence goes on from JAQJVK010000012.1 coordinate 30,482,998, forward strand.
CTGCATTGCGGATATTCCAAAATTCTGGGTGTATCTTGTTAAATGTTGATGAGCAATAGGTGAAAAAATGTAATTAAAATTTTTGATACTATAAATTTTTAAGATTAAATTTTATGTAAAGATGTCTGATTGAAAGTAGACCAGTTTCAGGAAAAAGAACATCAGTGGAGTACCTTTGATTTTTTTTAAAACCTGCTTTTAATATTGCTCTCTGAATCACACTTAGAGGATTCAAGGTTGAGTGATAACAAGCTCCCCAACTAAGAACGGCAAAAGAAAGTATAGATTGAAGGAAGGCATAGTAAGCTAACTTAATTTTCCTCTCCTCCAAAATCGCCCTTAATTGTCTGAAAGCGTAAGTGTATTTACGTAATTTTTGCTTAAGAAATGCTATGTGCTCTACCCATTTCATACGCATATCAAAAAATATCCCTAATTATTTATAACTAGATAACTTACCTGTACTATGAATTCGCATTTGCACCTGTAGTTAAGTCTCCACAGCAGTGCAAACAGAGGTTTCCCATGTTATAATTTGTACTTTTAGAGAGGGAAATTGGCAAAAATTTGGTTTTGCCGATATTCAGAGAGAGAATGTTCTGGTCTAACCAAGTCTTAATTAGGGAGAGATCACTCATAGGCCTGGACCTAACATCCGACCATGTTTTCCCCTTGATCAAAACTAGAGTGTCGTCGGCAAAAAAAAGTTTACCGTGCAAATCAATTTTTAAGATATTATTTATATAAATTTAAAAAAAATTGGTCTCAACGTACTGCCCTGGATAACTCTGTAATTCATAGGATTAATGTCACTATTCACTCCACAAATTGAAACAACTTGAGAGCGGTCGGATAAATACCTAACTTTTGAACCAATTGAGAGCAACGTTAGGGAATCCAATTAATTCCAGTTTATTCAAAAGCAAATTTCTGTCAAGTGAGTCAAAAGCTTTTATAAGATCAAGAAAAATTAACATCGTTTGATTATTTTCTCGAATCGCAGATATAGCAAATTTGGTTTTCCCCATGTCTTAACATGGGGAATGAGTATGCAGGTTTATAGCAAATTTGGTTTTCCCCATAGGGATAAACATAGGAAATGAGTATGCAGGTTTGCTGCCACAAAAATGTAAATATCGGGGATTTCAGACTGACTGATTACCACTTAACATGTCTGTACCAAATGTCATTAAGATCGGGGTATATTTATGGCCGCTGTTATTTGCTTCAGCTGGGGAGGGCCTGAACCAAAACATTAATCACAATCTCGAGCTTACTATGAGAAAAGAAATCAGTTAAAACAATGTTATAACTAAGAAATACCCCTGTTGCAGCAGACCTGCATACTCAGCGAATTTCAAATGCAAATGGTAGTGGACGTCAAAGACACTTTTACCGCGTTATTATACTTCCTGAGGAAACCAAACACGATAGGAAAAAAAAGTTTAAGTAAAAAATTTAATTTGGTTGTTTATCTACAACTTTCCTGCAGACAAAATGTCTCTGACCAAAAAATAAAAAAACTTTCTCACAGACCAACTTTTTCAGTTCTGGTTTTGAACAACACAACTACAAGTATATACCTAATAAAACACTTTTAAACCGTTTAATACAATTATTATTAATTTTTAACTATTACTATCGCAGTCCTCAGACTCTATACTATAATAATACAAAATTTCAAAAATATTCTTCCACTAATACTACTTATAATGACCGTGTATTTGTGGCAGGACTACATCACGGACAGAGCTCGCGCACCGGAGATTTCAGGCTGTTGATCGGTCCAAGAAGGCGGACTTGGCCTTTTTTTAATGCATTGGGTAGAAATGCTTGTCTTCTCTATTTTATTATGTCCTCGCTGGTTTTTTGCTGTGGTGGCCCCATAATGAAATGTTATCATGGTCTCGGACTTAGGTCTTACCATGAGACCTACGGTAATAGCTTCTTCCCTAAAGGGGAAATTCGCTAAAACCAGTTAAAAGTTGTTTTTGATCAAATAATTATGGTTTGATGAGTTATTTGTCGTCTTAAATTATGTATAAAAGTAGTTTCCAGTTAATATTTTCAACCTTCTGAAAAAAATACATAGATATTTTAAATAACTTGTTTCTGACACATGTAATGCAATTGCAATTAAGTTTCATTACGATGCTCTAATGATCATTTTTATCGTACTTCTATTTTTCTAATTAAATCTTTCCAAGTCCTGATATTGTTTGGTCAAGTAACTAGATTCATGTTTTGTATAATCTAGAGCAGTAGTTCCCAAACTTTTTGGCTGGCGACCCACGAATGGTCTTAAAAATTTGTCGCGACCCACCATTGGTGTACATTTATGTATATATATATCTAACCCGATGAAAATATACCACAGTGAAATGATAAGAGTTATAAATTTAACCTGTAACGCCATAGACTAATACTAGAGTTGATTAAGCTACTGAAATTGTATTACAACAAAAATAACATTAGTTTTGGAACCAAAAATATATTCGTTTTCTCTTTTTGATACTATTTCATAATTTCATCACAAGATAGTTAAAAGCACATAAAAAAGTCTGAACTATATTTTAGATTTACAATCTTTTTCACTTTTGGCTTTTGGCCCACAAAAGTAGTCTTTTACAGGTATGGCTACTTTCCACAAGATTTTATAAGACAATTTTTCTTTTTCTTTGGGGGGGACACTCTTTGCAAGAAATTATTTTGTTTCAGGTATCGATCAGGTAAATCAGGTATAAATATTGTCAGGTATTAGGTAAATCGATGTCATTAGTAAAAGACATGTTTTGGGATTCTCTCACCTGTGTTTGTTCGGTGGCTCGTTAAACGAAACACAGATGATAATTTAAACAAAACAAAATATTTGTCCCGGAAGATAAAAACGTTCCGCTTCCTCAGGATTTTTAACGGCTTGTTTCACCCGCACGCTGCCAAAATTTAAAGCTAAGCCTTCGGCTTATGTCAAAATTGAATGAAGCTCCAAAGCGCAATCTAGAAATAATTTACATAGCGTTATAGGCAAAACGATTAGAAACCGTGAGATAAAAAAAAACTGGCTGTAAATCCCACTTCAGGTGGAAAGTTGGGACTTCAGGTGGATTCTGTCGGGTAGTTGGAGATCCGACTAGCGGTAAGATGCCTCCCTCGACTTCTGACTCTGCATAAATAATTCAACTAAAGGAATAGAGTGTCATTTTTAGGTGAAAAAATATTTATGATTAAACTAAAAATCATAAATAACAAGAAATTTTTTCTAATCTTGGCAAGGATTTTAACCAACTTTTGATCGCTTTTTTGATTCTAGGTTTAAACTAAAACTAAACGGGTTTTATTTTGTTAGGCCTACTAATTTATTGTTGTAGCCTCGTCGCGACCCACCTGAAGCCCTCCCGCGACCCACACTTTGGGTACCACTGATCTAGAGGACCATCCTGATAACAGGTTCCGTTTCACTCTGATCGGTGTCTAATACTGTAGCCTATTCAGAGTTTCATGATAAGGCTGACTATGTCGTCAGTTTTTTACGCTCTAAGTTTTTATGAATAAAATCACGATAAAAACTCAAAACTAAATGGAAAACTGCTTTCTATATCGCATCATATTACGATACTATGTATACACATGCGAATCAATACTGAATATTTATTTTTATATCGGCAAATAGGCCTGCCTAACTAATTGACCTACTATGGGATTTAAGTTTTTTAATCCCAAAATCCCAGGATTGAAAATATTGTCCAGGATTGGATTCCCTAGTCAGGGGCCTTACTGTGAGACCTATGGTCTAGGGGTCTTACTATGGGACCTAAAATAACAGCTTCTTTCCTATGGGGAATATTCGCTAAAAAAGTTTTAAACTGAGCAGTGGTTTATACATGAACTTACTATGTAATTATCTCATTAAAGGTATGTTTAAACGTAAAATAATTACAAAAACTGGGGTCCAAGACAAATGTCTTGGTGAGGTCATCCAGTTATTTATGCATAGTAAAGTACAACAACATTGTCTCACAAGTGAAAACTACCATGAGGGAGACAATGTGCTTTACTCTAGAAATTATACACAACATTTCCCCCCACCTGCGATAATAATATTAATATCCTGACCAAAACATTAATTTTAGTAACCCTAGAAAGGTATCGTTATTCAAATATACGCCAAAGGTATCAATACGTAAATTTTACTCTGTGGTTAAAAATTAAAATATGTTTGACGAAATAATAATTTTTTTTTAAAAGAAGGCACCCAAATACAAGAAAACGATAATATTATTTACTATATAATAAACTTACATTTATATCTTTAGCTCCATTTTAATTTTAGGGAATAGGCTCCATAAGAGTTCATTGAAAAGCACATTTTGCTGTTGTAGGTATCGTACGTAAATTTGACGTATTTTTTCAAATAAATTTGGAAATACATTAAGAACAGCCATAATATGGTCATATTAAATCAAACCTGTAGCGGGAAAAGCACTGCTGACGGTACAGGGCTCAAGGTCATTTGACTGCAAAATCGGACAAAAAAACACTTCCGCACACGTCAAAATTACATACAATACCTTTCTAGGGTTAATTTAGTAAGTAATAATAATATCCATTAATTTTCCTTTGTTCCGCTATTAGCGCCTGCATCCGGGTGGATGCAATCATACCAGCTGATAGTTGTTCTTACAGTGATTTATATCAAAAATAGGAGATAGTTTCGAGTCAATAAATAAAATTGGGTAGCAACAATTATTAATCAGGATAGTTTTTATTAAGACATAAGAAGAAAAGTGAAGTTTTGAGGTTACGGAACTGCAGCCATCGCCTGAATTAAGCAATGTTCAACTGTTCAGTTTACATCACGATAGCCTATAATTGGCCAAGGCCTTTATCAAGGCTTGCCTGGACAACAACTGGACTAGCCAATTCCCACTGCCCTGGCAAAATTTAGATGTAGGCCTAGGCCTATTTCAATACAGCCCTACTGTATGGGTAACTATTTAGAGTAAAATAAACTGTTAGATTTCTAATGGAGACATCATTTAAGTAAACTTAAAACCCTAATAATAAATAATATTTATCTTCGAGCCTAAACTCTTGAGGTTAGAAAATTACTAAACAAAATGATCAACAAACCTTCGGCAAAACTCTGGTCAAAAAGAACAGTTCGTAGGTTGGCATGGTTGGTTTAATGAAAATACTAACTTGCTTTCTTTAAATTTAAGGATGTCATACACAATAAATCGATTTCAATGACTAAACTTCATGTTTTCAACACCTTGGCTTCACCTACTTAACTTCTTCAGCACTCGAGCACTCTCCGTCCGTGATCACTACACTAATCGACTAATCTGAATCTGAATCTGAATAATTCTGTTGTTCTGAATCTGATTCTGAATTCTGAATCGAATCTGTCGAATCTGTTCACGACCTTCTAATCGTAGAAAATGCCGAGGAGCAGTTACTCTATGAGTTAGCGTTATTTTTGACGTAACCGTTCCACCGACTAGGCGGAATTGTATTAGTCCGTGCCGAATGCCGATGCCGTTCCGTTCCGGTTCCGTGCAAAGCTAACATATAGACCGAAGACTGAAGCATAGAGTAATTATGAACTTCGTAAAGAGATGGCACTCCCATGTTAACTCGGTGGTAAGGGAACAGCAGCGTTATCTGAATAAAGTCATAGATAAAAAAATCCAAATGACTAAACTTCTGTTGTGCTTATTAAACATATTTTTTTGTGTCTTCTATTTTGGATGTTTTTATCTATGATAAAGTGCAACGAACTAAAAAGATCGATGCGATATATCGATGGTCGTCGATGCGACGTATCGATCGTCGTCGTCTGCTTTGTTTATATTTTCGTTTTCTTGTTTTGTTTGCTAGACTTTCAATTTTAATGACTTTACCGGTTTGTTTAGATTAAGTGCGTTTGCCGCTAGTGCAAGTTGTTTCGCGAAATACTGTACTGAGTGATTCTTATTGTGCTTAAAGCGATCGATCTGTGACTTGGTTTTTGGCTTCATCTAGATGAGATCTAATGTATTTAAGTATCCCCTATATTTCCATTTTCGTGGCAGCAAACCTGCATACTCATTCCCCATATGTTATCCTTATGGGAAATAAAAAGCTATATTCTCCTAATTTCTTGACAGATCTTGATAAAACTTGGTAAATGGCCTGTTCTAATTAGGATCTGCTAAATATTGAATTAAAACCACCCACTTTTAAAATTTACCTGTCTCAGCAAACCTGTATTCCCCATGTTATTCTTATGGAGATTACAAAAACTTGTCATATCTTACTATGTTGGATTGAAATATGTTTCTGCACATTCAAAATCCGCTGAGCTGAATATGCAGGTCTGCTACATCAGGGTTTTGTGGTTGCCAAGGGGGGGGAGGGATATCAACTAATTGCCCAGACTAAGGATTTTGCCAAAATCTGTATTTATTCTAATTTATTTCTTCAATTTTATTTTTTTCTGAATAGCTGATTTCATGTTCTTGATTGTAGTCTATTAGCAAACACGAGACAAATCAGATAGTCAGACATACAGATACACGGCGTACATCAGACCTGTTTAGTTTCACGTAAATTATATAGTCTAAAAGGATTGATATATACTGGCCGAGGGGACATTCATATCAGGGTCCGAGTGCAGAACATCCAGGTTCGGTTTTTTAACTGTTAAGAATAGCTATTACAGGCTGCTTATTTTTAATTATTAATGTTAGGTGTTTCAGAATGTAACCAATTCAAGATTTAAATTCAGAGTAGAATGTAACCAATTTCTCCAACTTTTTCACAATAGATAATAAACAACTGCAAGAGGCAATTGGTAGCTTATCCAATCATAGGCGGATTTCTGGGGGTGCCAGGCACCCCCTGATTTTTGTGAACTTTTTGCAGGGAAAAAACTTCCCAGCATAAATTTTAATAGTTTGAAAACACTAATATGATTTTAATTTTGGTCCAATTTTATTTGGTTTTGTTTGATTTATTTATTTTAAATCCCATCCTTTTGTTATCAAATTTTAGTTGTTGAAGTTTGTCTTAAAATAATGTTTCTTGATTAGTTCATCATGTTCGTTTTCAACTCCATATTTTTTCCGACAAACATAACTTATCAAACTGCTTTTAAACTCAAATTGGCTAGGAACAATCTGCTTTGAAAACAAATATGCATTTTTAGAGTCTCAAAATGTCTTTCATGTGATGATCAATAATATAATTTTAGCAGTTTTCATAACATGAATTACAAATGATCAGTACTTTTCTTGATTCAAGTGACCTATAACAAAAAATAAAATCTCATACCCCCTAAGCCCATGAGCTGGCACCCCCTAAGATTACAGCCTAAATCCGCCCATGTATCCAATAAAAAATCATGTGGCTGGGATGGATAGAATTGCTTCAAAACTGTTACAGTTCGTGCATTATATTTCCGGCTATGGCAGAGTCAGCTGTTTGAAAGGCACAGGTTGGAGAGGGGGTACTTTTATGAAAACATTTTTCTAGCCCCGCTATTTGTAAAATGTTGTGTTTACAAATATCATATGTTAACAGGGCCGCGACAAGGGCCATGCGAAACACGCGGCCGTTCGGGGCGCCGACTGGGAGAGGGCGCCACCGAAGCCGGCGCGATGTTGAGTCCGCAGCGGCGCCTGAGGAGTCTTTAAAGTGCTGAACATGTACTTTGGCGAACTTTGTTGACACACGGGTAGTATTTTACAATTTTGTTTAACGTGTAAAAAATTCATCTTGGGGGCGTTTTCCGGCGCCTGTGGAGCATATTAAATTTGTTAAAGAGCTAAATTAATTAATGTTTTATGGTGTTTGCCGACTTCAGGGAGTCTATCAAAATTGTTCAACTTGCCAAATTTTAATTTATGTGGCGTTCTCCAACTACCGGGGCTCTTTGAGCATTTTTATATGATTCAAAGTGTAAAATCATGTAATTTGGCAAGTTTGGTTGGCTCCCGGGGGAGCATTTACAAATCGTTGAACGCGCTATAACATGATCTAAAAATCATAATCATAATTCTAAAATCATATTCTATTCTAATTCTAAAATTCTATTCTATTCTAAAATCATAATCATAATCAGTTTTTAAAATATTTAGAGGAATTTAAACTGCTAAATGATTACCAGTATGGATTCAGACCTGGAAAATCTGTGATCACTGCTGCAGTATATTTTATTGAGTCTCTGATTGAGTCGGTGGATAAAGGTGAATTCACAACCGGAATTTTCATGGACCCGTCAAAAGCATTTGACAGTGTCAACCACGATAAATTGATAAACAAATTGCAAATGTTAGGGGTAACAAAAAATTCAATAAAATGGTTTCAATCATACCTTAATTATCGTTGTCAGTTTGTAGAAATTACAAAAGTAACCCAAGATAATAGAATTTTAAAGTTCTTCTCAGAAACAGAATATATAAAATGTGGTGTAGCCTACCTCAGGGATCAATCCTGGGTCCTCTATTGTTTTTATGTTACATTAATGATGCAGGCAAATCACTATCAAGCTTACCTCAAAATAATCTTTGTTTTTATGCCGATGACACGAATCTTAAGGTATCAGGTGGTACAATCCAAGAAGTCGAGATTTTGAGTTTTGTTGAGCTTGAGAACATTGGGGGTTTCTTGGAGCAACATAAATTAAAGCTTAATGCCCAAAAAACGAACTGCATAGTGTTCAGAACGCACCAAAATAAACAAATAATTGATCCAATTATAATATACAATGAACAAACAATTGAAAACAAAACCAGTACACAGTTTTTGGGTCTAATCATTGATCAAAATTTAAGCTGGAATGCACATGTGGATAAAGTATTATCAAAATTAAGTTCAGGAATCTATTCGCTTTCTAGAATGTCATTTTTTTGTAACCAAACAACATTAAAAGATATATATTTGCTAACGTTCATTCTCACTTGGCTTATGGTTTATGCCTTTATGGTTCAACCACAAAAGCAAATATGGACAGCATACTAAAATTACAGAAAAAGGCAATTAGAATAATATTGAAATTAGGTTATAATGAAACGGCAAAAGACAAATTCAAAGATTTGGGAATTTTAACTGTTTATGGACAATATATATTGGATACATCTATTATTGCTAAAAGCTATTTAGAAACCTCTGAATTCGAAAACCACCTATATAATACCAGACATAAAAAATTCATTACTTCAACACAACATAAATTGACGTTTTATGAAAAAAAACCTTCTTATATAGGACTAAAATTTTTAAAGCATTTACCAAATAACATCAAAAATGAAGAAAACAATACTAAATTCAAAAAGAAATTAAAAAGTTATCTGGTAGATAAAGCTATTTATTCACTTGACGAATTTATTTCCACCCCCCATAGTCAATTCTCTTTATTTTCTCTTCTTTAGTTAAGGTTTTATTTAGCTTAAAATGTGACGACATTCGATGTACAAATATGTACGTAATGAATAAAGATGTTTTTGACTTTGACTTTGACTTTGATCGAGTTGTCACCATTTTGGAGGTGTTAGCCAGCCCCAGCACATTGATAAATTAGCTTTATTTTTATCCAGAAACAATTTTGTTCTTAGAAAAATAGCTACATTATTAAATAACATTAGCTTGTCAAAAATAGTATATTTCAGTTTAATAGAATGTGATATAAGATACTCAATCATGCTCTGGGGTAATGCAAGCAAGAAGAATCTTGAAAAAATATTTTTAATTTCCAAAAGATCAATCTGTAGTATACTTAGATTAAAGCCAACTGATTCCTGCTTTCAACAATTTTTAGACTTACCGTAGGCATTTTAGCAGTTCCATCTTTGTATATGTATGGAATTATTTCATACATTATAGATTTTAAGCTTCTTCCAGCTCCCACTCACACATAATACACGGAACAGGCATCTAAATTCTTCTGTTCAACATAGGTTAAAACTGTATGAACAGAAGCCTGAGTACATTGGCCTTATTTTTTTTAAATTTTACTAGTAAACTTAATACAACTAAAACAATAAAAAAAAATCAACTGACAATCCAAAAAAATTCAAACTTGAATTGAAAAAAATTCTCTTAGAAAAAAGCTATTATGAGATCCCTTGTTTTCTTTCCTGAAACCTTTTTTCTTACTCCATCTTATCCTTCACTGCAACCCCTGACATGACTGCCCTTATCAAGAGGCTTAAAATTTTAAATTTGACTGGTCCTATAGCCTATGAAGAGGGTCGACGGGATGACATGGGAGGTACAAAGGTACGAGGTAATGTCCAGGTTTAAAAACGTCCAGTTTAAAAATTCACTAAATGCTACTTCATAATATCCAGTTTTCATAATGTCCAGGTAGTATATATTGAATCAATAATATTAAATATTTCAAAACCCCCTATGGCCCCAACTACCAACCTCCAGCTTCTTGGAACACATCGACAACTGTTGATGTTCTGATTAATTTTACCAAGTGAAATATCAAAGCTGTATTAGCTATTGAGACAAAAACTATATCAAAACAGCTCCAAAAATATGTTAATGTTGTCACAATACCATATCTATTTGCAAAGATATAAATAAGTTGGCATATAACCGAAAAAGCATACAATTTTAAAGGCCTTCAAAATTCCTACAAGTTTGTAATATACACAAGTATTATATCTTTTTTAGTTTTTTCAGTTATTGTCAAAAAACTCCATTTTCCCATATGAAGTGCATGTTATTTGCATGTCCATAGCAAACTGTCTAAGGGTACCCTTTGGTTATTATGAACTGCATATAAATAACATGCACTTCATATGGGAAAATGGAGTTTTTGACCGTAACTAAAAACTAAAATACCCCCGTTGCAGCAGACCTGCATACTCAGCGAATTTCAAGAGCAAAACAACATATTTCAATCCAACATAGCGAGATTTGGCATGTTTTGGTAAGCTCCATATAAGAATAACATGGGGAATGAGTATGCAGTTTTGCTGCTACGGGTATATAAAAACTGGGTTGTTTTAATTAATTATTTAGTAGATCTGAACTAGAAGAAGCTATTTACCAGGTTTTATCAAGATATATTGAGAAATAACCGAGATGTAGAATTTTACTTATTTCCCATAAGGTTAACATTGGGACAATGTACTGTGTTTACCACTTTCAATATCTCGCTAACTAATGGACATAGAACAGTGATTCAAAATACTAAATTGTTAGTTTTTTTGAGCTGAATTCAATGGTGTCAACAAAAATTCGATAAATTTTATTTTTCTATGTAAAAAACTCAAAAAACCCATTTTTGGGGGGTTTATCCCCCTTTACCCCCCCTTCCGTTGGTCCGATCAAGATGGTTCACGAATTCGTCCGAGGGATTACCTCTTTACATGTCTGTACCAAATTTCATTAAGATCGGACCATTTTTACGGCCGCTATCGTGCTGACAGACACACATATATATATAGATATATAAAAATTAAATAAGTTTTTAATTATTGAATTTTTATATATCTATATAAATTTTTATATAGATATATAAAAATTCGAACGAGTGGTGTTTTCTGCTTCTGGTGGCCCCAAAACGAAAAGTTATCATGGTCTCGGGCTTTGGTCTTACCATGACACCTACGGTAATAGCTTCCTCCCTTATAGAGGAAATTCGCTAAAAGATAGAATACTTGTGTAAGTTACAAAGTTGTAGGAATTTTTAAGGTCTTTAAAATGGTAATCTTTTTAGCATGTTGCTATTTGAATTTTTTATTTTCAGGGCTACCAACATTTTCAAAAATTAATTTTTTTCAAAAAATTGGATATTATCAAAACATTGCCATGTGAAATATCGTAGGAAAGCTGAGTTCTGAGTTATCAAGGATTTTGAATCAGAACTGAAAAATATTTAATGGTTTAGAAAATACAGGGGTTTCCGTAAATATCGAAAATTTTCATAAAAATGGCCGCCATTTTGAGACGGATTGAGATAATTCAGTTCTGTTTTCACCAAATTGTTTCTTTTAACAAGACCTTTAAAATTATATAGAATTTGCTATAGGTTCACATAAGAATATTCGGAGATTCGAACTCATGATATTAATTTCTGGAACACCCTGTATATAAATCGCCATGAAAATATTTTAAATGAATTCTTCATATGAAAATTAGAGGGGAATAATTTTATTTGATGTTTCTACGTTAAACCGTTCTCCCGTTACAATAGGTGGACGGGTGGTCGGACTGTATATATACAGGGTGTCCGGGCTAGAGGTATCAAGAAATAACTATCTTGTATTATATTAAAATTTTATTTTAATTTTAAAATAACTATGCCAACATGTCATAAATACAACCAAGATTGTGTGAGCAATGTTTAACGATCGTATTTCAAACACAATGCCTAAAAACTATAAGTTAAGGAAAATGCAGAATTCCATTTGACCAAGCTCAATCATTTCTGGCCATAACAACAACTTAGCCACTGATGTGAATATCAGCCTAATGATGATGTTCACTAAGCAGTCAGCTGTTTAGCACACCATTGTTGGCTTTAAATCCAAAACATTTAAATTAGGCTGATATTCACATTAGTGACTTAAGTTGTTGTTATGGCCAGAAATGATTGAGCTTGGTCAAATGGAAAGACTGCATTTTCCTTAACTTGAAGTTTTTAGGAATTGTGTTTCAAATATGACCGTTAAAAGTTGTTCACACAATCTTGGTTGTATTAATGACATGTTGGCGTAGTTATTTTAAAATAAAAATTACATTTTAATATCATACGAGATACAGTACACCTCTGATTATCCAGACCCCACATTATCCGGATCCCGGATTATCCGGACCATTCTATCCAAGAAATTCAAAAATTAAAATCACAGCAAAAACATGACTTTTAGCGAGATTACGAGTGAAATGCCCCTTCTAAACGTAAAATGAAAATGCAATACGTATTTGGAATAACAATAATTGAAGGAGTCGCATTACCTAAACAGTACCGTTGACTGTGAATTATAAATGGTGACTTAGAATTCACAGTCAACGACAGTACATTACAGAATTGTCGTGAACGTAGTTTTTTGGTTTCCTCCTTGGGGCGCTAGTAGTAATCAACAAAGACATAGCCTACAGCAATTTTGCGAGTTAGTTTAGTGCTAACTTGAGGTGTTTATAGCTGTGAACTCTTTGTATGAACTGATATTGAGTTTCTAATTTGAAAGACTAACATGTTGTACAGTCTTGATACGCCAATTGCAGCATCAATTTAACAGGGGCTAAGATACGAGATAGCTATTTAGGCGATATTGCAATGACCTCGGATTATACGGATTTTTTGTTATCCGGATCGGTGTTCCGCCACATTAATCCGAATAATCCGAGGTTTACTGTAGTTATTTTTTGATACCTCTAGCCTGGACACCCTATATATATTATTACATAAATATTATAATTATATCAACATGCAGTCGTTTGAATTGCTTCTACTGCATAATGTAGCCTCTAGTTTTCAGTTATGTTTCTACCAGGGCCCCAAGAATTTTTTTAAAAAATTTATTGCTTTAATATATAATAATTATTGGTATGTTATTTTTCAAATATTACGTTTTTAAGGAAACAAACAAAAGATACTTGTTATAGGGGTTTTTTAATTATCGAGGCCCCAATATATCAATATGCAAGGACTGTCATTGAAACATAAAATACACCCGTTGCAGCAGACCTGCATACTAAGCGAATTTCAAGTGCAAAAGAACATAATTCAATCCAACATAGCGAAATTTGTCATGTTTTGTAATCTCCATAAGAATAACATGGGGGATGAGTATGCAGGTTAGCTGCAACAGGTATGTTAAAACTGGTTGGTTTTAATTCATTATTTAGTAGATCTTGACTAGAAGAAGCCATGTACCAAGTTTTATCAAGAAATGTTAAAAAATAAGGAAGATATAGAATTTTTTTATTTCCCATAAGGATAACATGGGGAATGATTATGCAGGTTTGCTGCCTCAAAAACGGAAATTTCGGGGGTTTTAGACTAAAATACGTTAGATCTCATCTAGATGAAGCCACAAACCAAGTTTTATTAAGATATGTTGAGAAATAAGCGATATATAGAATTTTACTTATTCCCTATAAGGTTAACATTGGGACAACGTACTGTGTTTACCACTTTCAATATCTCGGTAACCAATGGAGATAGAGCAATGATTCAAGATACTAAATTGTTTGTTTTTTTGAGCTGAATTCAATGGTGTCAACAAAAATTCGATAAATTTTATTTTTCTATGTAAAAAACTCAAAAAACCCATTTTGGGGGGGTTTATCCCCCTTTACCCCCCCTTTCGATGGTCCGATCGGGCTGGTTCACGAACTCGTCCAATCGATTACCACTTTACATCTCTGTACCAAATTTCATTAAGATCGGACCATATTTACGGCCGCTATCGTGCTTACAGACACATATATATATATATATATATATATAGATAGATAGATAGATAGATAGATATATATATAAAAATTCGAACGAATGGTGTTTTTTGCTTCTGGTGGCCCCAAAACGAAAAGTTATCATGGTCTCGGGCTTAGGTCTTACCATGAGACCTACGGTAATAGCTTCTTCCCTATAGGGGAAATTCGCTAAAAATATTCCAAGCAAAGGTAAATAAAAATAATCTGTTAATTTTGTTACATGTTTTATTAGATACAAAACTTACAAAACTAAATCTCACTAAAAGACAGTTAAAACTTATTTATCAAGCTTACTTTGTAGAAGGCTATCAATACCATTCGCAGGAAAAAACTATATGTTAATAGCCTGATAGCGAGAGTGATCGTAAAGATTCCCTGGTAGTACCCAGAGGGGGAGCCTCGAGGTTCCTTAACAGATGCTCTATAATATCTTGTGTCAATTGATAAAGGATGGCTCCTGGGATAAGATGAGTAGTTTACTAGAAAAAGTTGAATGAAGGTTAAGATTATCATTTGAAGGCTAATCGTCAACAAGAATTTCCTGGCCCTGAAAAGAGTGTTATACGCTTTCTGAAAAGTGGATACAAAAGGCTTGTATTTAAACAAACGTATGGGAGTCAGAATGAAGGCTATACTCCAGAGAATAAGCGAAGTTCTTTCATACCAGACAATGTCGGAAAAATAAAAGAAACCTCCAGCTTCTTGGAACACGTCGACAACTGTTGATGTTCTGATTAATTTTATCAAGTGAAATATCAAAGCAGTATTAGCTATTGAGACAAAAACTATATCAAAACAGCTCCAAAAATATGTTAATGTTGTCACAATACCATATCTATTGGCAAAGATAAATAAGTTGGCATTGAAAAAAACCAGAATGCCGAAATAAATTACTTTCCAAAATGGATGATATTCAAGATGACATGTTGTAACCTGAAACAAAAAAATTTTTTTTTTAATTTCTTGCTAAACAATATGATAAGCATAATTGTTTTCAAGATAAAGTCAATTGATTATTTGGAAAAGTAATTGGCTGATAAACCAAATTATTACAAAAACAGTTTAGCTTTAATCAGAACTATTTAGAGATGTTACTGGTTGGAAAGAGACTTATTGGATAAAACCCCAATAAATTAATTGAATTAATTAATTAATGTATAGTAATCAATTTAACTACAGACAGATTAAAAATTAAGATATAGAAAACCTTTATTGATTTAGACTTTGACATGGTGTGTTCAAGGGCCAAATACCATTTAAAATTGGAAAATTTTATCCAGAACAAACTTTGGGACTTATTTGAAACCTGAGATATAAATATAAATGGCTTTGCCCCCATGTCAAATCTCCTACTTCCGACCCTGTTTGTCCCTAAGGCCCATTTCACATTAGGTGACAGGTGTCGATGACTCAGATGCAGAGATCTTTTGCAGCTTTTGGAATAAGAGTGTTTAATTATTATAAGTAAGAAACATCCACATATAAGAGATTTATAGCGATGAATTTTTACTTTAGCATGTCTTTAAAATGAACCAAGATTTTCAAAAATCGGAAATCAGCATAAAAATCTTGTTTACAATAAAGTCAGTGGTGTGAAAAGCTGTGCTTGATAGATTATCTACAAAATTAATAGCTTTCATGTGTGCACAGAGGGAATTTTTCCAGTAAGGGAGTAGATAGGTCATTTGGGAAGTTTGGAGTTCCCCCGTAAGAAAGCTTAGAATGTCTAAAAGCTAAAAAATATGACAATTTACTTATTTTTGCCTCAACAACCTTTATGAAGCTTTTTTAAACTTATCAAAATTTAAACTTTGAGGGTAAAAATTAAAAGTAAAATTTATATTGGACGTATGGAGTCGTCTATAACGTTACAGAGCGCAACGTGTTTTTCATCTTCTAAGGGGGCCATGGAAAGAAATTTAAATAATATCAACCAACATACAACATTAATTATTGTTTCATTGTCTTCATTAGGTATTTTTCAATTATGAATCATACAAATAATCATTTCATTTGATATTGACATGCTACCAATTGTGGCGTTTGGGAAACTTTGCTCTAAAGAGCTTCCTATGCACACAATGGGAACATAGCTTAAGGGAGTCGTAACCAATAAAACTGGCGTTTTGACTAACAAGATCCAATTTCTTGCTCAACTAGCTACCCTGTCATACAATGCTGACTAACTATGCACAACTGTTTGTCTAAAAAGAGTGAAACAAACTTAACTTCTAAATGGACCTCTTCTTTATCTTTACCTGGCCTCTAGCTACCACACGCGACTTCTCTCAATAACTTAAAACCCGACAATCAGACGTAACTGAACTCCCCTTCGACTTTACCTCCCAAAAACCTAAGGTTCTTTAATTTGAAACTTCCGTACTCTGAACCCCAGATTAAACTCCCTTTCTACTGATAGTCAGACCACTCACCCCAGAATCTCCTTCCTGAAGGGCACTCTTCACACGGAGCCGACTGCCCCAGTTCAACACAACCCAACCTATTTAAACTCTTGACCTTTATCTCAACCTCTTGACCTAGCCCGCAAGGATCCCCTCACGGTTTAAGCTAGAGTCGCTTGTGTTAGCTATTACAAACAATGTGCACCTTTCTACACCTCATCACCTAGCCTACCATTATCCCGTATAAAAATCCTAGAATACCCCATTAATACAATCCCCATTATACAATTAAATATGAATAAAATTTATAATAATTTCCCTACAGGAATGCTGGAGTTCCTTCTTCAGGAATGCTGCTACAGCCTCTGAGTATCTTGAGACATAATGACTGACTTTCTGATTACATGGGTATATTTTTAACTTTTTTTTTCCAAGTGTAGCATAGCCTGCATATTTTGTTTGTATTATTTTGATTATTACTGTAGTACCTTTGTTTTTAGCTCTAAAAGTACAGTTCGCACATTATATCTCCGGCTATGGCTTTAACGCTACTAACCATACCATATGGCATTTTCAACATATGATAGAGGTATATACAATGTTTGACAAGCAGCGGGTTTTCGAACGTTTTCAGAAAAGTATCCCCTCTCCTCCCTGCCCCTTGCAACCAGCTGACTCCCGGAGATATAATGCGCGAACTGTAAGATTGTTACAATGTCAGTATTGACATTGTATTCTTTTGACAAGTCTATAATGCCCAGGCAAGATTTGCATGTAAGGGCAAAAATGGATTATTAAAATAAATAAACTCAAAGTAATGGCCGAAAATGAGAATCCAGCCAAAGTGAAAAACATTACCTAGTAATGATCAGCGTTGGTCCTAGTAAAAAAAAGTGTATATATAATGCAGTAAGAAATTTTTCCCAATTTCAAATGTTGGGAAAATCACCAATTAGAATTGTTTTTTTAGGGTTTTTTTTGTGAACAGGTTTTATGTATGTTAAAGAGCACATTGTTTTGGCCAGATACTCTTGGGCCTGAGCCAGAGAGAAGTCTGATCACCCTTTACTGCATCTTGAAAACTCTGACTGCCTCTGCTGAATTCCCCCAGAATTACAGACCATAAGAAATCAATTACTGGAAGTAAGCAAAATATACCTGTCTCTGGGCCTTAAATTTTTTTACAGCTTGAGAAATGGCTTTCATGGCATAATATGCTTTACTGAGCCGAGGAAGAAGAGAATCAATCTGCTGATGCCAGTTTTCTTTAATCTTGTAGAGGTTTTTGCAATATATCAGAAAAGAATGGGACCCAGGATGGAGTCTTGAGCGATTCCTGAAACTACTTTGCAATAGCCACTTTGAATGCAGTCAGCTCAATGCAGTACCAGCCACACCATATAACAGTTCTCTCACCACTTCAGTTTCTCAGTAAGGATCTCAAAGTTGACTGAATCAAATGCCTTGGACAGGACACAGAATGCCCCAACAATAAACTGTGACCCATCCACAGCATTCACAACACGATCTACAAACTAAAAATGATGTCACTCTTTTGGAAACCAAATTCAAAACATGATAACAGTTGATTCTTTTCCAAAAATTTGGACAGTCTTGAAAAAATAATCTTTTTAAAACCTTAGAGAAAACCGACAGCAGAGAGATTGGTCTCAGGTTGTCTAAAGTGGAAATATTGTTCTTCTTTGGTATTGCTCTGACAATTGATTGCTTCAGAAGGTCAGGAAAAACTCCATGATGGAGTGAATTGTTTATGGGAAAAGTTTCCACAACACACGCTCAAACACCAATTTTACCCTCTAAGTTTAAATTTTGTGTATTGATTTGATAAGTTTTAAAAAAGCTTCTCAAATGTTGTTGAGGCAAAAATAAGTATATTGTCATATTTTTAGCTTTTATACAGGCCAAAAATAAATTCTAAAGCATTTCTATCTTTCCTGGATCCTTTCTTTTGGGGGTGGTCCAAATCTTCTTCCTTACTAGAAAAATGTCCTCTGTACATCAATGAAGGCTATTAATTTTGTAGATAATCAACAAGCATAATAATTTTTCCCCCACCTGTTATGTTTAGGTACTTTTTACTCTTAGTAAAGAGGGAGTAAATACTTTGTCTCCCAGAGGGAGTATAGTGATTACTTTGCCTCCTGCAAAAACCGTTAAGGTTAACATTGAAATCAATAATCCAATTAGCGAGTGCCTTCAACACAGATATGCATTCATTCACTAAAGCAAATCCTATCCAACTTATTTAAATTGGAGGTCCATGGATAAATAACCACTTGATTGGCTGGTTGGTGTAGTGGTTATAGTGCCCGCCTACAAACTTGTAGGTAGCCGGATCGATCCCGAGAAATGTTAGTAGCTTTTTGAAGGGTTGTTTCTGGAGCCAGTGCCATTGGCTGTTGGGCTATTAATTAACAGTCCTGTCTAAAGGAACATGCCAACCTTAGTCAGTAACAAGGCTACAAGATCGCGCCACTATCATCACGATCATCACACTCATCCTTCACTCATATTCAGGGTAACATCCTCCATGACCTGTCTCACCAAAGAATGATTAAGAAAGAATGATTAAGAATGGATTATAGATGGTTACAGCTGATCAGTGGTAGGCAGGAAGCTACAGCACAACCGGAACTCAATGAAAGTTTTCAAGTTTTGTAAAGAACAAATTGGAAAACCTCTTCTTCATCTGATAAACAGTTTCATATCTGTGGGTATCTTTCCTGGCAGCTGTAAGATGGCTAAGGTGAAACCAATCTTCAAAAGTGGGGAAGAGAATGAGATGTGTAACCATCGTCTGGTCTCACAGCTGCCTGTTGTTTCCAAAATTTATTAAAAAAGCTGTCTGTTGTCAACTTATGACCTACGTAGAGGATAATAATCTCTTGTGTGGGAAGCAGCATGGTTTCAGGCAGCACAAGTCCACCAAATTGGCTGTAATTGATTTTCTGAGCGATTGTTATGATGCAGTGGAGGCTGGCGAGACGGTGATAGGTGTCTTCGCTGATCTCAGCAATAAGGCCTTTGGCTGTGTCAGAAAAGATATATTGATGGGGGAACTGTCTGCCCTTGGTGTCAAAGACCTGGCTTTGAATTGGATTGATTCTTATCTCAGTGATAGATACCAAGTGGTAGAGGTTCAATGCAAATCAAAATTTAATAACAAGTCTGTCCTGTCTACGGAACGGTTTGATCTCCTGTGGAGTCCTGCAGGGATCAATCATGGGCCCTCCCTGGTTTCTTATCAATGTAAATAGAATCACAGAGGCAGTCCTGGAGAGCAATCTCTTTGTTTTTGTGGATGACACAACCGTTATCACCAAGGACAGGGAGATTGACGACCTAGAAATCAAACCTTTTATCAAAAATAACTGCCTGGCCAAATTTTTTGCTGTAAACAAACTCAAATTGAATCCAAAAAAGACAAAGTTTGCATATATTTTCAAACAAATAAACACAAAAATACTTAATTCTTCAGTGAACAAAATCTACAAATTGGCGAAGAACAAAATGAAAAACAGAATCAGTCGACTTTCTGGGTGTGAGACTGGATGATGCACTTGATTTGGGATGAACAATTGACGAAGATCAAAAAAGCAAAATTGCCAAGGGACAGTTTGTGATCAGAAACTTGAGAAAACTCAACAACACCGATCTTCTCAAAACAACCTATTACTGCCTAGTCGAGTGCCACATCTCATACTTTATCGCCCTATAGGGAGCCACAGAAGCGAAACTGAAAAGAATCTTTGTCGCTCAAAAGAAAACCATCCGTTTTTTGCTCGTGTTGCCTTTTTAGACACATTTTAGGGAATTTTTCATTGGATTAAAATTTTTTCTGAGTTCCTTGTTGTATTTACATTCTTTAAATCTGTTTTTATACATAGTCACAATCACTGGAATATAGCAACAATAGATACAATTATAATACTAGATTCAAAAATAACTTCGCAACAAGGCTAACTTTTTTTGAAAAGAAAAAACACTATTCTGGCCTAAAAATTTTGCAAAATTCCTCAATTGATTTAAGACAAGAAATTCCCCTTTGTAAGTTTAAGAGCAACCTGAAAAAAATCCTAATCCAACATGCTTTCTATTCTTTAAATGAATATTTTTCTTTTCAGAGTCATCCATATACATAACATATACCCCTTACCAAAACCCTACTAACACTAACACATTAAGAATATGTGGCAGATTATGTGCCATATGGTCTGGGCATTTTTACATGTCCAACGCTTCTGGCCAATGGGACAAAAAAGGAGGCACAAGGTACAAGGTAGGTACAAGGGAACAGCAGACGCTTTGCCACAAATACAGTTTTGAGGTTATATTAATGATAATGCAATGCAATGCAATACAATCAACTTGAAGTATTTTTACAGTTTTGTTTTTTGAGTCAATACAGTAATTATTAATGTATTGTATTTATTTTTCCAGGCAGGAGAAAAATGATGTATGTTGTTACATGGGATAAAATTACTTCTCTCCCTCAAGGAAATTCTGGCCTTGCCTAGGAGACGATAACCTTGCACTTTACTCACTCAGTAAACACACAAGTAAGTATTTCAATTAATGATTTTAACCTATTCTTTTTCTAGGAAATATTTACCAGACCAAACAAATAAAAAAATTAAAAATTAAAAATTAAAAACTAATTTATCAAAGAAATTTACTACTATACCTACTTCTATGTTCCTGGTGAACAGTCCGCTCTCTCGATGCTCGATTACAATTGACACAAAACTGTAAGTATCTGTATTCGGGTTGTACAATGTCACTTCTGTGATGAAGACTCTTGTCCAGTAGTCCCACCAATCGAGATCAACTAGGTCGATTACAAATTCATTGCATTCTTCCTGAGTGGAGGCCAGTTCCTGTATGTAACCTCCTGTGTGATACGCCTCGCCAGAAGCTCCTGGAAATGTAAGATATTCAAACATTATAATGGGAATCCAACATCAATGTAGAGAAAGTTTTAAAATAATTTCTAGATCATGTTCCACTTCCAATTGACGTTTTTAAATATTCTTTATGACCCTTAACTACTATGCCAAAGTCTTCTGGACATCATTAATGTTTCCCTTTCTGTCGCACCCCCTTCCACTCTACCCTTACAACCACCCTTCCTATTACCTCTCAGTTGGGAGTTGAACTTTCTATGACAAACGTCTTGTCACGATCGGACTTAGTGTTTAGGCGTCATTTTGGAATCGATGACTGCTGAATTGACTATGTAAATTGAGTTTGTTTTCTCAACGTCCGGGAGGCGGGTTATAGCAATTACGTAAGTTTATACTAAACATTATTGTGATGTCCAATAGACAGGACATAATGATTGTCTAACTTTCATGACTGGGTCTAATAATTAACTACAGTATGTAATTTTGAGTGATTTTTTAATTGAAATATTAAGTAATTATAACATACATTAAACATTTCATTATATGTTTAAAAATAGAAAATAAGGTTTTCTCATCAAAAATTTCAAAACCACATTTATTAACCTTTTCTTGGAAACCTTATAAAAAGTGAAGGTGTTTTTTTAGTGGGGGTTTGGGAAGTATTTAAATTTGCTTTAGAATAAATTAGTTGAAACATTAATTTAGTGATACACCAAAATAACTATGAGCAAAATTTCAAAATCAAGTATTTAATTTTTTACCCCCTTCTTACCCTAAAAGAACTTGACATTTATTCGACAGACGTGTCATCAGGGGTGTACATTATACTTTTTCCATTGGGGGCTCAACTAGGATGATCTGGTGAGGGTGAGGGGTACAACTTCGTAACGAATAGTAATAGTATGAAAAGTATGGGTAACCTCCCCTCCCCCCAGCAAACAAAGAGGTTTTGGAGTCCCCCCCGAAAATGTTTGAAGATCAGAACTGCAAACAGCGTCGGATTTACCAATGGGCCAACTAGAAATGATCATCAATATTAAGAAGATGTTTTGTGATGGAATTCTACTTAGACAAAACGTGTCCACTATTTTAACATATCGAAAGTTTACCAAGATTAGATAGACCACGGGAACGCCACTATAGACCGATTTTCTTAATGGAACCCTTTTTTGAGATACTGTGGGAGAGAGATGGAGATAGTTGAGAGGGAAGGTGAGTAACCAATCATAGTCATTTGTGATGACATGCTCGATCACAATTGGCTGAAAAATGGTTCATTTTGTTTTTTTGTTGGTTTTTAAAATTTAATAGTTTTTTTATTATTGTGGTTTACGTTACTTTGTTGCCAAATTACAAATTATTTCCTGAACCTAATAATTTGTAAATGATGTTACATGTTTGTGTGGAATATTTGTTTACGATGCTGTCGAATTGGGAAAAGAATAAAATGGTTTTACTCATAGAACAGGTGTTGATGACGTTATAAATGAAGGCTCTAAGTAAGAAAGAAATACAAAGGCCGAATATTAACTTAATGAAAACTGAATCATGTATAAACCTAACTTATAAAGTGGATTAAAAAAGAGAATGTCCAGTATAAAATAATCTGCCTTTTTGACTTGGAATTTTAACAATAATTCTAGCATATATAACAATAATAATAATAAGTTAATTGTAGTAAACATTTAGTCATTTAGGAATTCGTAGGATGATGATTGAGGGCTCAAATTAAATGCATTCATTGCACCTTGAGAAGCGAGGCAGTATCCCACAAAAATTTACAATAAAGCGCAAACAAATTTTTAGAAAATAATCACCATTTCAAAAGAAGGTTGATTTTAAATCTTTACTTTGCTTGCATTGAAATATAAAAATGCAATATCTCCTTCATATTGTTCATATCTAAGGTGACCAGACGTCCCGTTTTGAACGGGACAGTCCCAGTTTTTAGCGGTGTGTCCCGTTGTCCCGACAATCTCTCTCGGGACGCCCATTTGTCCCGTTCTGGCGTTATTGGTAAGAAAAATACTTAAAAAAAATGTTTCCATAAAAAAACTCTTACATAATTTTTTTGTTGTTTTGTAATGTCCTAGGAACTTAATATTAGTGGTTGCAATGAACTAGAGAATAGCACATATTTTCAATCTGAAAGAGTCGGAAAACGCACCAAAAATGCTCCTAATTTTTCAAAATTTTCTGGGGGAGGGCCCTCACACCCCCCTCTCTTTGTAGGGGGTATACCCTCCGAAGGTCGGCGTTCCATTTTGGCTTCTCCAAAATCTGGTCACCTTATTCATATCTCCAAAAATGCAATGCAATATCTGTTCATATCTCCTTAATATCATTAAGGAGATATGAACAGTTAAAGTTTGATTTTTTCCCATTTGAAATGCATTGTGGCCACATTAACTGTGCCATCCTATGTATTCTTTCTAGAGTAAAAAGGATATTTAAAATAATACATTTCCATGAGTGAATCTCAACTAAATAAATATTTTTGTCATTGAATCTCAACTAAAATCACATTTTAAGGCATTTTATTCTTTTGTGTGTTTTATTTAACCCTACCGTTTCGATATACAGACTACCATACATTTCCTAATGCATTTCTAACGGGAAAAAATTAAACTTTAATTGTTCATATCTCCTTAACCACATAGGTTTTAGGAAAAAATACCATGGTACAAAAGTGTCTTAAAATGATCTGTAAAATCCAAAAACACCATAAAATACAGGGTGTTCCATAAGAAAAAACAAAATTGTATGCCGTAGTGGAAAAATGAACTCAGGAAATTTCAAAAACTGAAATACATACCTAAATGTGGCATAAAAAATAAAAGGGGTCCCCCATAAGAAGTTTATTGTCAGAGATAAAATAAAAAAGTTAGCTATTGGAAAACTTTAGGCTGGACACCCGGTATATATATTTGTATGAAAATGAACGAATGGTGTTTTTTGCTTCTGGAAGCCCCAAAACGAAAAGCTATCATGGTCTCGGGCTTAGGTCTTACCACGAGTACTATGGTAACAGCTTCTTCCCTATAGGGGAAATTCGCTAAAAAATTAAAATTTTATCGGTTGGGCGTGTTTATAACTTAAAAAATATGAAAATGGGATTGTTTTTTCCGATTTAGGGTGAAAGGAGTAATAATAACAAAAAATGTGAGAATTGGTAAAAAGATCATCACGTGTAAGGCCGAATTACCGATTGCGGGCAGATGACGGGAGCAGCTTTGAAGCAAGAGGCAAAGCAGTTTTTATGTTTAGGGGGTGGTCAAAATAAACCCATAAAACCCTTGTAAAATCAAAACTGTGTGATTCTTTTTCATAATTATTTTACTTTGAAAAATATAAATCAAATTATATTGGAGCCATAAAGGGTGTCTCCAATGGTTATAATAAATGGTCACAATTAAGGCCTCCAGCCAAATGGCTACTTTAAAGGCTTCTAGGATTTGTAAGCTAAGAAAATATGAAACACAATTTTTTTTCACTGAAAGAATGAATGTATGACCACTTTGAATACACATAACAAAAATACAATTAAAATGTCTTTGCCTAGCCATTTTATAACATTTTTATAACCTGTTTAGTTGATATTATTTTTAATCAAAATAATAAAATTATAAAAACCTGTTAAAATACCATATTTCATAAAACGTCCCCCCTTGCCTACATTGATGGACATCCATGCACGGCATAGTAGTAAGGTTAGATTGTAGGATATTAGTTGAGGGATAATCTGAAGAATTTGGTTTGACTCCAAATTGAAGAAATACGATAAATCTTTTCAATAATGAATTTTTAACAAAGTAGCTTGATGTCAGAATCAAAATGTGATTGATAAACCTTAAACACTTCCTAATGTTTCATGAAGGCACAATTCAGGCGACCCTTTTCATTGAGTTGTGCTCATTGATCAAATGTTTGCTGATGATTTACGTATCGTAACAACAAACATAATTTTATAAGAATGCAAATTATTAACAGTTTATTATTTGACTAATATTTATGAATGAATTCAAATGTGTACGACTATGGTGTGTTTTCCTTGTTCATTTCCTTAGTGTTGAGGCCTCATGAATGATTAAATATGCTTTTATTAGAAAATTTTGAAATTTTAATTTTATAAACATGAAGGCTACTTCATAAGCTTGTGTATAAAGAAATCTTTTAGGATTTCGCTGATGGAGTTCTGAATGGAAATCTGGTGGAATTCTTTCAGGTTGGCTGTGATGGAGATATTTTGTATTTTTCATTGAAAATCGTTCCATTTTCATGTGTATACAAAATGTAGTCTAACATTAAAATATTCAAAGTTATACTGGAATTGACACTTACAATATGTTTGAGGGCCGTTGAAATTCAATTAAAATATATTTCAATATTTTAGAGCATTAAATTAATAGATTTAGTTATGTGTATTTAAAAAATATTAGAAAAAGATTTTTGAGGAATATTTTTGTAATGGCAACAATATATGAATTTGAACAAATAGTATTGTGCTGTTATGCTCAAAAAGAAAAATTATAATAGCCTCAGGTTTAGTTCATACCATGTAACATCCGATAATAGTTTCTTGTTTCTTCTCTATAGGAGAAATTTATTATAACTTAATGTGACTGAAATATCGGGTGTCCAATAAAGAACCGAAACATTTTAAAGGCCGATATCGATACCAAATTAAATAAAATACTTTGTTTAATGTTTTATATATATGTATTTACAGCTAAAATTCTCAAGTTTTATTAACCTAGTATAATTCGATATGCGCACCATTAGTGGCCCGGCATAATTCTAAGCGAAATTTGAAATTTGCCCAGGTTTTGGTCAGTACTTCAGGGGATATTGCACCAACACATGCGACTATTCTCTGTCGGAGGTGATTCAGATCCCAAATCTGCACTGAGTAGACGTCATTCTTTACTGCCCCCCCAAAGGAAAAAGTCCAGAGGAGTCATATCTGGACTCCTGGGAGGCCTCCCTGGATTGGATGGGCCCTTCCCTGCCAATCCACCGATCGCCGAAACGAGTATCTAGCGCTTCTCGCACATGCAAACTGTAGTGTTGTGGCACTCCATCCAGTTGAAAATAGACAGGGCCATTCTCCATCTCAATGTCATCCAACGTACTCCTCTAACATGTCACAATAAATGTCACCCTTTACAGAATTCTCAACAAAAATGAAAGGTCCTAGAACTTTATCGGTCATGAGGCCACACCAAACATTCAACTTGGGAGATTCACATTGATATTCAATGAACTCATGAGGCAGTTGTGCGCCCCGTATCCTATAATTGTGATGGTTTACAATACCACTGACGTGAAAAGTTGCTTCATCAGAGAAGACTACATTGTTCAAAAAATTATCGTCTTCTTCAATCTTGTGTAACATGCTAACAGAAAATTGAAGCCTTCCGTCTTTGTTTCTTGGTTTGATTTCATGTAACAACTGGATTTTGTAAGCTTTTAAGAGAAGTCTTTTCTTCATTACCTTATGAACAGTTGATTTTGGTATCCCCAACTGAAGACCACGCCTTCAACTTTGGGGCTTTGATGACAAGAAACACAAATTCAGTCCACAATTCCTTCTGAAACACGAGGTCTCCCAGTCGACTTAGCTTTCTGCACACTACCTGTCTCTTTAAAGGAACTCACCCTGTGATGGATAGTGTTGCATGCAGGCGCTTGACCACCATATTGACATCGAAAGTTCCGTTGTCAATAGAGCAGATCAATAGAAAACAATAGAGCCACTTTCCAAAAAGCATATACCACACTGGGCCTTTTACCGTGGAGTAGCCATTGCACTACATAAAAATGTCTAGTTGTCTATTTGAACTCATAATAATAGCTGATTTATGTTCAACAATTAACACACAGAACCACAATGAAGCCTGTGCAAACATTAACGAGGGATGCCAAAAGTTTAAATTAATTTAAAATCAAATGTCTTCCAAAATTAAAAAAAAATTAAAAAACTAAACAATGGATGCTAATGCCCTAATAATGCTCATTTCAAGCTGTACATAGTCTCCAACAAAACCTGAGAATTCCAGCTCCAAATACACATATAAAACATTAAACATAGTCCCCCATTTGGTATCGACATCAGCCTTAAAATCTTAAAATGTTTCAGCTCTTTTGTGGACACCCGGTATTAGAAAAAGAGGTTACAACAAAATTATTGGTAGTATTCAGCTTTTATCTAAATATGTAATGTTTTTTGCAGACTGCCTATTCTTACCATAAACAAAGCGTTCTTTTCCCTCAACACGTTGATAAGACCATGGAACTAAAAGGCCTTTGTTTATGTCTTTTGTGACATTCCCCCACTTAAGTCCATGGTTTCCAGTATCTTCAGTATCTGGTCCTAAGTCACGACCACAAAGAGCTGTGCTTATATTGAAGAAATCAGCCCAAGGACACTTTACTGAAAGATAAATTATTGTGAAACATTTCCATTTGTAACTAACTAATAAAAAAAAACAGAATCATAATTCATAATCATCAACTAATATTATAAATTATAATGATAAAATAGAACTTCCCATCATATCAGATGGAGAACTAAACCTCTTATCCAATGGTCTCGGTTTTATTGGTACTACCTACTTGGTTTATCTTATTGATTCTCAGAAGACTCCCTGAAATACTTCACAAAAAGAATTTCCCACAGCCTACAGAGGCATCATCTGCCTGTTACTTTGTTGTGGGATCTCTCTGATAGCATAAGTTCTATTTTTTCTACATTTGTTTACATTGTTCTCTGTACACACAGTTGAGCCAGTACCACTAACCAGGTCCAGGGCAGTTATTAATTATTGTTTTGTTTATAGTCAAGCGTTGTGTTATATTTGTCAATCTTACTAATGAATATTTTTTTAACCCTAAAAAAGACAGATTAATTTACTACTTTTGCCATTAGTCATTAACCATGTATTAATTATCAGGTTAATAGTTTTTAAGGGAAGTTGGGTTGTTTGGCTAAGTCTCAGTCAGCCAAGGTTCAGTCCCGGTGTAGCCGGATATGAGGGCTTCTAGAGTAATTAATCACATACGATAATTGCTTGAATTTACAATTTTGATAGTGTCTTATCTCGATAATATACAGCCGCATATGTAACTCACTCACTCAGTGATGGCTCATCAGTGTGCCTCTGTTGTGTGCACATAAAGCACATACACATATTCCTGTGTACGAGATATCTCATTTCGAGAGAACCAATTGAGATACTGAAAAACGGATTGCAGCAGTGCAATCAGTGAAAAAAATCTAGCTTGAAATGATGATTTTAATTGATATCATCATGATAACCTAATAAACCGAGATTGTTTGAAAAGAAGATGACTAAGGTACTTTTTGTTTTTTAACACCTATAACAAAAGTACAAACATAAACAAGCCACTATGCCTAATAATCTACACTATTTAAAAGGTTCAAAGAAATATGAGTCTTGTAATGAGTCAGTTTTTTAGAAACATCGCTGCTTGTATGGTATCTATGCATCTATATTTTCATTAGATTTACTTATAATTTGGCTTTAAAACTTAAGCAGCTTAAATTGCTTAGTCCTTAGGACTTTTGAAAACAGGAAGTGGAGAATGTCCTAAGGATGTTGTAGAAAATCATCTACAATCCCCAGGGCCGTGACAAGGGATTTTTCCGGGACATGCGAGGGCCTATATTGGCACCCCTTTTACTTGTGTATTATCAGTTAGGGCCAGGGTGGGTAAAGCTATAATTTGCAAAAAAAATAATATTTTGAAAGTACTGTTTCGAATTTTATTTATTACATATTGAAAGGTTGTATACAGTAACTTAAAGTGGAGAAATTAAGTAAAATAAAATTATCTAAGTTTAAACAGGCACACCGCTAGTCAGGCTTTTCTAACTTCAACTTGAAAATATGATTTTTAACATTTGAACCCATTTTGTTTTGGGGGTTTCACCCAAGAAAATAATCTTTTAAAGTGATTTTCAGGATTTTATAGCCTTTTAAAAAGAAGTCTTTTAGAGTACTTTTTTCCATTTTATTTTACCCTGTAAGAGCTGATCAACATAGCTTGTTAACCTTTAATGATTAAGTAAGAACCAAACTTTTCCCTTGGATTGAAAACTTATACCTAATTAAGTTCACTTTACTGCTTATTCTATTTGTAACCTTTAAAATTTGAGGTTCTACAGCTTCTATTCGAGGTAGTTTTAACAATAAGTTTTAAATTTCATAAATTAAGATTTCATACACAGCACCCTTTTCACAGGTTGCACCAAGAGAGAGAGATAAGATTTAAAAAATGCTATTTCTTTGGATTCAGGAGAGTTCTTTTTGTGTCAAATAGCCGTCACTTAGAAATCAACCAAACAAAACACATGTTAGGTTTGTTAACCTAATTAACAAATGTCACTTGGAAATTAACCTATGCAGATAACAACTCAAGTGTATTTTATAAGTAACATACAATAACATATGAGATATAATTTCTCTGAAGTAAATCTTTACCAGGTTTAACTCTGAGCTGCCTCATTCTTGGTATCCCAACTAGCCTGTGAACTGTATCAGAAAACCAACCCGTATGATCTTGAGATTCCACTGAAAAAAAAAAATACTATGGTGAAGAAGGTGAAAACTAAAATGAGCAGAAAAACAGTAGAATATTATAAACTGTTTTATGGAAAATATGGACAATAAGCCTGTGTGACAAACAGGCACTAGTCACACAGGCTAGCCGGAGGTGATCATTCATGATGGAACTGGAGTCGCTCGCGGCTGGGACCGAACCAGCGACTTTTGCATACTGGACCAGCAGTAAAGAATTTTGACTTTGGCTCTATTAACAAAAATCTGTTCAAGACAATAAAAACAATCTTACAGAAATTAACTAGTTGTGAAAGGATTGCAGTATTACTATCTCAGGGAAACCGTATGCCAATCGTTGGGACCTGCATTAGGTATTATTTTATGGATGAAGTGGGGTAAGGGAGACTCTTTCTCCTTTCCAAAGGGAAAATATAATCCAAAAGTACTTTCATTAGATTCTGATCAAAGCCAAGGCCAAATCATTTTGCATCTATAAACACAAAATTTTGAATGTATAATCCACCAATAGCTAAATAACCCACTTCAAAGGGATTTATTGGAATTCCATCAGACCCCGACTAACAGGGGGTCAAAGTTTGTGTGTGTGTTTATTGAGTTTGTTTGTTTGATAGTTGTCTTTCAGGTAAATCAACAGCTGTTATTTAATATAAATATCTAGCGAAGCAGATCATACTACCAGCTAATTTAATAAATAAACCAAAATGATGGCTGTTTACAAATTGGTTTCTTAGCCAGCAATGTCTTGGTCTTTCTGCAGTCATCAAATCTCATATTTTTACCACAAAGTCTCGGGGGAGAAGGTAACCCTAAGAAATTGAGTCATAGGGTAAATAGTCTTAGAAATCTTGACCCCATTCTCCTAAATCAAAATACTGAGATAATGTCCATGGGTATAATGATTCTGTTTAATTATATCTCTTTAGTACCTAACATTTAGTTCCTAAATCTATATAATAACAAGTTTTGTTAGTTTTTTGGGTTGTAATCCTGTTATAAATCAATGCCCACAATTATGTTAAATTTTAATCGTTTTTCATTATTGGTTGATCAGATTGGAGCACAATGAGAGTTATTTCAAAAGAATATGAATTCAATCAATAAAATAAATGACAAAGCAGGTTCTCTGACTATAATGGCCAAAATAAAACAATTTGGATGAAATTTTCTGCTTTTTAGCGAATTTTTCCAACAAGAAAAAAGCTATTACTGTAGGTCTCATAGTAAGACCTAAGCCCAAGACCATGATAACATTTTGTTTTGGGGCCCACAGAAGCAAAAAAACACAATTCCTTTGAATTTTTAGATATATAATATGTGTCTGTTAGCATGATAGCGGCCGTAGAATTGGACTGATTTTTATGAAATTTGGTACAAAAGTGGTAATCAATTTTACAAGTTCAGACCGATTGGACCACTTGGAGGGGGGGGGGGGGGGGGTAAAGGGGGATAAACCCCCAGAAATTGTTTTTTTTATTTTTCACATAGAAAAATATAAATAATCCAATTTTGGTTAGCACCATTCAATTCAGCTCTAAAAAAACAAACCATTCAGTATTTTGAATAATTGCTCTATCAGAACCCTCTAAGTAGGGACACCTTATGGAAAAATGAGTAGTTCCCGGCACCAAAAAAGAGATGGCACCACTTTCATTTTTCAGCCTGATTGGAATTTTTGTGGACTTTAGGGACCAAGCTGACTTTCCAAAGTCTAGCAGCTGGTAAACATATTTTGACAGTTGTGTGTTACTTGTTTTATATGGTTGTATCTCTTACTATAATGTTTAATCTGATTTTGTTAATAAACTTTCTCATTTTTACATTTTGGATAGTGAGTAGAAGCGCAGACTACAGTGCCAGATTGAACTGTTCCATGCATCAGCGATAATTTTTCCTTTGCTTTTGTGGCGGCGGAACTAAAAAATTAACATTGGATGTCCCTACTTATTAGAGGGTTCTGAATACATTGCTACTGGTTACCAAGACATTGAAAGTTGTAAACACAGTACGTTGACCCAATGTTAATCTTATGGGAAATAAGTAAAATTCTATATTTCGCTTATATCTCAACATATCTAAATAAAACTTGATTTGTGGCTTCATCTAGATGAGATCTAATGTATTTTAATCTAAAATCCTTGAAATGTCCATTTATGTGGCAGCAAACTTGCATACTCATTTCCTATGTTATCTTTATCAGAAATAAAAAAAAAATCTTTATCTTCATTATTTCTCAAAATATCTCTATAAAACTTGGTACATGGATCCTTCTTGTTAAGATCTACTAAATATTGAGTTGAAACCACCCACTTTTCACATACCTATTGCAGCAAACCTGCTTACTCATTCCCTTTGTTATTCTAATGGAGATTACTAAAACATGTCATACTTATCTTGCTATGTTGGATGGAACTCAATTTTTTTGCATTTGAAACTAACTGAGTATGCAGGTCTGCTGCAACGGGGCTATTTAGTTTCATATGTCCGGCTCAAATATGGCTTTCCTAATTACCATATCCTATTACCTGCTTTAGTAATCAATTTTGAACTAAAATTTAATCTATGGCCCCGTAATACTCACCAAGAGATGTAAGTCTGGTTTTTCTATTGTACCATCTTCCTGTGTACAACACACGAAATAGTTTACTGATGAGGTAGTCCGTGAGTCTGAAAAACGATTTCATGCCTCTCAGTGCTAACGAAGCATACGTTTGAAAACAATATTTCCCAACTTTGAAGTTTGATTAGTACTCTAGTCTTCTAACTACAAATATAAAGTTCTGTTCTTGCTTAACCAAAAACAAACTAAGCAAACTGCTATGTATTTTTACCAACTCAGGTAATAAATAATAAATGATAAAAATGATTAGGCTAAAAATGCTACAATTTTTTTTATATGTTAATGCACATCAAAGCCCCAATGAGTAGGTGAGCCGCTCCCTCCCCCCCTCCCCCCCTTAGCCTCAGAATCAATGAGGTAATTAGTGATTTTCACATTTAAAATACAACTAAGGTCTAAATATTTCTTAATATTTCTTATTAATAATTTCTTATGATTCTAGTTACAAACTGGAAAATTCAATCAGTATAGGAGCTACACATGAAATTCTGAATGTGAATGAGAAATGCAGGTCGCAGGACCATTTTTGTCTCTCAGTGCTTACAAAGCATGCTTTTGAAAACAATATCTCCCAAATTTGAAGTAATCTGATTACTTATAAATCTTGTAGTATTCTGACCGTCTATATTATTAAAAGAATTTCCGGGTTTTTGTACAGAGCAAATCGACCCCTAGAAATTAATTTTTCTACTCATATTTGGTATCAAATTAAGCTATTACTCTTTAGATGTGCCTTTTGCGGGTTTAGAAAATATCCCATGAAAAGCCTTCACACAGGAGGCTTTTGAAATTCCAGCGAAAGTGCTACTATCTGTGTTAGAACCTGTGAACGTTTTTCCAATTAACATTTGTTTGTAACAAAACAGATGATCAAGATTTGGAATAATTCTAGAGATATACCACAGAATGCAGCGCTAGCAAAAGTCAGTTAACATTCATCCACATTATGATTTTTTTTCTTAAAATATTGAGTTTTTTAAGACAACAGAAAATAAGGAAGAGTATTTTCCCTAGACCGACAGTCTGTAATAATCTTAATTTACTGTATTTCCTTTCTTAAAAATGAACATAAGTAACTCAGGAGGTACTCTGGAGATGGGATTTTCTCACAAACTATTGACAATGATTACACATTGATATATGTTTTGACACTTTGAAGAAGGTTTCAACGTCTAGAGATTAAAAAAGCAGTATATTAATTGAATATTAACCTAAAAAATTCAAGATTTTAAACGCATTATAAATTTAAAACCTGTATTTTGTAAATTTACTTGAAATGCGTAGGATTTGAAGTGTTAACGGTTAGCCTGCCCATTTTACTCGATTTTGAAATGTACCAATAACAATATGCCTATTTAATAAAGGTATTTCATAGAAAGTTATGTTATTTGCTTAGGTAAAAATTTGCCAAACATGCATTTAAGATGCGAATAAAAAAAGCGGGTCGATTAGAAAATTAATTCCTTGGCTTTTATGAGCGTTAAATAATTTTTTTAATGGCGAATGACTATTTTATGTTATATAGATATTAGTTCATCAGTAAATCAGTGGTTTGTCCATCTTCTTATCGTTTGTTGTCAAGACGTCAAGACCTAACAAAGATGAATGCAAGAAACTGATCTGTATATGTCGTGTAGAAATAACATAAAGCTTCAATGCTTTTTAAAAGACAAACTCTAAAACTGAGACATAAAGATGTGCCAAGCAATGAACTAATGTAAACTAACCCCTATTTTATGCAACATGAATATTGTTGCATTGTCAAAATTTCAAAGAGTAGAATGTATACATAGACACTTTTAAAGTAGATGAAATAAATGAACTTCTCAAATTCTGTCAGTAATTTATTTCCCATACTATTAAAGTTTTAAATCTAAAGTAATAAGTTTTTTTCTTAAAGTTTGTCGTGATGAGAAGTTCAAGAAGTTCAATGACTGGTATTTTATTCCAGTGCTATGACACAAAGAATTAGTCAAGGAAATTTTAAAAATCACAAAAATTCACACACGTCCTCATTGAAAGTTATTGTATGCTGCTAAACTCCATACATAATCAACATTCCTG
This sequence comes from Flexamia atlantica, assembly GCA_035578135.1. Lineage (NCBI taxonomy): Eukaryota > Metazoa > Arthropoda > Insecta > Hemiptera > Cicadellidae > Flexamia > Flexamia atlantica. The sequence continues at coordinate 30,518,051 of JAQJVK010000012.1, forward strand.
TCTAAGGAACATGTCGGCCTTAGTCAGTAACAAGACTACAAGATCGCGCCACAATCATCCTTCACTCATCTGTCATTCATACTTGGATTAAAATACCTACCTGGTTAGGTCGCCATTTCAAGTAATGAATCTAAACATTAAACTGCAGCCTATTTTACTAAGTTGTTTATGTCACGAAGTGACGCGGGCTGATAGTTTCATTTAAACTAAAAATCAGCTTTCTATAACACTACACTACGGATTCATTATAGTATATGATTCACTAATGTTTTTTGATTTCTAGATGAGAAACACTAAACCAGTGGTTCTTTATTCAAGGTAACTTTGAAATACAACATTTCCTCAATCCTGAAACATCCAAACTAGGCATACTCTTTCCTCTTTTATAAATAACTATCCTATCCAGTTCCTTTATTTTTAATAAGTGTCACAGTTATACTATAATTTTATACTTATTTAAGGAGAAGTTATTTTTAATCCCATAGATTTGTGTAATATTGGGATCAAAGTTGGAACTCCCCCAGGCTCCTTGTAAGGTTCTCCCTTAAGATTGGGCTCTCGATTCATCATTGGTTGATATATATTTGCCTGATGGAATATTCATGCCAAGATACACAAATGGATAATTTTTTTCATTTTCAAAACAGTTTTACCAGCGCCATACGCTAAAATCACTTATTAAAAAACTTACTTCTTCAGGCTAATAACATCATTTAGAGGAATAACTTTCTTTCCGTGACTAGTTGAAAGAGTTTTTTTGATGTGAGAGGTGACTTGGAAGCTCTTCACCATCCACAAGTCCCCGCTGATGTACAGAAGGGTCAAGAATATCAACACGGAGGCAAAAAATTCACCTCGGCCCAGCCATCTCAAACAATAAAATGCTTTTCTGTGTAATTCCTGCAACACAATAGTTATATGTGTATTAAGAGCGCAATGACTATTTGTGCTCGTAATACCCACAATGTTTTTCCTACCACCATTATTTAAACAGTTTAACTTATTAACTGACCTGTTCACAAAAGTTCATTGAGGTTATGTTTACTTATTCTACTGGAACAAACCGGAAGTTGAGATAGAAATGGTAACAATTAAATCAGATGATTTAGAAGAAGGCAACTAGAATTTAGAGTACAGTGAGTGTTATTGGATTTCTGACCAATAGAAAATGGTCTGTGGAGTATGATGTCGTAGTTACCTCTGTTGTGTGCCACCTTAACCTATTATACATTTCAAGTAACCCTGATTTAGCGAGCGGGAATGAAATGAAAGCAGAAATGAACTGTTCTGTGTATACTGTTTACAAGTGTAGCAATGTGATTATTTCCATGCAGTGGTAGAAAAAGTATATTGTGTGTATAAAACACTTTTAACTGTGAAAAAACTAGTCCCCTAAGTGGTGGAAAGGGTCCTTTCCCTACAGATGTCAGACTCAAAAATGTGTCCTCCTCCTCTTGAACTAATCACCCACTCATTGTTTGTACTTTAATAAATTAATCGGCAACAGAGCAGTATTTAAGGGATAAAATCATTATGTAGATATCAACTTAATTTTTATTACCTGGACAAACTACATCTGGCAATACGTGTCAATTTTCCCTGTGAGATTTTAAAAACTGCAGTTGCTACATTCTGGGGTTGAATTTTGGTACTTTTCAAAATAATGTTCATATGTTTTGTTGTCAAGTCATCTACACACCAATTAAATAACAAATAATTTGGGATTAAAAGTTATTTTTAATCCAAGTTAAAGTTTTACAACTTTGAAACCAACTTCATATGTCATAAGATTTTCCTGGCAATATGACTTGGTTAGAATAAGCAAGTCAACAAGCTTAGAACAAGCCAGGCTTTGGGCCTTAACTAAGTTATTTAAAGATTTTGAAAGAAATCCTCACAGCTGTTTTTGAGATAACTGTGCAAGCAAACATACAAACGAAAAAAGCGAGTAAGCGTAAACTGCTCATATGAGAGTATAGGATAACAAATATTAGAAAAAGCTATGAGTTGAAAAGGAAAAAATCTAGTTTAAATATCAAGAAATGTAAGATATATTGTGAAAAATCCATCCAAGCTCTACTAGAGAGTAGCTTTGATGTTGATAATTTCAATCCAAAACCAAACTATTAAGAGGAGGTTGGAGAGATAGGTGCTGCTAATAGAATGCTGCGGCGAAGCTTGAAACTTTTGCTCCGCCGTACACAATGCACGAAACAGTGTGTAATAATATTGTTGAAACTTTTCAAAAATATTAAATTAATGAAAATGTCATAAACACACTTATTTCAACTAATATCTTTAGTCAATCATGCTGAAACAGCAAGCAACGGACACTCATACGTGTTAGTCACCAATCAGAATGTATTCCTCCGCGCCGGCTAATTTTCATCACAAGTCAGCTGATTGCAAACAGTCCCTTCAAATTTACCTTGAATTTTCACTTGACATGCCTTTTGGTATGCAAAAATTTGTCGTTATTAATTAGATAATTTCAAAACTTTAATATTAGAAATCTTTATTAAATTATCTACCGGACGTAGGAAGCCAATTTTCGATAAGTTTGATAAATGACGTAAAAAAAACGCAATCAAAAGTTATTTTTTAAATTTTACAAAAAATGGCTATTTTATGTGAAAATGTAATTCCTACATCCGGTAGAGTTTAAAAGGAGCTTTAATTTGACATACAAACTTTAGTTTTCCACTAAAAAATAATCAAGAAATCCTGTATACCAATTAACATAGGTTCTTATGGAGTATAAATCCAATATGGCCGCTAACTCCAACCTCCTCTTAAGGTCTAAAAACAGTCTTTGACTTTAATTCAACATGAATTCTTTGAAATATTGTTTGTACTTACTGCTTTCTTTTTCTTATCTAGTGGTTTGTAAATCGCTGAAGATCTCATCTTTATCACATTAGCCAGGTGTTCTTCATCTCCAAAAAGTTCTTGTTTCACAGCTTTCTCGGGATCAAATTCAAATGTTGTTACATTACATATTTCCTGGACAAGAAAATTTTTATTTCAATCATACAGAAATGAACATTATATATACAGTGTATATATGATGAACAATAAACAAACTTTAAATAACATTTTTTTAAATGCTTACAGAGCTGCTATTCAAAATCTCAATAACTTTGATCAAAAAGTGATTTTAGGAAGTAGTCAATTAATACAACTGTTTCAGTACCTGTACTTCAAGTCTACTGTTAATGGCACTAGGAAGAAATTTGCAAATAGCAGTCTTTTTATATCACAACTCGTGTGCGATATTATATTTCATAACTTGGGCCGAAGATGAGGTTTTGCAGTCTCGAGATTGTGTTTCAAATTTGAGACGAAGTCAAGAGCTATTTTTTACCACACTACACAATGAAATTTACCCTGTATATATAACATAAGAAATCTGATTATTTATTTGACACACTTGAAAACAGTGTTCAAGTTAATATGAGCGATGATTCAACTTTGTCTTGGTTACTGAGCAAAACCTGCCATGAAAATCTCATGATCACAACTAGCCTGTTGGAACTTATTGAATGCCCTGAGGAAACTTTCGGACCAAAAGACCTTCTAGCGGAAAAGAGTTGGTCTCGGCCACAATAACTTATGACGTTTGTAAAATAGATGATTACGTCGAAGTGTGGTGGAAAATAGTTTTCTTTGTATGTTATCAGATTTAACAAATCTTTGTAAATTTTTAAAAAGTTTTTTAACTGTGTATGTTATTAAACTTGTCCCCAGCACTTTCGGGACACATAGTATCACTAAAAACACAAACATATAAAATCTGTTGTAATTAACATTTTTGAAAAGCCCTCCTCTATTTCTGATATTTAAATTTCAATTGATGAACAATTAAGTTGATATATTTGGAGGCTTTTTATTAGTGATAACACCGATGTGACTATGAGCTTAGTAAATACTCATAATATGTAAACTGACCAAGGTTTTTGCCCATAAACTTACCCCAAACAAGGATAAACCCAGTGATACAATTATGATCTTCATAGGTGAATTCACAAAAGCGCCAGTGCTAATACTTAAGCCAGCTGAAGTTATCCAGAGTTCACTGATGACCTTGCCTAGTTTAAGTCCATACAAAATTATGAGATAACCGCTGCCCCAGATAACTATTTGGGACATCACCCTGCAACCAGAATAAAGAATGGTTTAGTGGCACAATGAAATATCATTTACTTATAACTTATAATGTATTTTTAACTCGGGTAAAAAAAGTACCGGTAGAGTATTTAATGTCAAATATCCCCGTCGTAGGAAACCTTCAAGTTCAGCGAATTTCAAAAGGGTTATTTTTTATATGTGAGCATACTTTATGTCGAGGTCCGGCAACAACTCATTGGCATGGTGAGACTTAAGAAGGGGGGGATCAAGAATTTGAGGGGATATTTAGGAAATCCACAATATATTTGTCAAATACCACTGACCTATCATCGCACAGCCCAAACTATATGATTTAGAATTGAAATTTTGCATAGACGTTCCTCTTAGGGCATAGGCATCCGTTAAGAAAGTATTTAACAAAATTCGAAGTTTCAAGGGGGTTTTGGCGAGGTCAAATTTTTCCATATAAAAAGTTATGGACAATATTTTGTTTACATTTTTAATGTTCATTAAATCAGTCAGCTGGTAGTTAGCTTCACATATGTTTAATATATGCTGTTACGGTGATCATAATTTGATTTCTTTCATCATGGTTTTATGGTTCTTTTGTTGATTTGTTTTAAGGGCATAATTAAGTAATATATAAAAGTTACATTTAGTTTAGTTGTAGTACCTCATCTGTTTAATCATAAATTCAGTATATGGCACCATTTCTATTTCGGCAGCGGGAGTTATCGTTTTTCCTGAGGGTGACCATAATGTTTTCGCTATTTGAATTTTGCCTTTTTTTGATTTGGCGTTTAATCTAATTCAACCTCTACAGTTTAAAGCCTGAATGGCAAGCTGCCTTTGTGGTTGAGTCTTGAAAATAAATCCTGGCAGGACGAAAAGAGGGAGGTACAGTAGATTTTTAGCCACCGACAGACTGTACTGTATTAATCTAACTGGATTAATTCTTTGATCTATTTATATATAATTCCTTAAATTATAAAAAAAACTCTGAATGCAAGTTATAATTATATTACATACTACATATATGTCAAATACCACTGACCTATCATCGTACAGCCTGAACTACTTGACATTGAACGTTAAAAATTTGCATGGATGTTAATTTGAGAGTGTAGGCAACAGTGAAGAGCGGATTTTCAGCGAAGAACAGATTTTCAATATTCCAAGTTTTAAGGTTTTTTTTGGCGGAGTCGAGGTTTTGAAATATTCCCATTTAAATGTAATGGACGATATTTTGTTTACATTTCCAATTTCATTCAGTCAAGGAGGGGGTAATTATTAGCTTCACAAATGGACACGTTGTTACAGCTGATTTATAATTTTATTCCTTTCATCATGGTTTTATGGTTGTTTTGGCATTTTTTAGAGTCATACGTACTATATAAAAGTTAGATTTAGTTTAGCATTAATCCATTATCAATTTTTGTACCTCATCTGTTTGATCATAAAATGTGGCGCAATCTTTATTCAGGCAGCGGGAGTTGCAGTATTTTTCCCTTTGGGAATGTATAATACAATCAGGGCTTTGAATCATGCCCTTCAGTGATTTAGCGTATTTCTTTTTCATCTAATTCGAAGGTGTCCCGGCTTTGCTCGAAAAAAATAAGTGCTGCAGTCTGTGGTTGACCTGTAAAATTATGATAAGTTGTAAACTAAGTGAACCCAGTTTGAAACACTGCCGACGGTTAGCGCCACTGTTAGAACATTCAGAACTTCATTGTACTGTACTTAATTGATACCCTTTGTGACAATTCTAAGACGTATTGGCAGACCTGCATAGAAATACCTTAACATTGACATATTTAACATTAAAACGGTCCAGGTGTTTGTTTTTGAGTTATGTCTGCGAAAAGAAAACCTGAACTATCTACTGTGGACTGTTTTTAAAACTACACACCCCCATAACACATAAATAGATTTTTACATTACATATTCCTTGATGTAACCTTTTTTAGCCCGGCGCAGAACTGACTTCAATATGAAAACGCGATGACTGACTCACGGTCTTTTAGACCAGGTTATATATAAAAGTTAGTATATTGAAAAGTTATGAGTTTATTTGCACAAAAACTACACTGAAGTCTTTTACATTAGTTTTGTGACTGCTTTATATAGAATATTTGTTCATACAAATTATTTATATAATATTAAAATAATATATTTTGAATTGCAGTAGGTTCTTCAGTAATTATTGTTATTGCCTTAAAAACGTCCGTATGTTGTAAAACAATGTGTTTATACTGACAAAAACTCCACAGAAGTATTGTACATTAGTGTTTTGAATATGTTATGAAAGAAATATGCACAAAAAATATTTATATGTAACATGAAGCCTTACGTGACACACGGTCAAAAATATCAGACCTCTAAAGAAAATTTCATTGAACTGACTGTAAGGGTTAGAGAATGATGGGAAGTGAGTCATGATGTTCTTAGAAATACGTACAAAAGGTATAGTGACGGCCAGCCCTGCCAACACCCAAAAAATATAATTGTTATCGAAAAAACTACTAACCCGGTCTTTTAGACAGGTAAGTCAGTTCTCGCGGGTTAATGAGTCTCCTCAGATTTATCATTCAAAGTTAGAATATAATTTTTTATCGTGAGTGAAGCCACGGGCAACTGCTAGTAAAATATAATAAAATCAAGGGGCTTCTCAAATACATAGCTTTGTATGTTTAACACTTTTTTTATCCAACAAAGAAGTACTCACCATCCACATCTAGCCCATCGCCTCCTAACAATAACCGAATCGGCTGTCTCCTTTCCCACAACAACTGGAATCAGTGGCTTGCCCGTCAACATCTTCTTTGTAAGGTTTTTAAACCAAACTGAAAACAGTTTCAAAGGGAAGTTAGCATTACACTCCCTGAGTAATATATAACAACTAAATAATGTTGAGGGTGTTATAATAAGTATAGCATGGTTCAAATTAATACAGTTGGCATGTAGGTTAGTGCGGGAAGTTAGTGCTACAGACATAAGAAGCTGCTACGCCCCTCTAGTATTTAATGTGTTTTACAGTACCATCACATAAAAAACAGACACCATGTTTGTAGTGCAGATATCACAAATTTTATTTTAGGTAAACTTATAACAGAAAAATCAGATGGTTAAATGTTGCAATTAATTTAACTACAAAGCCCCTAAAACTGGATTATTTCCTATCTAAGTAATCTAAGGCGTCCTATTTTATAAGGAAAGGTGAGGTAATAAGGGAGGTCGCTAATGTGTTTTGATCAAAATTGGCAGCTTATCAAAGTTTCTAGGAGTCCTAGTCAAAACGTTGACAAGCTGCCAATATTGATAGAAACACGTTAGCGACCTCCAACCTCCACCAATCGCCTATTTTTTAAAGCTCTTTAAAATGAGGGTTCACTCGAAAGGGGTTTGCATTTGAACATTTTGAGTTGCCCCCAAAATCCCCCATTTTTGGGAGACTTTCAAAATTTAAATATCTCCAAAAGAGACTAATTTTTCATTCAAAAACATTTTTTCCAGGCTCGTTTCATTTTTACGTCACCAAAGGTGAATTAAAACTCCAAATGTCATAGACACCAGGTTTCAAAGATGTGTTGTTTTCAAAACTTTGACAAGCTGTCAATTTGGATAGAAACACGTTAGAGACCTCCAATTTTCACCATTCATCTACTTTTTGAGAGCTCTTTAAAATGAGGGGTCACTCAAAAGGGGTTTGCATTTGAAAATTTTGAGTTGCCCCCAAAATCTCCCATATTTGGGGGACACTCAAAATTTTTGGTAACGTCAAAAATAATTTGGATTGAGTTAGTATCATTCCTCAAAGGTTAATTCTTTGTGTTAACAATAAAAAAAAATAAGGAAGGGGAACGGACTTTCTTACACACTGTGTAATAAATGTTGTGCACAAAGTATTACACATTGGAAAACATCTAGTATAAACATCAGTAAGAACTCCAGAAGTTTATGTTAACCAATTTCACGATTTTCTTAGTTTTATGACAATTTCCTGGTTGTTCTTGGATGACCATAAAACACAAAACTTCTAACGGTATATATATTTTTTCTATTGTGAGTTATTTGAGATAATCTGCTAATTAGATATTTAACTAAAAAAACTTAACTCACCTCTTTTCCCAGTGTCTGGGATTGTTAATTCTGCCGTACTGCCAAGGTAACTTGCTGCATTTTTTCGTTTACTTTTCTGCTGAGGTCAATCAGTCAATCAGTCAATCAATCAATTGAAACATCTTTATTTTTCTCTAACACAAATACAGTACAATAAATAGTGTCAATAAAATTAATCTTATTCTCTACAACAAATTCATCACACAAAAACTTTATCCAAACAGAACAGTACCCTTTGTATCAAGTACTCTTTCAAACCCCTGGTTGGGCAGAATTTTCAATCTCTTTTATATTTTTAAGGGCTTAAACCTGCAAAGGAAGTTTGTTTTGTAAAATATTTCAAGTTGTGTTTTGTTAAAACTTCACATATTTTATTCTTTGAATTAAATGAATAAAATTCATGGTTGCTCTTAAAATTATCTATATTATTTTTAAATGCATGATACATTCAAGGATGTAATATCGCTCAAACACTTGATATGTATCTCAACAAAATGGTGTGTTACAGATTCATCACATTTACGATTTATCATTTTTCTGTTAGCTTTCTTCTGTAACATGAGAATTTTATTTAAATTTACGTTTGAAGACCATCCATGTACACCAATTCCATATGAAATATGAAATGTTATATGACCATAGAATATAGTCTTTAAAACAGATAAACTACAAAAGAATAAGGCAAAAAGGCCATGATTAATGATTTTCTTTACAATATTTTCTTTATGCATGGCCCAGTCAAGATTCTGATCCACTTTCAAACCAAGAAACTTTGAATAATAATTCACTTGATCTAAATCCAGTGAGTTCTATTTTGTTGTGTGTGAAAACAAAATTGGTGTTCACCGCATTAAATACCAATTTATTTTCAGTTAAAAAGAGTTTAAAATTTGAGAGTTAAATATTAGCTCCTAAACCTGAATCAGTTTCTTTTTTCGCTGATACAATTAGATTAGAGTTGTCTGCATCTAAACAACACAGGACACACAAGGAGCACCAGCAAACACTAGGAGATTTTTGTGATCAAGACTTCTCCTGCAGTTCTGAACAGATTTCAAAAACTTATGTGTTGTGAAAAGAGCTTGGCATGAAGTTTTACTGGATATAAAATTTATGAAGGATGGACTAAAGAGAAGAGCCCTAGATGTCCTTAACCCTTGAGCTGGGGCTTGCGGAGTTTTCCTCCGCACGTGGGGTTTTTGATCAAATAAACAGGCATAATGAGTGTTGATAGTCGTGTCCGTCTCTGTACCTCACGCGCTTCATTCCAGGAATTCCCTAAAGCTATTTATACCTCCCACCCTCTCTTGGTACCTTGTTATTTGCAATTCAGTAATGCAGTGTCAGTTTGCAGAGCGCCCTCTCCCATAATACAGACCTATTTTATACTACACACTGAGAGAAAAAGCCGTATGAATCATACTTAAAGGGTGCTAAAACGAGGATAGACTGCCATGGCATGGTGAAACACCATGCCGCTTATTTTCTATCATGGTATTTCCTACGTACTAACGGTGAAACAGACGTATTTACGTATGTAACGTACAGTAGCATGTTAATGTTGATTTACCATGCCGACTAGACTAAACATTTTTCTCAGTGCAAAATTACTTACTATGTTCAATTGATGTTACACCTATTAAGTTTAACAATTAATGGTATCAACGATGGAATGTGATTCCTAATGAAGTTTGTCAACATTTAAATACAATGTTTCGATGTGGTTCAGGTTTTGTGGAGTAAAACTCCGCATGCGCCCTCTGCCGTTTTACCGGTGTGTAGCGCCTGCCCAAGGGTTAAAGTTCAGTGTTTTTCGCCAAGATTAAACACTGGAGCAAGTTTCAAGGAAACGCTTATTTTATTAAACATTTATTTGTCAGCAGACTAAAAAAAAAACCTATTAGCTGTAGAGCAGCATATGTGTTCACTAGTATAGAAATAAATGGTACCAAAAATCTGACTGACACATATTCTTACTCTGTATACAATTAAATTCTATAATTTTACGATTGTAATTTTGAACCTGAATTTTTCAAATCTTCTAGATTACAAACTACAACATTTGTAAGAAAGCCATTATCAAACATTTTTATATTTTTAATTTTGAGGATTGTTTGGTGGTAACTGCCCTTGATTATGATTTTATTTAAAGGCCCCTGTTGCAACAGACAATCAAAAAGTTTGTTTATTTTAATTTGGGTATAAAACCGAATGCACACATTGCTTTTTCAAATATTTTAGAAATTGATGATAATATTGATATAGGCTGGTAATGAATGTATGAATGAATTCATTCATTAATTCTTATTTTATAACAGGGATATTCTTTAAAAAATTAAAGCTGACATAAGTGGTTCCGATTCATAAGAATTGTTCGCTTTAATTTTTTTAGAGTAACCCTGTTATAAAAGAAGAATTTATTAAGTATACAAGCCGATATTTCAAGCTGATAATTAAGATTTTACAAGCTGATATTTCACTATTTTAACTGCTTGTTAGTACCTTATTGTAACCTATTTATTTTTAAAAGAATAAATCATTTTTACCAACTCATTGTCTGAAGGTGAACTTTTAACTTTTGGAATGAGAAACTGGACTTGCTTATTGTTTTTTTCTCTCGATTTGTCTTGAGTTGATGATTCCTCAGTCTTAATTATTTGACTCCTCCTGAAATTAAGAGATTATAATGCAGAAAACTCACAAAAAAAAGTTTAGTCCACTTAAATAGTATATTTCACGCCTAGGGCCAAAAATTTTTGTTGGCTATAGAATTTGTTCCAAATTCTCAACCAGTGTTTCAAGTGGCTCTAAGATCACAACATTCTTTGTAATAAGCTTGAATCCTTTGGAATCCATGGGGCCCCACTTCAATAGTTTAGGTCAGATTTGATGAGTCGTTAACAATCTGTTGAGATTGGTAAACATGGAGTCCCTCAATGGTAAATTCTTGGACCTCTGATTTTCTTTTCTTATTGTATACCAATGATGTTGGGGCTCATGTTCATTCTGTTTCCTTAGTCCTATTCACAGACGATACCAAAATGATCTTTCAAGGTTCGTCTGAAGACGATCAGGAAAAAATTGCTTTTCACTTTTGTTTTAGTATATTTTTTATCTACAACTTTTTACAATTTAAGATAACAGGTTCTTACTTGAAGCATATGACGACAGGGGCAGTGGCCAAGGTGGCTATGACTGCACATTGCACAGCCACTATGAAGACTCTAAGTTTCAGTTGATACTCAGGTTCATCGGTTCGAACTCCACCTGTAAAGTATGTTCATACAACAATAAACAATAATTAAATCTCCTGCAGATATATTTTTATTTCTTGTTTTTAATTTTAGCGAATTTCCCCTATAGGGAAGAAGCTATGGAAGTCATATGGTTTTGTTTATTATTTACAATGTTTATGTTTTGATTTTGAGTTTTTAGAATGTGAATAAAACTGATGTTGTTTTGCTTTTAAATTTTATTTTAATTAGTTAGTTGATATATCATATCCGAAACATAGAGAATTTTCTGAAGGGGAAGAAGTCTGGGTCCAGAAAGAACTTGACGCTGGCTGGACTCCAGGAGTAATTAAGTCCAGAACTGGCGAGCTTTCCTATTCTGCTATGGTTGGTGGAATCGAAAAAAGGAAACATGCAGACCAGTTACGCAAGAGAAGCGGTGCTTTGTCTGAGGGTGGAGAAGTGTAGTATTGGGTTAAATGATTTAGTTCTATTGTCAAAGTCATATGGTTTTGTTTATTATTTACAATGTTTATGTTTTGATTTTGAGTTTTTAGAATGTGAATAAAACTGATGTTGTTGTGCTTTTAAATTTTATTTTAATTAGTTAGTTGATATATCATAATATATATATAATATATATATTTATATATAACATATTATGTGTCTGTGATCACGATAGCGGCCGTAAGAATGGTCCAATCTTATTCAAATTTGGCATGGACGTGTAAAGTAGTAATTATTCGGACGAGTTCGTAAACCAGCCCGATCGGACCACCAGAAGGGTGGGTAAAGGGGGATAAACGCCCCAAAAATGGGGTTTTTGAGTTTTTACATAGAAAAATCTAATTTACCGAATTTTTGTTGGCACCATTGAATTAAGCTCAAAAAAACAAACAATTTCGTATTTTGAATCACTGCTCTATGTCCATTGGTTACCTAGATATTGAAAGAATGAATAAAATGAATAAATGAATTTATTTTCTCTTTATAAAACACAAACACAAATTTAAAATGGTTTGGAAATTAACTGATCACTTTTGCCAGTAAGTGTGGCCAGTGTACACTTTTCAAGTTAATCAGAAATGTTATTGAGTCCAGTCTTATCAGTTTTGCACTTTGAAGTCCTGATGACTGCTTCCTGTGGCGATCTAAAGTAGTATAATTCTAGACGGTCAAGAGTATTTACTAATAACTAGAAATTGTATTACATTTCAGTACTTATCTAAGAAAAAAAGCAACAAAATTATATACAATGATTGTTACTGCAATATGTTTCTTAACAACCAAGTATCACTTATCACCGCTAACCAGTTTTTCAGATTTTTACTAAATAATTTTAATGAGTTATACTTTTTTATTTCAATTGGCAATTTATTGAAAATGAAGGGTCCCAGAAATCAAAAGAGTGTTTGAAAGGTTCCTTGTTGACTTTAGGAGTTTTAAACAGCATCCTATCGATACTTCTTGTATTATGATAAATATTTTCATTCCCGTTATTCCCACATTTCAAGTAAAACAATCTTAAGACTTTGAATACAAAAAGATTCTGGATTGGCAGAATTTTTAGCTGTAAATAAAGTGGAAATGAACTTTCTCTTATTCTCTTTTTTAATATTATGCGTAAAAAGTGATTCTGCGTTATTCCTAACCGATTTATTATTGTTTTAAATGTTCCGCCCCAGCATACTAATCCATATTGCAGCCGTGAGTTAATTAAAGCAAAATAGAGAGATCTTAGTAAATTTTCTTCACAAATATTCCTTAAAAAATAGAATTTTCTTATTGCTTGTTTCATTTACAGGAGAGAGGTGTTCTTTTATGAAAAACTTATTTTTCGGAAAGGCTGAATTTACCCGATCTGCTGTAGCGTTTCCCCTATTCTCCTTGAATTTTTGAATCCATGAGTCCCTGACGGCTCTGGCATTGAACTGCACCATGAGGGAGGGTGCGCGGTCGCTGTGGAAGCTGGGTACACGGTGCGCCGTGTTGATCTGGGACTCCTCTACCTCCATGCCGATCAATGCACCCACGTTTCTCACCACCTTGATGATATCTTCCCTTGGTGTTGCCGGAATGCCGCTTATTTCAACGTTACTCCTACGTGTATATTGCTCAAGCGATCGCACGCGCTTCTGCAGATCAGCAACAGTCAAGTACATATTGTTGTTGCTTTTTTGTAGCGTTTCATTTTCTTTCTTAAGCAACTTTATCTCATTCTTCAGCTCTTCAATGAGTTAGATGAGTCTACCTTCTCAGAGAGAAAACTCTGAGATTTAGTTAGTTCAGCAACCTCGTTCTTAACACTCTTGAGTTCTTTAAAAATGTCCGCTTTAAAACCGTCTAACACATTTAGAATTAATTCTTTTGTAATGGGTGTACTGGTTCCTGAACTTACACTACTTTCCCGACAATCCTTGCACCTCCACTTAGCAGCACGAGCCTTCCTCTCCTCAAGCTCCTCTTTAACACAGTTTATATGAAATGCTTTTTTAAAATTATTCCCACAGCATATTATTACTTCCGAAGGTTTGTTGGTACTAGTGTCACTGTTACGCACGCCACAGGTCGCTGACATTCTAAGTTTTTAAGAAACTAATTACGATAAATTACACTCACAAGCCAGTAAAGACACGCACTCGATACACGTTCACGAGTAGCACGACCTTGAACCGGTAACGCACAGAGCAGCGTAGGTCCTATCAGCACGAGTGCCTCGACTGGAGTGAAAGTGGTAAATACAGTACGTTGTCCCAATGTTAACCTTATGGGAAATAAGTAAAATACTATATCTCGCTTATTTCTCAACATATCTCTATAAAACAGTATATGGCTTCATCTAGTTCAGATCTACTAAATAATGAATTAAAACCACCAGTTTTAACGTAACCGTTGCAGCAAACCTACAAACTCATTCCCCATGTTATTCTTATGGAGCTTACCAAAACATGTAAAATCTCGCTATGTTGGATTGAAATATGATGTTTTGCATTTTAAATTCGCTGAGTATGCAGGTCTGCAGCAAAGGGGGTATTTATTTTTGTTTTAATATTTTTTATTTGTTTTTTTTAATTAATTGGTTGGAGTATTTGCATGAGTTTGCCATTACATTATTACTTAATTCCATTAGTTACTAAATAAATCTAAGACAGTAATTATGTTTACTTTATATGTTAGTTGATTGTCTTGTTACCATTGTTTGGTAAGGTCTATTCTATCACGGAAGTTTAATGGGTGACGAAATAATAAGTAATAGAGATGGAGTAGTAAATTAGAAAGAGGATTCAAATACCCTGTTAGAGAGAAAACTTCAGCTTCCTTTAGAAAACTGCCATTGATCTTTTTATATGCTGTGCTATTGCCAAGGCTAGCTGACTAGGTATCCTTGTTCATCAGATTAGGAACATTCGTCAGAGGACAATACCACCCTGGGTAATTCTATTGGATGGGTAGTGTAAGAACCAGAGTGAATAACCGAGACCCAGTGGATTGAAACCTACTTTATACTATGAAACAAATGTGAAGGAATTTGTACTCTTCTGCAGTGCAATAAAATTGGCATTTTGATAAAAAACTAAAGAATCATGTTTTCATTTAAGTGTTGAACAATAGCAGCTCTTGTGTAGGTACGTTGGTATCTACATTGGTTTAGTAAATCCCCTAACATAATCAAAAAACAATATTTTTTAAATAGTTATAATGGAAAATCCCAATGATAAACATATTTTTGTACAAAAATACTGCAAAACACATTTTTTTAGTTCGGATCGAAGCTCTCACACCATTCTGGGAGAGCGAGGTTCAATATGAACCCGGCGGGCCAGGCAAGGGCTGTACTAGGAGTGGAGGGGGGGCTTGTTTTAGAAGCAGTGGACAAATCGATAAGGAATGGCATTAGTGGTAGCCGAGCGCTGGCGGCGTTAATGACATCCTACAAAAGAGTAGTTTCTTTCCTCACCCATATTTTTTCAGCAGCACCTTATCGAACATGATCCAAAAAATTCTAACCTGAAATCTATGTTTACGGTACTAAATACAGTACTTTTAAGTGATGTCATATGTTTACGTCATGGGTCGTGGCCAAGTTATGATGTGTGCAGTGATTTGAAGTGCTTCATGAACAAATTACAATTCTTTCAGAATTTGAACTTTGTAACTTTATCTTTAGAAAAAAATGGTGTGTATTTTTTAACAAAAAGTTAAAGAACGTGAGTGCACCTGCTCATTTATAGACGTTCCTAGATTTTAAGTTATGACGTTTTAGTATATTTTTTGTACTTCAATTTTATTTTTCCGAGGAAAAGAAAATATGAAACAGAGGTTGGGAAAATGTTGCCATTGAGCTAATTGAATAAATTTATAAAAATGTAAAATTATTTAATTTCTTTACAAATGTAAACCCCACAGAGATGAGCTGCCAGTGGTGTTGATCCATTGAAAAACGAGCCCGTTCCTTGCAAGGGCTGTTATGAGTACCCTTTTTTTGGTGTCTTTTTGGTGCTTGCACCAACTTTAGGAACACACCCGGTACACTATTAGGTATTTATATTTATAGAGTGTTGGTTTATACAAATATGTATAAAACCATGTCCCAAAAAACTGATCAATTAAAAATATAACAAAACCTGTTTAAGTAAATATGTAGCAAATTTTGCAGGTGTCCATGAGATACCTAAACTCATAATGTTTCTTCCGATGTCACTAGTAAATACCCGCCGATTCAATGTCATTGCTTAGAATGTTAAAATAAAAAATGTTACCTACATGCAATAAAGCTACAATAAAGAATTAGGCATGATGACCCAACACAGTGGCCACAACAATTCCAGGAAGTGTCATTATGTTGGTTTTTTTTTGGGGTGTGGGACTAAATTTAAGAATATGTGTTTAAATTTATGATTACAAAGTTAAAAAAAGTTTAAAAAAAATCACATGTTGATTGGTCTTGGAACCAATAATGTCAGCTCAGCGGACTGTTGTACGCAGTTATTTATTGTAGGTTAAATTTGTAAGTTTAAAGCTCTGAGTAATGAGAGTGAATTAATCAGCCGATGTTTACAAATAACATTCCAATAAACTTTATGAGTTCAGTTATCACATGATCACCTGCAAAATTGGCTATGTTCGTCTAAACAGTTTTAATTAGATTTTGAAATTGTTTATGTCCGAAACCGCCGAAACTTGGACTGTTTGCCAAGAAACTTGGTATACATATTTAAAAGTTAATGGAGAAGATTTTAAGCCATCCATGTTGTCCTAGCTCAATTGGGTTCATCCCAAGAGGCCCAAAAGGGTTCCCATATTATCCTTATGCAATGATTTTTTTATGAAAAAAACTAATGACACCTAATCAGGGGGTTTACTTAAATTAATTAGCTGTTACTTAATGAAAATACACAGCAAAGCAGGTTACCATCAGCTAGTAGTATATGAATATTTTACAGATTCAATTACTAGATCTAGTTTCTGTTTGTTATTTTACAGCTTTCAGATCTCCTCAGCTAGTAATAAGTTTTCTTACCTTTCGCAACTCCATAAAACATAACCCCAGTCAGCAGAGTAATCAGGATGATACAGAAGGCAATCGTTAACCTCTGACTTTTTGGGACAGTGGCTCGTGGATGGCTGAAAATAAAAAGGTCAAAATACAATAGATGAAAAAATGTTTTAAATAGTTTGTTATCAATTAGAATTTTATGAAATATTATGCTTTTACTGGAGATCATGGTGTTGGAATCTGTTTTATTAATGGCTGCTTTATTATGCTGTAACTCACAATAATATAGAAGTGCAGTATTATTATGATGAGTCATTTATAACTTAATCTGAAACGGTAGTTATCAACAAATCCTCTTGTATTTTGATTTTGATTTTTGCGGACATTTGCCATCACTAATCAGTAAATAAACGGTATCAGGAAACTGACTCATACTTTCTCCCTTAATGTCATTTAAAACGAGAAAATTTATATAGTGAATTAAAACAAATTAACAATTAATTATCACACGAATACTTACCAAATTTTATCAAAATCGGTTAATAAATAACAGAGATATCGGTTTTTAAATATTTGCTATAAGAATAACATTGGACAACGTACTGCGTTTACCGCCAAACTAAAATATCAATTATCTCCGCAACCAGTTGACGTAAACTAATGATTCAAAATATTGGATTATTTAGTTTTTTAAGTCAAATTTAATGGTTGCAAGTATATTTTCTTTAGAGGTCACATATTTTGTGAAATTTGAAAAATATCAATTTTTTAACACTAAACCCACATTACTTCTGAACCTGAATTTTTACAGACATGCGGGTGGTGTCATTTTGTTTGTCATCTTAAGCACTAAAAACCATGAAATTTTTATCAAAATCGTTAGAGCCGTTTTTGAGAAATTTGGATTTTTGTCATTTTTTATGGGTTTTTATGGGGTAAATACCCTTAAAAATCAAAAATTCAAAAAAATGAAAAATACGCCTGGAGATACCATGGCTTTATACCTACATGCCAAATTTCATGAAAATCGGACCACTAGTGTCGTCTCTAGCTTTGTTTATATCCACACATACATCCACACACACACACACACACACACACACACACACACACACACACACACACAGACTGACAGACACCAGGCTGAAAACCACTTTTTTGGATTTAGGGAGCACTAAAACAAATATATCCACTAACAACTCAAATTCAAAAATTTTGACGAAAACAATACTTTCTCCATATACTATGTATAGGGGGGAGAAAGTAAAAAAACAGTTTCACGATGTTTTTGGGATCTCGAATCTGATCCCGTCTTCAAGTGGAAAAAGAACCTAGAGTATAACAAGATTAGTAACCACAGCCAGGATAACCTGGACAAAAGAAATAACCACAACAGAGAACTGTACAAGCAGCCACAGAAAACAAGAACACAATATAACAAAGAAAACACAAGTATCAAGGATCACCAATGAGGAGCTCTTAGCTCTGCTGTAATTGGGGGTGGACATGTTCTCTCCTTATTGGTGATCCTTGATACTTGTGACACTTGTGATTTCTGTGTTATATTGTGTCCTGGTTTTCTTTTAAGCATAGTGTTTTTGTGACTGCTTGTACAGTTCTTTGTTGTTGCTGTGTTTTTTGTCCAGGTTATCCTGGATGTGTGTTACTAATCTTTTTATATTTCAGGTTCTTTTTCCACCTGAAGACGGGATCAGATTTCAGATCCTGTAATGTCGTCAAACTGGGTTATTACTAATCAGTGATGGCAAATGTTCGCAAAAATAAAAATCAAAATATAAAATCACCATCATCAACAATGAATTTCAAACAAAGAAATTCTCAAGCTTTGAGTAGTTTGTCACTCATTAAAGAGTTTCAGTTATCAACATTTTTAACACTTAAAAATATTTTCTAAAATTAATTTTAAACATAATTTTAAAATAACACACTTTTTATACTACGGATTTTCTTACCACTACTGACCAGGTTCTGAGCAGAGTTGACTAGGTTTTGGTCAGTACTGGCCTGAATCTGAGCAGTACAGGACACACTGGGCAGAACCTGGTAGGGATAAAAGTACTAAGCATAAAGCGGAAGGGATGTAAACGCTCACCTCATGTATATACTGAGCCACAAATGCTTCTCCTGTAGATTGTACTTGATGTTGTGCATGATAACTCTCCTCCAGTGGTTAATTTCCTCAAGATCCGCATAACTTACTAGAGCTTCCGTGTACTCTCCTGGCCAAACGCCCAACCACCGCTCAACGAGGAATGTGTAATCCGTACCTCCATGTATATCATAAACCACAATCTTATCGCAATACCTTTATAAATTAAAAAAGATTTCAATTAATTTCTTTCCATTAAACATATGTAGATTTCAGGGGGTACCTGGTGATACCCGGCACCCCCTCATTTTTGGTGATTTTTGGCCTAGGCCGGAAAGTTTTCTAGACTGGTATCCGGCAAAGGGTATCTTTAGATTAAATAAAATAAAATATGTATTTCCTTTTAAATTGGATTATTGTAATGAAAGGGAATGAAAATCAATAACATTCATTGCTTAATGTAAAAAATCCTTGATATAGTAAGAGTATTAAATAGTAACCAAAGTATAATACAGACAGGCCTTCCCTACGCACAATATACTTTGGTCCTTGAAGCCACTTCTTCGCCTAACATTAGTCCCACCGGCCAGGCCACCGAGCATAACCTGCGCGAAATTTAATTCACAGAGTTTCAATCTCATCGTCTGAATAGAGCTAAGATAAAATTTTGAAACTTTGCAGAAATGAACTAAACAACATAACGTTGCTAAAAATTGTAAACATGAGTAAAAATATTAATTTTAAGTAGTTAAAAAGATTAAAAACCAAGCAAATCAAATTCTTGCCTTTTTATTTGACATGAAACAGTTGACCTGTGAGAAAATTTTGTTATTTGGTCAGGCAATTTTCATCTGTGAAAAAGTTGTCAACAAGGACATAAAAAACTTTCGTACATTTGTAATTTTTTCATAAAATGTGTTGTTAAGCCTACAGGTAGGCTCAAAAGTGAGCAGTTAGATTTTTCAATTCCCGCCCCCCCCCCCCCCCCCCCCGCAGAACAAGCCGACATGGAGTTGTATGCTGCTGCTTAATTATTTGATAAAGGTTAATGATTTATTAATTTTATTATTTCTTTCTCACTAATTGATGTTTACTGTATTTTTTACAGTGCAATAGAATAATAAATTTATTATTTACCAAAAACTCTAGTTTAATAATATCATGTTTGGGCCATTTTAAAATGTTTATGATGTGTTTCCGCCGAACTTGCACTAATAAAGCAATACATTTTTAGCTTACAAACAACCTTAGATTAATCAAATTAATAAAACTATTTTAAAATCCATACCTGCAAAACTATTTTGCAAAGTATACATTCAAATTCAATTTTACATTTCAATTAAAAAAATGAAACCGTGTTTGCTGCTGATTTGCATTCAAATTACCATTCTATCCTTATTGTTAAGTTCTTGATTGGTTTCTTAAATGATTATTTTTCTTTAACTACAGATTCCAGATCGATTATTGTGATTGTTATTGGTAATGCGATGTTTAATGCGGCCGGACGAAATCTACAGATGCTGTTATTGAAATCCTTTAACACAACACACAAACAAAATCCCTAAATACAATTCGCGACCATTATCACCCAAGGTAGTGCTGAGCACAAGACACAGATAACAAGAAAATTCTCAACTAAGCTTCATGTTAGCGCACTGAAAGGAATGACTGGTCTCATTAGTGTGGTTGGCCAGGACGTTGACGCCCGACGCTCTTTGGCGTTTGCAAAAATAGGAAATACACACTCTGGGCATTCCGTGTCGGACAATGTCTGAATAAAATGCTCACTCCGTGGTATGAGTATTTCAGAATGTTCATGTCGCGGAGTGAGTAAAAATTTCGGACATTGTCCGAATTCAGCATTTGAGCGTAACATTAACACAATGTTGAGATCAACAACAATGTGCGTCACAGCACTTGGCCACTGAAACTAGCAATGAGAGCAGTGATTAGAAGAACAAAGACCAAATATATTGAATAATTGAACAAAATGGAAATGTCGGTAAATCAAACCACAAACTTAATTGCCTTTGAGGGGAGCACTATTAACATGTATGTTTTAAAATGTTACTGCTTTCCCCCAAGCGAAGCTCGGTCCCCAGATATTTGATATGTTATTATAAGATCACTCAATCTTAGGAAAATATTAAGCATATTATAATTCCAAGCTATGTAATACTGAGTGAAAGATCTGTCCTAATTTTTGGGCATATCATTTTTTTTACAGAAGTTATGTTTTCCAAGGGATGTATAAGTTGATCTGGACTACAAAGTTATTGAGAGCCAGAAGTTTGTAAAAGACTGTACTAAACTGAAAATCTAAGAAAACTAAGACTATGGTAATTTCAGTTTATACCAACACATCAACACCAACCAATCAGGATGGAAACCACTGTTGTCATGCCATATGTGAATTGCGATCAGTTGTTTGAGGTATATGGGTGTTGTTATCAGAAACCAGTCATCAGAATTCCTCCTGAAAACCTTTCTTTCAGGACTACGAAGGATGTGGCTCTGTAAACATATAAGTTGATAAAAATATTTATGTAAGATTGAAATTAATTATAGTTCTAAAAAACACTAAATAAAGTGATGGCTGTCTATCATTTGACAGTTTTTAAACATTCATTTAATGGGGGTTTTTTATATCAGATGGCAATAATCTTAATGATTAGCGCAACTCTTTTTAATTATTCACTAATTTTTACATAACCTACAATCATAATCAAGTTTGAGTACTTTAAATTTTCAAACTCCTCAGAAGTTATTTATTCTATAAATAACTGATATATTATTTGTTAAAAAAAAATAAAAATTATCGTACATAATTTATAATGTTTGAATTTAATAATTAATTTTAGGAAATGTAGGTTTGACCGGAAAACCCGTTTTCTGGACAGGCCTTCGTCCCCAGGGGTTCGGATCAGTTGGAATCTAAATCCAGCCATGCTTGAAACTCCTCAACACAGGATGGGGGTCAAACAAAAAAGTTGACCTCGGGACTCATGAACTTGATGCCCATACATCTAGCACTGCTTGGGTAAAACTTCTCTCCCATAGCTACTTTTGTTATAATCTGTAAATATACACAAACTTTATTTACCCTACTAGATCTGTTGTTTTCGCCTACCAACTCGATTCCCACATTGGAGTCGGTCCCAGCTCCATAGTTGAAAGCTGTGTACACGACAACCAAATAAAAGTAGTTCTCTCCGGGGAAATTGTCTTGTAGCACAATCACTTTTCTCTGAAAACATGAACTGTGTACTCACTAACAGTTGATTTTACCCATTAATACAAATTTTTATTTGAATATTAGATTAAGTGTAAAAAGTTTTGTTTTTGTTGAGGAAATTCATTATTAACAAGTTTTGATTTAAGAGCTCTGATACTGTGATCCTATCATTTCCACTTTAAATATCAAGCTCAAACATTGGTTCTAATTAAATAATTTGAAAATTAAAACTACCAGTTTCTGAAATTCAGTTTTAATGCTGAAAAACTTCTTCAGTGCCTTATAATTTGGAAAAACTTTCCAGCATTGTTATGAATCAGGAGCACCTTTGCAGACTGTTGACAGCGATATATTTGTTCAATGGTGAATGTTATGTATGGCACGCTGAGCCATTAAAGGGTCTCACAGTAGGTCAAAATGAATAGTTTCTCCTTTAGGCATAAAATCAACTTAGATTAAACTTGGTTTTATCATTTTGGTGCAGGTTGTATTCTAGGCCTGAGTTGAAAGAGATCAGTGTTGGATGGGGGAATAAGCAGGCTTATCTGGTGGTTAAAACTACTGAAGAGCACACAATAAATAGAGAACACAAACAAAATTTTTCAAAAAATGAATGGCTCCTCCTTCAGATAGGTGGTAATTATTATATGAAAACTACCTCACATCTGAAGAGGGAGCTAGAGGCTTTGAAAATATGTATTTTGATAATAGCCAGTATGTAAACTAAAATGTTATGAATAGGAGATAAATAAAAATATAAACAGAGTAAAAAGGTAAGTAACTGCTTTATTGGCTGTAAATAAACCAAAAGCTCATTGGGAGTTAGTACAGAATTTAACTTCAACATTACTTCGCTGTTTGTAAATGATTCTTAAACCCTGTTAATGACTGACAGAGCTCTGCTGACAAAGGTTGTCAACTGAGGAAGACTAAAACAACTAAGCTTGATTCTCATTTTTTGAAATCCATTGTTGGTGATAGTAAGTTTATGTTTCAGTTTTGATTTTTGCAAAAAAATTGCCATCACTTATAAGTAAAACCAAGTTTCTAACTTTTGACTAAAGATAGTGGTAATTTTTCTAAAGAGCATTGGCACTTCTCAGCTCTGTTTGGCTGTGGGCAAGTCCCCATTCTGATGGGTGAATTTTTAACTTCTGTGTATTCTTATGATCCTATACTCTAAAACAAGCAATGTTTGTACAGGCAGAATTTTTATTCCATCCAAGGATTTTTGATTTTTTCGTTTAAATTAATCGGGTTTTAGACCACCAGAAATCGATTGGAGCTAGTCTCAAGTCTGGGAAAAATCCGGTTTGCGTCCTACAGCCCTTCAAAGTGCCCATTCAAGTGCCCATTGTCATGGGCATTTTTTGTTGCTGATTCAGCCAAAAAATTCTGATTCAGGTTGTTTTTATTCTTGCTAAGGTTAAAAAAATTATTTTGTTTGCTAACAACAAGTTGTTAATGTTTGAAAGGTTATTTTTAATAAATCATTTGAAAAAATATTTATATTGTATTAATTTTGGTGTAAATTTGTACAGATTAGCGTTGAATGTTTTCAAGGATAATGTTCAAGAATAAAAATGATTGCTGTCTACACGGGAAATAGGAATATAAGCCGTCAAGATTCCCAAATGAGCTTGCGATGCTGTTCACCCCGCTAACATAGACTTTCTAAATATTTTGCGACTAGCATACGAAAGCTCGGCGTCATATTCACGTTTGTATCATTCAATGTTAAAGACGATCAAACTAGCAACACCAGAGGCATCTACTGATCCACCGTCAGGGCCAGATTTATCATCAACAGAAAATTGCCAATCGGTCGACGCAAGATGCACAAGGAGGGTACGAAAGACCGTGCAACAAGCAGATGATTTTTCTCGACCCTACCGATGCCATCGACGAACAAATTTCTGCCAACGCCGACATCCAACGACATTACGATCAATTTCAATGGCACTTCACTTTTGTGGCCGCCTGTTACAACAGTTCGTTGTCGATAGTGTTGAACGAGACCAAAACAAATCCATTTTGCAGGAACAGAAAAAGCTGAAGGCACAACTCAAAAAAGGCATTGATACCATGCTCAAACAGGGTTATAGTTAAGTGCTCATGTTATAGTTTTGGACAGTTTTAACTGAAACAGCTGACTCAGCAGTTATTTTTATTTTATCCGAGCAAAGCTCGTTCCCCGGTACTTTGTTGTAATATCTTCAGCATTCAGTTTTTTTTTACTGCTTTTACAGTACCCTATTTTTGATATGTTTGTGTCCAGGTCTTCCAGGCTATTTTTAATAATCTTGTTTTGTCCTAGGCTTTTTTCACCCGAAGATGGGATCAGATTCCACACTGTGAAACACTGTGGAAACACTGTGTTGAAACACTATGAAACTGTTTTTACCAGTCAGTGATGCAAAATGTCTGCAAAAATCAAAACATGAGTTTGGCTTCCAACTAAAATATGTCTTGAGCTCAAGTAAATGTTGAAACGAAAAACCATTAATGACTGAGGAGTAAACATACATGTCGAATTTCAGACCACTGATAGAGGGTTCTTTTATAGGTTTTCATCCTATGATTGTGAATCAGTAGCCCCCAAAGCTACACTGAAGACCCTGTATTACCCAAAACCCAACAACCTAGCTATCCTTCAGTCGTTGGCTTTCCTTTTTTCCGACTACTTTCTCAGAAATAAAATTACGTTACTTACATCAACAATAACTTAATCACTGCTACAATGAAATAAATACTTTCAAAGTAGTACTTTCCAATTCGTGTTTCCTAACCGCCACATTTATAACAATGGTCATCCAACATATATTTTTATTACATGAATGATGTTAATTACAGTTTAATACCGAAAAAGGTGTAAATTGCCTTCTATTACCGTTAAAAAGTACCAGGGTGTCATCAACATAACGACAATAGAACATAATCTTATCTTATCCCTGGTACTTTTTAACGGTAATAGAAGGCAATTAGATTTACTAAACTCCTATCTGAACTCAATTCACAACAACCTGAAATTTACGTTAGAAGAGGAAATAGATAGTACAATAAACTTTTTGGATGTAACCAT
The DNA here is from genome assembly GCA_035578135.1 of Flexamia atlantica. Lineage (NCBI taxonomy): Eukaryota > Metazoa > Arthropoda > Insecta > Hemiptera > Cicadellidae > Flexamia > Flexamia atlantica. The sequence continues at coordinate 30,543,455 of JAQJVK010000012.1, forward strand.
TAGGAAAAACACTGACAGTTTTGATTTTAAAGTATACAGAAAACCAACTACTACAGACCAGACCATCCATTCTACATCGCATCATCCATACAGTCATAAACTCGCAGCTTACAATAGTTTTGTTCACAGATTAATTTCCCTCCCACTCAGCCAAGCCAATTATAATGAAGAATTAGAAATCATAAAATACATTGCCGTTTCTAATGGTTATAAGAGTTCGATGATAGATAAGTTAGTCCGTAAGCACAGTAATAGTAATACTGTAAATGAGACCGAAGATATTAAAGCATATGTGTCTGCCGAATACGGAACTGTATTGAACAACACATTAAACAGGGAAATGGCTAAGAATAATGTCATTGTGTCGCACAAGACTATCAACAAACTAGAAGCGCTTTTAAAACTAAATAATAAACCGGCGGAAGACAAAATCAATAAGACCGGTGTTTACAAGATAAAGTGTAATGATTGCCCCAGCTTTTACATTGGTCAGACTGCCCGGTCATTTGCTGTTAGATTTAATGAACATCTACCTAAAAAATCATCTAAGTCTGCTTACGCCAATCATTTAATAGATTCAAATCACAGCTATACAAACATTGACAATAATTTAGAAGTCCTCCACTTTTGTAATAAAGGCAACTACATGAATACAATAGAAGAGTTCGAAATTTACAGGTCGTCAAAAAAATCCCCAGAACATTTGCTTAATGACAAGCTCTCCTTTGAATCTAATATAATTTATAATACAGCAATTGAGATACTCGATGGCACTGGCAGTACAAGAACAGGTCCTGATAAAGGAGGGGGTGATCACGTCACACATCGAAACAAGACATGATATGAGTCATGATTCATCTTTCGCCGGCAACACATGTGCGGTTCCGTACTGGCCAGTTTTTCGTTTTTATTAATTAATTGTTCGTGTGTCCGTTTGTTTGTCTCAACGTTTTCGTGTAAGTTTTATGTCTGACGTTTCTTCAACCACACCATCATTGAAGAAGAATGTTTTAGCTTATGTTTAGAACTTGAAAATGTACCCATGAAGGTACGAAACCATTGGTAGTTCTCACCGATAGACGGATCACTTGGCTGTATTCCAGGTAATTTACACCTTTTTCGGTAATATACATTGATTCAGAGGCTATACCATTATGAAACAGTTTAATAAATACATGTTTTGAAGATTTATCTTTTATATTTTCAAAAAGTTCAGGTTGTTCACCTGGGTTCCCACCCCAGACATCATCTTGAAAGTTGGGTTCTAACCATAACATATATTTTTTTAATGGGCTCTTAACTGTCTCTTCTACAATTAAAATGTTTCATCTTAGAAGAAAGAGGCTTGATGGGAAAAAGGGTATACAAAATTGATTTTAATTTAATAAACAGAAAGTTGCCTCAGTTTTAGAGCAAAAAGAGCCATGGGAATTTTAGGATTTACTGACATATTATCATGAATACCTTAAACCAAAATATATTTAAAGTACTGAAATAAATAACTTTTGCAACTGAATTCAACTCTGAACCTATTTCAAGTTATTTATAACATAAGCTCCATTGCCTAAGACAGGTCTGCGCAGACTTTTCTCAACAAACAATGAAAAAACTATTTTTATTACCTAAGGAACTCCTACAATTAAATTAACATTCACTTTTAACTGAACAGCAATATTATACTTACCTTTAAAATATCGTATTTGTCCTTCCGTAGAGCCCAAAAAAGAAATATTACGTAAATGATCAATATTATTACAATAACCGTAAAAACTAAAGGATTGTCTTTAAGTGTGAGTAGTAACTTGATATCCTTGATGGGATGAATTGTATTAGGGCCAACAAAGATGCTGCTTCCGAAAAATGACAAGTGGGAGCATTTGCAGTGTACCACATCTTTGGACGTCTCATCTCCAACCTAGTGGAGAATAAATAAACAATAATTGAAATACCCTTGTCAAAACAATTTACATGCTCCATGATATTACATTGCGAATATAAGATACCATTGACTGCAAATAGGAGGAGACTTTCCATAGCCATTGTAAAAGATGTGCCAACTTTGGTGTCAGCCAGGATTTGAAAGAGAACTTAGTAAGGTATTCTGCAACAGAGCACACTGCTGTCAACAGTTAGTTACACTCTCAGGGTGTTCAGCAGCAAACACAAGCTAAAGAACTCTTAAATGCTAGCATACTAAGTTTTGAAAACTTAAAAAAATTGCTGAATTAGATAATTTATATCGGCACTATCTGCTGGTGACATATAGGAGATCTCCTTCTGCATTTAAAGTCGATGATTCAACTTTCAGAAAATACAGCTTTTACGATGGTAAAAGTGAAGCTAAGATGGTATTCCAGTAAGTTTAACATATATTTTAGAATGACCTTATTTAGATTTCATATTTATTGCACACAAGCTGATCAACACCATGCAAAGAAAAAAGAAAGGTGTGTGCACAGTCAGCTGGTATGACGTAGTTGGACTTGAGAAGCAAGCGGACCTAGCGGTACGACTGCAGAACTAATACTGTATACCAAATATTTTGATTGAGTTGTATTAACTGGTTTGTATTGTAGTTGTCGTAAGTGCTAGTTGCGTGAGCCCAACTATGTCACATCAGCTGACCCTGCACACACCTTTCTTTTTTCCTTACACCATGGATCAACACGGTTTTACCTGTGGAAAAACAGAAAAACTTCCTTGGATTCATGATTTAATACTAAGGTTGCCATGACAACTACATGAGCTTCCCTATACTTTAACATTGAAACTTTGATGTATCGTAGGGCGTAGCCCTGAGGGAATTTTTAAAAATCTGTTCTTAGTGGGTGCCTATGCCCTGAGAGGAATGTTCATGCAAAGTTTCAAGGTTATAGGTCAAGTAGTTTGGGCTGAGCGATGATGGGTGAGTGGTATTTGACAAATATATAGTAGATATGAGTTTACAGTATATACTTTCATAAATGTGATCGCAACTATTCTGTCTTTGGAACCTCTGTCTTTTGAATCCCGTATAATTATGTAATGTTCTCGCGTTGTTTCAAGCAAATAAACGATCAGCTGACTTTCGGTCCTACAACAACTGATTACGTCATATTGTGGTAAAAAAATATTACTATCTTTATTTTTTACCTTTACATTTTTTTAACAGGTCATTATTTTCTTTTTAATTGATCAATAATTTTATAAATAAAATATGGATGTGAGGTCGTCTTTATTATTATTCCTTCTTCCCTTTAGATTTTGAGATATCTGGTTTAGGTTAAGTAAACCTGAAGCTACCATTTAAAATATGAAAATAAATAAATACAGTTTGTTTGTTTAACTAAGTTGTATCCATAGTCAAATTAGAACCACCATCAAGTAAAATATCCAATGTTTATTTAAATTAATAAATTCTATTAAGCTAAAAACTGTATTGGTGTGCAACCTGAGTGGTATGGAAACAAGCTTGTTGCTATTAAGAAGTTTTCTTTGGCAGATGCCTCATGCGAACAAACATTTTTGGTAGGTACCTAAGGTAATAGAAATAATTTTAAAACAATATTTCTGTGCAAATAAAAGACAGTTGTACACCCTCTGACACTCCTTTAAATACCCACATGCCAACATGTAGAATTTTATTACCAGTTACCAGTCAACATAATCTTTCAAAGATAAGTTTTGGAATTTGCTAAATATTAGTTTTAAATTAAGTTTTGCTTACTTTACAAGCAGGACTAGTCCACCTAGTCTCTTGCCTTACTTTACACTGGATGCTGTACATGTTGAATTTATAGTTTATTGTTTGTCCTGGATATTTCTGAAAATAAAAAAAATTGAAAATCAGTCTTTGAAAATAAGCATCTTAGCTCTTAAGAATCAAAATTTGAATTCCAAACTACCTTAATTTATTTGCACACCTAAAATGGAGTCAAACAATAACCTAAAAACCAACCAATAAATCTAAATTTACAAACTAAGATTATATTTCTGTTCTGTTAATTTATTTCACAAAAAATTTACTGAATTGCAAAATTCAGTCTCTATGAGAAATTACTTTGGACTCTTCTTGAACAGATAAATTTGCTACTAGTGAATTTCCCCATATCGGGAATTAGCTATTACCGTAGGTGGAATGGTAAGAATTAAGCACGGGACCACCGTAACTTTTCATTTTGATGCTCATAGACCCCAAAAACACCGTTCGTTCATTTCCATACATACATATACGATGTGTAAAAAAAGTCCGTTTCCCCCTCTTTAATTTTTTTATTTGTTAAGAGAAACAATTATTCTTAGAGTAATGATACTAGCTCAACCCAAATTATATTTTTACGTTACCAAAAATTTTGAGTGTCCTCCAAAAATGGGGGATTTTGGGGGCAACTCAAAATTTCAAACGAAAACCCCTTTTGAGTGACCCCTCATTTTAAAGAGCTTTCAAAAAGTAGATGAATGGCGAAAGTTGGAGGTCTCTAACTTGTTTCTATCCAAATTAACAGCTTGTTAAAGTTTTGAATACCACCTATCCTTGAAACCTGGCGTCTAGGACATTTGGAGTTTTAATCACCTTTAGTGACTTAAAAATGAAACGACCCTGGGAAAAATGTTATTAAATGAAAAAGTGGTCTCTTTTGGTGATATTTAAAATTGTTAGTTGCCCCCAAAATCCCCGATTTTTGGGGGACACTGTTTCACTGTTGTTAAATCTGTTGACATTTGTTTCGGTTTCAAACCAATTTCACAGTGTGATAATATATGTAACCTAAAATTATTAAACAAACATTTATCATACACTCTGATGACAAGTACCAACCGCTCCCACACGTCAAGAAGCAATGCAGTACCCGAGGTACAGTTTTAATTATATTTGCAATTTGCTTTTTTTTAGATGATTGATTATGAGCAAGACTTGTTCTTTAAATGTCCATACATTATTAACACATTCACTGCGGCAGCAAAACACCTTTATGTACCCCGTGTGCTGTGGTACACATAGGTACATACACCACATATATACATATAGGTATATACAACAAAGTACACCACTGAAAATCAGGTATTCCGAACCACATGCGGGCAGCGAATCAACGTTCCCGAGCTAAGTGCTGGGGCATAGTAAATTGAATCCTTGTGAATGGTGCAACCACACTCCAGTATGTGGCCCGCACTCGGGTCACGACGCGGACCACATACTGGTATGTGGTATGCAGCGAATGTGTTAACTATATTTGTTAACCCTTGAGGGGGCACTACACCGGTAAAACGGCAGCAGGCGCATGCGAAATTTTACTCCGCAACACTAAATCGCACAAATTTAACCAATTTTACTTGTTTTATAACGAAATATTATATTTTAATGTTGACAAAATTTATTAGGAATCATATTTCATCGTCGATACAATTAATTGATCAGCTTAATAGGTGTAATATTTCAATTGAACATAGTAATTTTCTAGTATGAAATAGGTATTAATTACTATTTAATTTCTTGAACTTTTCCTTTTGATTCTTTTTGTTCGAAAGAGATAGGAAAAGTCAAAAAATCAAATAGAAATTACAAATCCTTCACTATTATAAATTTTTAAAATAGGTATCAATGTCTGTGTTACGGGAGAGGGCGCTCTGCAAACTGCGGCATCTCTGAATTGCAAATAACGAGGTGCCAAGGAGGGGGTGGAGCTTTAGGAGATTCCTGGACTAAGGGGTGTAAAGTATGGAGCGGACACGACCGCCTACACCCATAATGTCTGTTTATCTTAACATAAAAAACACGTGCGGAGGAAAACTCCGCATGTGCCCGCTCGAGGGTTAACAAAAAGTTGTATTTTTATACAACCCGAGTCCCCCCCGAGTCTAAAAAATTCCCCTTGAATTCAGTGGCGGTTCGTGCATAGGAGCACATGAGCACGTGAACCCCCTATGAAAAACCAAAAATAATGTTATTTATTCAAATACTTATATATAAACGCAGAATATCCCAAACAATTAAAAATTGCAGAAATAAGCAACAGCGAAGAGCGCACGTCGTACTCGACGTTGTCACTAGAGCCAGTGAGGCGAGACTGAATTTGGAGCACAGCTCCGTGGCTACTATAGGCATAGGACGAGTCCATTTGTGGCAGCGGCGGGGAAGGAACCATGATTACTTGGTGCCTTATGGAGCTTCCCTCAGAGCTGCTTCCTAGTGTGCCCATGTGTGTTTTAACGAGGCTTGACACTTGTTGTTTTTTGGTTCAGATGATGTTAAGGTTTATTAATGTAAATATCATGTGTTTTAATGTTGGTTTTAGTGATAAATATGTTTATTTCAGGCTTTTAGTTTGGTGTTTTATGATATACTCTGATTATCGAAAGAAAAAAAATGGTGTAGCGGCCGCGCGATAGCTGACCCTCTGCAAGGATATTTATTACACTCCTGACTAATGGTAATGGCATATTTAATTTATTGAAATGTGTTGTTATTCATGTCAAAACATAACTGGCTATGTAAAATCATATTTTTTTGGGGTAGGAATTATTTACAAATTGTTTAAAGACTTACATTACTATTTACACGAATAAATGTATGAAAAGCTTGTACAAATTATTTAAAACTTGCTAAAAATTTTGTATTACTTTTTAAAATAATAAAATTTACTAAAACTTGTGACGAAATATTTTAGTTCAATAGCATGAAATAGAAGGAGTCAGTTCTGCATGGCCGCGGCCGCGTTTTCATTCAGTAATCAAGGTATAGTCGGAATTCATCGTAGGTTAATAATTTTTATTTTCAAGAATTAATCAAGAAGAGCATTAATCAATGATGGAAGATAGTAATTGCAGGCCTCAGTTCACAGTTAATTATTTAAAATACACCCGTCGCAGCAGACCTGCATACTCAGCGAATTTCCACAGGCTTTATTTTTTATATATGAGCATTCAACTTATTTAAAGGAAAATATCGTTTGAATATGTTTTGTAAATTATATATTTAAAACTTATATTTAATCATTCATAAGCTTCAAACATGAGGACAATTTACTAGGGGATCACATTGGTTTTTATTAGTAATATATACACTTTTTGTATTTTATAAGTTCTTAGCCTTTTAATTTTCAATAAATGTAGTCTTGTTATAGTATATAAATGCCAGGAAACATGTAATCAATAAATTCAAAATTCTGGAAAAAAATTATATAATCTCATGAACAAATTAAATTCAATCATATGGTTAATATTATAAATAAAACATCCCTATTAGTTGCAGCAGACCTGCATCTCCAGCCAATTAAAAAAAAATCATTCCTCAGACTTTTAAACATACCATAATTATGCTACATTTTCAGGAAGTCTAGACCAAGACCCCCCCCCCCCCCTTGCACATAGTTTCTTCATAAAACTTAAAAATAATTTACATTTTTAATATAGTATATATTTTATGCAAAATCATGATCAATAAACTCTAACCATTCAAAATAAAGACAAATAAAATATTCACCTGAAAATTTAAATATAATCATATGTAGTTGAGTTTATTCTCCTACGCTGGCTGAGATGGCACTCTGGAAACTGAGTGCGCTGTAGTACAGTGACAGCTGGAATCTGCTGTCTATCTGTACCTGATGAGACGAAACAACGTCGAAACAGCTTCCACTTGGCGGTGCATCTGCACCTTTGCCACCCAAGCTTTCGCAAGAGGGCAGGCTGCATAGCAGTGTGGTGGTGCCAACACTACCTTAGCGTGCCGGAATGGCGGTTTCGCTTTTGGTATCGCAGAGCAACGTATCCGTGTCTTTCACCGGAGTACGAAAACTGCGCGTGGAAAACGAAGGAGACATTGTCAATGCACGTCGCTTGGTTCGCCCAGCAGCGACAGGTTTACCTTATCGCTTGGTACGCCCAGCAGCGATAGGTTTACTGTGCAGAGACTACCACTTGGTTCGCCCAGCAGTGGTGATGTCAGTGAAGAAATGTTGGAGCAGTAACCTATTTACCAGGTTCGTATGGTAAAACCACCCCTTGTAGCTAATGCTACGGCGGTCACAGATTACTGCGACTACAACACGCCCAGATGGGATGTCGTCAGCTCACATTTCTTTGCTCCTTTGTTGCGTTTCGAGATGTCTGTCTCTCGTCAGGTGTGCGAAGAAGCACACGACGCTTGGAATCACGGACGGATCGTCCGAGTGTGATTTCCACTGAGATGGACGTCGGTTGAATCGTCCATGGTCTTTCTTAGCCAGGAAGTTTATCGTAGTTGAGTTTATTCTCCTACGCTGGCTGAGATGGCACTCTGGAAACTGAGTGCGCTGTAGTACAGTGACAGCTGGAATCTGCTGTCTATCTGTACCTGATGAGACGAAACAACGTCGAAACAGCTTCCACTTGGCGGTGCATCTGCACCTTTGCCACCCAAGCTTTCGCAAGAGGGCAGGCTGCATAGCAGTGTGGTGGTGCCAACACTACCTTAGCGTGCCGGAATGGCGGTTTCGCTTTTGGTATCGCAGAGCAACGTATCCGTGTCTTTCACCGGAGTACGAAAACTGCGCGTGGAAAACGAAGGAGACATTGTCAATGCACGTCGCTTGGTTCGCCCAGCAGCGACAGGTTTACCTTATCGCTTGGTACGCCCAGCAGCGATAGGTTTACTGTGCAGAGACTACCACTTGGTTCGCCCAGCAGTGGTGATGTCAGTGAAGAAATGTTGGAGCAGTAACCTATTTACCAGGTTCGTATGGTAGCATTAGCTACAAGGGGTGGTTTTACCATACGAACCTGGTAAATAGGTTACTGCTCCAACATTTCTTCACTGACATCACCACTGCTGGGCGAACCAAGTGGTAGTCTCTGCACAGTAAACCTATCGCTGCTGGGCGTACCAAGCGATAAGGTAAACCTGTCGCTGCTGGGCGAACCAAGCGACGTGCATTGACAATGTCTCCTTCGTTTTCCACGCGCAGTTTTCGTACTCCGGTGAAAGACAACGGATACGTTGCTCTGCGATACCAAAAGCGAAACCGCCATTCCGGCACGCTAAGGTAGTGTTGGCACCACCACACTGCTATGCAGCCTGCCCTCTTGCGAAAGCTTGGGTGGCAAAGGTGCAGATGCACCGCCAAGTGGAAGCTGTTTCGACGTTGTTTCGTCTCATCAGGTACAGATAGACAGCAGATTCCAGCTGTCACTGTACTACAGCGCACTCAGTTTCCAGAGTGCCATCTCAGCCAGCGTAGGAGAATAAACTCAACTACGATAAACTTCCTGGCTAAGAAAGACCATGGACGATTCAACCGACGTCCATCTCAGTGGAAATCACACTCGGACGATCCGTCCGTGATTCCAAGCGTCGTGTGCTTCTTCGCACACCTGACGAGAGACAGACATCTCGAAACGCAACAAAGGAGCAAAGAAATGTGAGCTGACGACATCCCATCTGGGCGTGTTGTAGTCGCAGTAATCTGTGACCGCCGTAGCATTAGCTACAAGGGGTGGTTTTACCATACGAACCTGGTAAATAGGTTACTGCTCCAACATTTCTTCACTGACATCACCACTGCTGGGCGAACCAAGTGGTAGTCTCTGCACAGTAAACCTATCGCTGCTGGGCGTACCAAGCGATAAGGTAAACCTGTCGCTGCTGGGCGAACCAAGCGACGTGCATTGACAATGTCTCCTTCGTTTTCCACGCGCAGTTTTCGTACTCCGGTGAAAGACACGGATACGTTGCTCTGCGATACCAAAAGCGAAACCGCCATTCCGGCACGCTAAGGTAGTGTTGGCACCACCACACTGCTATGCAGCCTGCCCTCTTGCGAAAGCTTGGGTGGCAAAGGTGCAGATGCACCGCCAAGTGGAAGCTGTTTCGACGTTGTTTCGTCTCATCAGGTACAGATAGACAGCAGATTCCAGCTGTCACTGTACTACAGCGCACTCAGTTTCCAGAGTGCCATCTCAGCCAGCGTAGGAGAATAAACTCAACTACGATAAACTTCCTGGCTAAGAAAGACCATGGACGATTCAACCGACGTCCATCTCAGTGGAAATCACACTCGGACGATCCGTCCGTGATTCCAAGCGTCGTGTGCTTCTTCGCACACCTGACGAGAGACAGACATCTCGAAACGCAACAAAGGAGCAAAGAAATGTGAGCTGACGACATCCCATCTGGGCGTGTTGTAGTCGCAGTAATCTGTGACCGCCGTAGCATTAGCTACAAGGGGTGGTTTTACCATACGAACCTGGTAAATAGGTTACTGCTCCAACATTTCTTCACTGACATCACCACTGCTGGGCGAACCAAGTGGTAGTCTCTGCACAGTAAACCTATCGCTGCTGGGCGTACCAAGCGATAAGGTAAACCTGTCGCTGCTGGGCGAACCAAGCGACGTGCATTGACAATGTCTCCTTCGTTTTCCACGCGCAGTTTTCGTACTCCGGTGAAAGACACGGATACGTTGCTCTGCGATACCAAAAGCGAAACCGCCATTCCGGCACGCTAAGGTAGTGTTGGCACCACCACACTGCTATGCAGCCTGCCCTCTTGCGAAAGCTTGGGTGGCAAAGGTGCAGATGCACCGCCAAGTGGAAGCTGTTTCGACGTTGTTTCGTCTCATCAGGTACAGATAGACAGCAGATTCCAGCTGTCACTGTACTACAGCGCACTCAGTTTCCAGAGTGCCATCTCAGCCAGCGTAGGAGAATAAACTCAACTACGATAAACTTCCTGGCTAAGAAAGACCATGGACGATTCAACCGACGTCCATCTCAGTGGATAATCATATGTTCAGAATTTTATTTTAAAATTACCCTACATTAGGGTAAATGTAGGGATTTAGGGTAATTATAATGCAACTTTTGGGGAATTTTCGATGAAAACAGGGTAATTATACTTTTTTAAGGGTAAAACCAAAACTAATATAGGACAACATACTGTGTTTAGCACTTTCAATATCTCAGCAGCGGATTGACATAGAATAATAATTCAAAATGCTAAATTTTTTGTTATTTTAAGCTGAATCCAATTTTGACAATAAAATTTACAAAAAATTAATATAAAGATATCAAATCCTAAAAATAAATTTTACTTTGTCAAAAAACTGTCCTTAGAGTTAACTTAACGCGCTGGTTTTCGAACTCGAAGTAGTAAATGTCACTCTAGACGTATGTACCAAATTTCATCGCAATTGGACTTTTATTACGAAAGTTATCATGCCTACGGACAGGTATATATATATACTTATATATATACTAGCAGTTACCCGTGGCTTTGCTCACGATAAAAACTGTAACTCCCGCTGCCTAAATGAAGATAGGGCCACATACTGAGTTTATGATTAAACAGATGAGGTACAAAAACGAATGACGACTTTAAGTTAACTAACTAAACTAAATTTAACTTTTATATATTTAACATAGTACATATCACCTAAAAAATCAACAAAACAACTACCATTATGAAAGTAACCAAATTATAAATCAGCTGTAAAATCGTATCCATATATGTGAAGCTGAACCACCTGCTTGTTAAATGAACATTGAAAATTAAACAAAAGATCATCCATTCCACTTGCGTAGGAAAATTTATAAACTTCAACCCCCTGAAAACCCTTAAAACTTTGAATTAAAAACCCCGTTCTTAGGGGATGCTTACGCCCCTTAAGATCGCCCATGCAAAGGTCCAAGGTTCTAAGTCTTGTAGTTTGGGCTGAGCAATGATAGGTAAGTGGTATTGGACAAATATAAAGAAGATGGACTTTCATTAACCAGAAAGATGTTTTCAGGAATCCTCAAAGTCCGCAGGTCTGCTGCGACTGGAGTTATTCTATTGCTGCCCCCCGCAGGAAGTATTTCTATTTGGCCTTCCTGTACTATACATATGAGCAGATTCAGCGCCCCACCGATAAAGGCCTCAAGGGTGCAACTGCCCTGGGAAGGCTTATGCCCAATATCGTTGAATCTGCTCGCATGCATGGTATACTGTATAGTGGCCCTTAAGCAGGAATATAAAATCTCCGTCGCAGCAGACCTTGCGTACTTAGAGAATCCTAAAGCAGTTTTCTGTTTCATGAAAGTTTATGTACGTAAAACGTAGAAATTGCCTTGATTTAATGTCAAAAAAATTCTAAGGTTTTTAGGGTCTATCTTGAACATAAAAATACCCCCGTTGCAGCAGACCTTCAGACTACGTGTAGGACCTTATTTCATTTCTTCCATAAGAATAAAATGGGGAATGAGTATGCAGGTCTATTGCAACAGTCATTCAAAAATTTGGTGGTTTTAAAACAATATCAGGTGAATCTGAACCAAAAAGACCACATACCAAGTTTTATCAAGATATGTTGAGTAATAACCGAGATATATAATGTTTCTATATAGGGACAATGTACTGTGTTTTTAGCTTTAAATATAGTTTGAATAGTGTTTTTTGCTTCTGGGAGCTCCAAAATGAAAAGTTATCATGGTCTCGCGCTTAGGTCTTGCCGTGAGACCTATGGTAATAATTCCATCAATGAAATTTTCTAAAAGACAAAGGCAAAGTATTTTTTTCTAATGATGTAGATAAAATAAATAGTTTAAATTAGCTCTTTCATTAACAGCTGTTGCGGGGAAGAAAGGTCTTATAAGTATCTCTAGTCAGTGATTTATTTTATGTTCTACTAGCTGTTGTTAACCCGCTTCGCTGGGTTGAAAAATCTTATGAAGGCCTAAATAGTAGCCCAAAAGATGTAATTTGGAAGCAAGAATTATAACGTCTAATGTAATCTAAAATTCAATATATTATGATGTTTATCCATACATATTATTTATTTGATAAAGCCGGGGGTGGCATATTTGGTGGTAGCAGTCTTATTTTCCCTTTCAAACAGCACATAATATGCGTTTTCTTTTTGAATTAATCTTTGTGCTATGCAATAACTACAAATTTTGACCATCTTGCAAATTACTACATTCGGGTGTTCAATACAATCCACATTTTATTGGAATAATGTGTACTTTAAAGCCAAAATCATAGTTCCTTGTCCTTTTGTATACAGTTTTTAAACTGTTCAATTTAATTCAGCTTCTTCTGTTTAAATCCTTTTTCGATGGTTCTCCGTTATATCTCTGTTCTGATTATTTCTTTCATCACCTTGTGCGTCTGCCTCCCTTTCTGTTCCAAATCTGCTACGACAGTGTTTCTTGATGTCGCTGTGAATTTTCCCGTGATACCTTTAGATGTGTTTCTTTCTCTTCATTGTTTCATTTTTTCTTGTGATAAGATACGGAATTGCAATAATTTTCTTCTACGTTTTGACATTTTTTTCGTCTTATTCACTATCTTTGAATGTAAAAACAAAAAATATGTAACTCTACATTTTAGTGCACTTCATGTTTTTAATAACATAACCTAAGAGTAAAAATTTACTAAATAATAGAAAACGTAAATAAAAACACATTTGCTAAATAAGACTGTATTCACCTGTTGCATAAAAACAATTGTAGGTGCTGCATTCTGTTGGCAACCACTTTAACCACAGTTACCTTTTCAAATTAAACCATGTGTTTTGATATAAACAAATAAAACCTCAAGAACTCACAAAATCCTTGACATAGGTCCCTTTCGGACGATCCTGTGCCTACACCCAATAAGATATCGAAACCCAACCACCATAGTGCAGATCATGAGATTCCAAGCTTTAATTTGATACCAAGATAATGGTTCTACGACGTGTAGTTTTGGCTGTAGCACTAAATATACCAACACACAACTCTTCTTTTATATATATATATTGATTCCTGACAGCTGGTTTGACATTCCACTAAATTTCTTGCATTTTACATCTGTTTAAATGTAAACATTTCACCAATTTGTATTCTGCCATAAGGATAATATGGGATCTTTGAGAGGGTCCATGGCGGAGTCCGAGGGTCAGATCAGGATGAAAACCATTTAGTTTTCCTATTTAATGCCTAAAGAAACAGTGAACCAAATTTCAGCCTTCTGGGTTATTGGGAACTTGGAGAATTAGTGATGAGTGAGTGAGTGAATGAGTGAGTGAGTGAGGGCTTTGCCTTTTATAGGTATAGATACATATGAAAATGAACTAACGGTGTTTTTGAGGTCTGGGGGCATCAAAATGAAAAGTTACGGTAGTCCTGTGCTTAAGTCTTACCATGCCGCCTACGGTAATAGCTACTTCCCTATAGGGGGAAATTCGCTAAAAACTTTCGGTTTTCCAATTTATCGTTATAATATTAATTACCTCAATATATTTCAGGAGTACAGATTATAATAAAATTGGTTTCAGTCATTTTTATTAACGTTCAACATTAACTGTGTAAGCCTTATTTATATGTTTACTATGAATCATTCTCTTTTAAAATAAAATTATGGATATTTTTATGTGCAAGATTAAAAATAAAAATTACAGTCCATAAAAAATAGTGAAGAATTATCTAATGTTTAATTTTGGGTTAATATCATATTGATGTGTAACAACAGCAAAATACGATTCATAATCGTCAAAGGTAGGGTGGTGCCTTATTAAATTTAATACTTTAAGCATTACACTTGTGTATAACAACAGGTATCTCGAGAAATGCAGGTGCTGCAGTCTTTAACGTACTTCAATAGCGATTAGATTAAGACAATTACTCTAGTATAATACATTGATATCATGAATATATTTTTTAACTGTGAACCCCCAGTACATAAACTCACGAGCCGCCACTGGCTGAATTGCAAATACCTCCCAAAATTGAATTCTATAGCATGGTACGCACTATCAAACAATTCTGTTGGCATCCCTGGTCCTACCATCTATGCTTGCTAGTACATTGTCCCTATGTTATCCTTATAGGAAAGAAATAAAATTTGGTTTTTCGCTTATTTCTCAAAATGTCTTAATACAACTTGATTTATGGCCTCTTCTAGTTGAGATCCATTCCTATTTAAGCCCAAAAACTGTGATTTTTACACTGATTGGCAGCAAACCTGCACACTCAGTACTCTTGTTATCCCACAGAAAATAAAGAAAGATAATATTTTCCTATTATTTATTAACTTATCTTGATGTTACTTGGTACATGGCTTCTCATAGTTCAGATCTATTGGATATGGAATTAAAACCACCCAATTTTTTCCAATTTTTTCTAAACTGTAGTAGCAAACCTGCATACCCATTCCCTATGTTATTCTTAAGGAGATTACAAAACATGTTACATCTCACTTTTCCTGGATTAAAATATATTGTTTTGCATTTTAGATTCAATGAGTATGCAGGTCTGCTGCAACAGGAGGTATTAAAATTATTAAAAAAACACACAGAAAACACATATCTAACCGAAAAGACGTATGTGCACCACTGGTGGCCGGTTTGTCTTAATAAACCTAAACTACAGCTACAAATATCAAAGTGGAGGTAACCAAGCAAAACTCCGAATGAACTTTTAAAAGCCATAAAATAATTAGGAAACAAAATAATACCGGTGTGGTACTTGTCAGTGATTTAGAAAGTTTGCTTTGTGCCACAAGTGGTACAAGTTCAAATTTAGTTAGTTCTTAAATTGATTATGATATTTTATCAAGTTGAATGAGTTAAGTTCAGATTGAAACTTATCAAAATAAGGAAAACTTACTTGTTTAGCAGGCAATATGCCAATAAAATGAAGTGTATCATGTGGTATGTCGTTAAACTTCAATCTAACCTGAGGAGATTTTTCATTCACTATCTTACTTTCATTCATCATCATTTCATAATCAGGACGAACATTTTCTGAGAGTAAAACCTATAATGAATACAAAATCAATTATGTTGCTACTACATTAATAAAAACTAAACTGTTTGAAAAAAAATACAATTAATTACAAATTTATTTTCCCCACATGCATTAAGAAACAAGAAAACAAAAAAATATGATTAGATTCTAAAGATAAAAATAATAATATTTTACATAGACATTTATTTACTATAGAAAAAATTGTGCATTGAAGGAAAAAAGTACTGAAATCATCCCACAAGAGAAATTTTTGGCGCTCCCTTCTTTACTACCAAAATAAATTACATACATATAACCCTCTCCCCAACCCACCCATGACGAATAAATAAACTAACAATTAAAAAATAATTATCGTATTGACACAAACACAAACTTGATTTTATGGTATTGATGAACATAATCTCAAAACTTTCATTGTCTGAAAGCATCAGTTGTTCCTTTCTGCTGTAGTTTCTGTTACTGGCTCTATAATCATTTGCTGAGCTGCAACAAATTTGCATTTGTGTTTTGAAATTTAAAGGCACTCAATTTGTCTCCGGACAGCAACATACACCCATAAGAATAACGTTAATTAAAAAATCAAGCGCCTTAAATTTTCTATGCAGACATGCAAATATGTTGATATTTCAAACAGGAGAAAAAACTTCATTTCCATTATGGATAAAGACACTTTTTACTGAATAGAAGAATCAGAAGAATTAGGAAAGGTTCAGTACCAAGAGGAATCACAACAACTAATGACAAAAATGCAATGTACCCATTTGAAGGAGCCACCGTTGATTTCAACAGATATCAATTAGATCTCTATGGTAACTGCATACATCATCTTTTCAACATCACCAAATAATTATTGGTATAGTCTTCGAATGTTTTACAAAGAAAATAATAAAAATTGAGAAAAGAGAATAACATACTCGAAATTCGGTCTTTCCCAAGTCCATAAATTCTACAATCAACATCCCATTACTGTTTTCAGGTGGTGCTTCTATAGTGTGGACTGCCACTGCTTCGTCTTTCTCAACTACAGACGCTGACACACCAGGCATTGTTACAGAGCCTGTTTTTGTTTCTGACCTAGTGCTTTTAATTTTCAAATATACATCAAACTCCTCGGAAATATCCGTTATAAGTTTTTTTCGAAATGCCTTTAGTCCACTTTCCGGCTGTCTCCAAGCGTTGACCGAGATAATCTCTGAGGCAACATCTTGATCTTCCAAATCATACCAGTATGGATTGCTGTCGAAAGCTATCACCTGTGTAAAAAAAATAATAATTAACTGTGCAGTGATACTGCATAGGCCCTTGTAGTGCTGAGAAAAAAATAGTTTTCTGACATGGATCTTAAAACCGCTGTTGTTGACCTGAACTGAGAAGAGATCTTCTATATATTTATATTTCTACAGAAAAAAGCAGTCACTAGTGGTCCCACTTAGCCCTTGAGACCAAAATCAGAAGGAGATGGTATATCTTTGCCCACCCAGTCTAAGCTTGGCTGAACCTATTCCATCTACCTATTTTTTTTATATTTTGCTTATCCAGTATTAATATTCTAAAGGCTTTGGGCTTAAGGGATATTATAAGGGAGGCTTCCTTTCCTTTCAGGTAGCCATGTATAAAAAATGGCTAAAGTCTCTCACAGAATTTTCCTACGGGGTGGGGCAACCCATCCCCCCCTCACAAAAAGAGAGTTATGCAGGGTGAATCAGACCACTCATCCACCTATTGTAACAAGAAAATATTTTGACCTAAACACACAAAATAATTAACTTCCCCAAAAACTTGTCCAGAAATGAAAAACACACAGGATCGAATCTCAAAAATTTCTTATGTAAACCTTTAACAAGTTTTATATCATTTTAAAGGACTTGCTAAAAAGGAATATGTAAGTGAAAGCAGAACTAAATTATGTCAATCCATTTCAAGGTAGTGGCCATTTATGGAAAACCCGATCTTTGAAACCTAACATTTTTCACTTGGGATAAAAAATTATTAATCCTTGTCACTCAGCTCAAAATAAGTTTGAAAATGTTGGTATTCCTGAAAATTAAAAATTTTAAATACCAATATATGTGACCCGCCAAAGGAAAAGGGACCTTAACTTCCTAGAAGTAAGTTTACAGGACAGAAAGTTTTAAAGGTTAGGGTAAAAAAACATGTTTTCTGTTTTTATTGCTTTTTACTCTTTATATGTCTCCCAACAATATTTTTGGTCCATCTTACACTTGAATTTGATTTGGAAAATGGTTAATTTTTTTTTTCTAAATCCTCACAATCTGGAGAAAGGGATCCTTAACTTCCCCATGCTTGCGTTGGCTTAGCAAGTCCTGCATTTATTGTTACAATGTTCAATAACGATCCAGAGGCTATATCCTTAAATCCTGCATTTAATTCTTACAGAACTCTCTGATTTTCTTAACTTCAAAAAAGTTAAAATTGTATTGAGGGAGTCTACTGTAATGAAAAATGGCTTTTAGGATTGAAAGCACTCAAACTGAACATTCAATTGATTGAATCTCCTAGAATATCACACCTCAGATGTGAGTATTCTTGGGAGTACTTAACAGTCACAAGTGTCTCACGACTAGAAACTGTCATCAGAACACTTATCCATGAAACACAGACTGATTGAAGTTTATCCTACTAATGTTATCAGTGTGAAAGTATGTGAATTTGTCATCATAAATGTAAATAAACGATATTTCTCTTAATATCTAAGACTACTGCAACAATGAATTCATCCAGACAGACGAATGTAAACAAATAAACCCAATTCCAAATAACAGAAACAAAAAACTGTGCAGGAGCAATACCAGCAGTTTCAAATTATTTTGAACATGGGCAAAGCCACGGGAAACATCTAGTTGACAATAAATGTAACACTGATTACTGTTTTTACAGTTTCACTAATTATTGACTAACCTGTAATGCAACATTTTCTGATATCCTCTGTAGCTTGTTTCCAAATTCTTTGGGCATTTTGATTTTTGTTGATATATTTTGTGGTATTCCAGAGAAATTAGCTAAAATAACAGGACTCTCCACCTTGGAAAAAATTATTTGTTAAAAGTATGAATAGGATCTAACAGAGTTTTAGTAAATTCCTAACTTACTCCTGGTAAGTAAGCAAACTTCTCCAATTTTCATTTACCAAATAGTGAACTTTTATCACTAAAAGAGAAATAAAAACACCAAAAAATACTAAATATAACTTTTATTGTTTGTGGAGATTAGCAAAATCTTTGTATTATTATTACTTTTAAGATGGCTGCTCCTAGGGCTAAAGAAGGACTACCCCTTCCAGGAGCATACATTTTTCCCTAACTCTAGATTATTGTTGGGAAAGGAGAAGATTTAACTTTGACGTCACCGATGTTGGGCCAACGATGTCAATTTTATTAAATGATGCAAACTTGGTGCATTATCTTGACCCTTGGGAACCATTTATACCCAAAGCAGTTGGAGTGGAGAGTGGAGTGAGGCTGAAGTGCCAAGTTGTACTAGCCTGACATGTTAACATTTTCAAACATCCGTCAATTAAATATTTTTATCGTCATTTGTTAACAAACTAAAATATATATTTTTCAACATTTGTTTTTATTTTGTTTGTTGCTACAAATCATTGACAGTTAACAATGTCCGACAGCTCTGATTATGGAGTAGGCCTTGATTTAAGATATAATGCACAAGTGTAGCACATAATATAAATTTTACGTAATAAATAGTGAAATAGACATTCACTGGAGCACTCACCCTACTTAACCTTATCAGTATGACTGAAAATAGTTCTTAACAAAGGGTCAAAACAAGTCATCCTGCTAAAAATGTTGATTTATTTTATTTATTGGTAGCTACCAAAAAGTAATGATAACACAAATAAGACTATACCATACCAACAAAAGTTACTGATAAAAGTTACATTATTGAAAAAAATTACTCCAATTATAATCTTTCACGATTAAAACTTAAAATATATTAGTATTAAAATACCTTAGTCCACATAGTTGTATTTTCAGCCATAATTACGACTTCGTTTTGATGAGGAAGCAATGTGTTCAAAATTGCCATCCCAGACAACACCAAACCTCCAAGCATCCTAGCAATTCCTTTTTTGTACTGAAAATTACCATAAGATAAATGTTCAGTAATCTTACAAAATAATTCTTACAAAGTTGAAAATTGGTCGCTATACGAGTATGATAAATAACCCTTTAGTTGGTTAAGACCCTGGTTTAGATTGGTTTGGAGAATACATGTGTCATCTAGGCCCCAACTGGATAGGATATGTGGGGGTTGCGTGGTGACAAAATTGTCAGTTGGGAAACGCTAAATTCAAAATCAAACAATAAGAAAACTTGTGTTCACATTATTTTCTAGAATGCATATCTATATATTAATACGCAAGCGGTTTTCTTTTCACAGTCCAACCGCAATAACGGCTGGACGGATTTTAACGTTTGAGGTGTCAAATTAAAGGGAATTTTATGTAGATTTGTCAACAAGTCTCAGAATTATAAATAAGGTCATTACTAAAGTACAGTAAAGGGCTGAAGTTTCGGAATAGTGGCGCTATTCATCGCCATTTGAGCAAGCTCAGTTCACTTTGTTTACGACTGAACATATGGTCAAGCTTTGAATAGTTCTACAGGTAAACCTCAGATTGCAGCACTTACGGTATAATCACTAGACTGTGGTATAATTATTTTTTTAAAGAGCATTTTTTGTTTTTACAGCTGCTTTAGATTTCAACAAAAACCTTATTATGTAATTTAGGTTATGTTATGAAGTGTTTTTAAAGTGCATTTACCAGTTATTTTACAATGTAGTTTACGGTATCTCACAGTGTTTTTTAAAGTTAAATTAATTAGAGCCAATCTATTTTTGGATTTGGTGAATTTATAATGCCACCGATAAGAAGAAGACGAACAGTGACCGGCCGGAGGAGTCGGAAAGAACACGATCACAACCGCTGGCATCACACTCCCAATGTAACATTTTTGATGCTCCTTCCATCCTCAGACCAATGAACTAAAAATCTTTCATTGCGGTGAGTTGCATTTCAAGAATGAAAAGACTGGTAGAGATAAAGCGTCATTTACGCGTTTTTGCCACAAAGGAAAGGTTCCTTATAAAGAAAGACAGCCGTTCCCTACAATATCTGTTTTGGCGAAAGTTATCAATAAGCTGCAGGGGCAGTCCCTGAACAAAGAAAGTCATTGCTCACGGCACAAGTGTTTGGTCTCGGTCAGCTAAATGTTGCTGTAAGCAGAGCTTGATCTTTTGCCGGTATTAAAATATACATTACAGCAACAAGAGGACATGGGGGAAATGAAGGTGTTCCCCAAAAAATCGTTCAGGTTTACCGGAAAACTCCTGCGGTAGATCAAATTAACTTTGAAAGTTTCAGTAGTTAGGCCATAATTTGTTTAATGAATTTAGCCCTTTGATTAAACTTTAAATATAAGTAGGCTGACTATTCTTCATTCTTTTACTATATGATTTTTGCTCGATTTCGAGCTACGTGTTATCTAGTTTTGTACTATTAAACTCCAGTGATATTCTCCTGCATTCCGCCTCCTCTGCATCAATGGGACTGAATAAACTAAGGAAAGTTTTAATGTTTTAATACTGGGGCATTGCTTTATAATGCAAAATACTTTTTGCGGGGGCAATGAATGAACAAAAATCCCACTGGCAAGGACAAACATTCATGCACTCACTTTAACAAAAAAAATACATTAGATTACCATTGAAGATACAAAAATAACCTTCATCATAGGATGTATCAGGTGATTACGAATGAAAGGCAAATAGAGTGGATGACAAGAAATGATAGCTGTTAACAATTACCCATGTAACATTCACCGTTGGCCCATTTTTTATAGTGAGTTTGTTTAGTGACTGGAACCCAAGTCCTACTTAGCTTAGGTGACTAAGATTCGGTGGATTCGCCTACACGGAACGGTGACTCACCGGTGAGTGCAGCTGAACTCCACCATTGATGAATACGTGTTACAAAACCATCTGTCTCATTTAAATATTCGATCGTCGGTTGTCTTTATGAAAGATAATTACCACAAAGGCAAAGAGCCTTAAGCCTGTTGCTCACAAACAATAGGTGTAATTTCGGTAATTTCCCTTCCAGTTACGCTTTATAGTTCCTTATTTCCACTATAACAGTCAGTATTATTAAAATGTTTAAATGTCAATATTATTAAAAATTCTTACACAGTTTTTTTAACGTTCCATCATGATTTAAAGCATTATCCAACACCAGGGGTGTATCCAGGAGGGGGTTTTAGGGGTCTGAACCCCCCCCCTTTGATCTTAGAAAAATATTTAAAAACGACGGAGGACAGATTGTGACGGAGTGGACACAATTGATTGTGAGAAAATTGGTGACGCCGACTGAAAAGCTGCAAGAGTGTTCGATGTGTTAATCGCTTATTGCACCCGGTCGGTACTCCAGGAATGGCGGGCGGACGTGCTTCAGTCCCAGTGTTGCCAGATAGATAGGATCTGCTATTTCACCCGAAAATTCCAATACTAAATCCCTGCCACAGAGAAGTAAACATATTTTTCTTTCTCTGTGATCCCCCTTTTACCCATTTTTTTAGCAATAATCCCTGCAAAAACCCTGCAATTCCAAAAACCAGGTGATTACTCGAAAAACCACACTGCACAACTTTCAATACCTAAAAGCTGGTAATTTTCTAAAATTGCTTAATAAAACAGGAGATTTTATATTCAGTAACTCACAAACTACATATAAAAAGATTTCTGTTTATTGAAAGTATTTTTCTTGTACCATTGAAACACATAATTTTTGTCATCTTGTATGAATAATGGATTTTTGTAAGACAAATTATTCTTCAAAAATCCTCGGCTTTACCCTGTTTTTATGTATTCAGGATATCGGGAAAATCCCCACAGCCCAGGTCTAAAATCCCCGGTTTTACTCTGTTTTTATCAACCTTCTCATAATCCCAGAACGTCCTTTAATATAACCAAAAAACCAGGTAGGTACACGCACGAACCAATACAACCATGCTAATACACAATACCAACATTGGTTTAAAAATAAAATTCCTGGAATTCCGATAAATCCTTCAGTTAGTCCAAAATCCCCTTCTTACCTGTTTTTATATCCACATTGGTGGGTGAATCCCCACAGTGCAGATATAAAATCCACGGTTTTACCCGGGTTTTTAACTCAAAATCTTCAAACGTCCTCCAAAATACCCGAAAACAAAGAAAACCCCGTTTTTTGCATTACTGTTCAGTCCAGGCCCGCTAGACCACGCTGCCATGCTCCTTCTCCCTAACTCCCCTCCTCGACACAAGCAAATGGAGTTTATGGTTCTAATTTTCAAAAATAAATTTTCAGGGGACCAGACCCTCCAGTATAACCCCCCCCCTCCCCCTTTGAGTCATTCTATTACTCCTATGTCCAACAAAACCAAGTAAATAACCAGGACAAGTGATAAATAACTAATCACTAAATGTTAGATACGAGAACACCCCTACTTTACAGTTCTCGTATAGGCCAAGGAGCCAAGGGATTGAAAGAATCCCTCAGTCACTCCGACGACCTTTTACCTGGGAACGTGGTTCGAGGGTGGCTGAATAACTAGTCAGTGACATCAGGTTGATAAACAGTTTATTATAGAATGGACTTCACTCTATGAGTTTACAAGTCTGAATTCGCTTCTCAGATTTTACACATTAGTTACTTTACTTTCAGAAATTATCATATTGTTTGTTTGATACGACCCCAATTTATTAAATAGGGACTGGTGGAGACAAGTTCTAGGATAGGATACTGGCTAAGACTTACAAATGATGATGGCAAATATTGCGCAGCGCGAACTGCTGACAAGGCGCACACGCACATGAACAGGAGATAAGAACACAATTGTGCGTCTCTGATCAAAACCCGGTATATCAACGACCACCAATATCCCGCGTGGTTTCCTCAGCCAATCAGAGGCCAGCTTTTCCACCTGGACCATTTATGGTCAGATCTGCAAGCCTCTGATGACCTCACGGACCCCACCCAGCACGTGGCTACAACTTCTGTTACCAATTTTGGAAAACTAACGGCTAATCCGAATTTTAATAAAGTAAATTTAAGAATTTAATAAAGTAAATTAACGATTTACATGGTTAGTAAATATAGGGTTACCTGATTGCTCCTAGCAAAAACTACAAGAGTTCCAGTTGAAACATCAAGTGCCTTTTCATTCTCACTGCCCACAACAACATCTGCAGATTCCATCATACTTCTAGAAAATAAATTGTGCCAATTATATATTTGATAATATTAGTGAGTAAAGTAAAAACTGTTAAGGTATTTTGCAATCAAATCTTTAACGAAAAAACTTAAATTTGTTCATATCAATGATTAATGTAAATATTGGAAATACAAATATTTTACATCTTGAAAACTACATATTTTGAAATGTACGATCAAAGTCTCCATCAAACCTTTACAATTTTAGTTAGTTGGACTATTTAAGGCCGCCATATTACTTTGAAACTGCAATTATTCTGGTGGTATTTTTCCTGTAATATTGGATTTTCAAAACAATGATCACAGCTACATTATGAATGAATCTTAATTGGTCAACTCAGTGGTCAAGCTTTGCTGAAAATATTTCACAAATTGATTGTGTCAATAGAGTTACTAACTTTTATTTTTAAACCATTACACATACAGAGTAATATCCTTAATTTCCTCGTCAGAAATAGCTGGAAACATCTTGGTATTACTGATGACTTCTTGAAGCAATTGTCTCGATAACTGTTGTGTCAGCTCTCCCAAGGACTCTACAATCTTACTGTTTACTTCTGTTTTTGAATCCTTTATTCCCTTTGACACAATCTTCTTCATAGTTGATGAGTATAACTTAACATCAGATAAGTCATTTATGTAGCCCTGAAAAGAGAAATAGATTTATATTATATTAGTAAATGTTGAGGAGCTTTTCTTTTTTTCTAGTGGGGATCATTAGAAACATTTGATATATTATATTAGATACATTTCTTGAAATGGCGACCTACCCAGGTAGGTATTTTAAGCCAAGTATGAATGTCAGATGAGTGAAGTAAGAACAGGAGTTGGTGGAAGGGTATTAATAAATTATGCCATTATGTGTTTTTGATTTGGCTGTTATGATCAGAATTTGACTCTGTGACATGGTATTAATTTTAGTACATCCATTTTATATGCATTATATATTTCAGTGGAAAAGACTAAAAAAGATGACTATTATATCTCATCTTATTAAGTTAACTAGATGACCTGACAGACGTTGTCCTGTCTTCTTTATGAATAATTTGTTCTAGTTTTAATAAATATTATCAAAATAATCACACCAACATAACATAGCTTTTATCATAAAGCTTTTTTAATATGCAACATTGTTAGTTTTGTTTTCTGGCGCAAAAATTATTTTTTCAGTGTTCCGACACGGGAACAGTCGACATACAATTGGCCATGTGAAAATCATGGATACAATCAGGCAACGACTGTCCATTTCATTCGGACATTGCAAATGCAAGCTGCTGGAAATTGTTGCCGCTTAAAATCAAAGGGCGTATCGTTTTGAATTATTTGGATACGTGGAATAAAAACGTTTTGACA
Organism: Flexamia atlantica; assembly: GCA_035578135.1. Lineage (NCBI taxonomy): Eukaryota > Metazoa > Arthropoda > Insecta > Hemiptera > Cicadellidae > Flexamia > Flexamia atlantica. The sequence continues at coordinate 30,568,821 of JAQJVK010000012.1, forward strand.
TTTGTAGTTTTTTTTTTTTTTTGCGAAATCGTTGCCTCAATTATGTTGTTAATTAATTTTTCACCGTCAGCTGAGTGCCATTTCAAAACCGTAGTGAGTTAATGCTTCGCAACACAATAATTACTGAACCGACTTTTAGCTGAATGGATATTCTTCATTATGTAAGTTGATATCACATAATCAATTTCATTTGGTTTTATCCTCCCAAACAACAAATAAGGATGTGTGCGTGTTGCAACCCGCGTTTTTGCCATTCTACTGAATACATTCCACAATGCGTCTTACCGAACATGCAATGCTTAGCAATAAAATCCATGAGTAACTTCATTTTCTTTTAAAACCTCTTGTGGTAATATGGCGATAAATGGGAGATTGGCCAGGAAATAATTCTTGTAGAATTTCTGACCAATTTGAATTGCACGTGAATGTAATAAATAAATCTGGTGTACAGCAATGACGTACATCCAACTTAGCATCATGAGCTCATGCTCATATGTCGCGGACTTTCGACGTATGTTGCTGGGAGAGTAGTCACTCTGCCGTCTTTAAATGCATTTAAATTAGTTTTGGTAGAATCCCCAAGATATACGTATTCCACGGAACGGAGTTTTGCCTGGTTCAACCTGATATGCCAATCGTGTCAATTGTAGTTGGCCACTGGTGCAGCACATTACAGGGGCTTCATTTTTAAACCTATAATCATTGCAACTGTTGACACACAATGTTCATTGAGCCAATAGACACAACTATTGGCAATAGACTGTAATCGATTGTCGCGTTATAATTGAACGCAGCTCAATGGGGATTGAATGCAAGATCTCCTCGTTGATGGTTTAGATTAAATTAAGCACATTCGTCTTCATTTCGAGACTCGTTTTGCTTGTCATTTTGACTTGCCCGAAAGTGTCCTACACTCATAGCACTGTGTTCTCTACGGCCCAGGTTGTTGCGTCGAGGGTAACGTGGCATTTTCAAGAATTAGAGCAATACTGAATCAATGTTATATTAAACTTAAAATACAGGCCCCTAGTCATGATTTTGGTGAACTATGAACTCAAACACTTCTCAACCTCTCTGGTCAAATAAAAAACTGCAGTTTTTCACACACTCATATAAGGCTTGCAATATGAATTTTTCTAAAACCAAACAAAAATATGAGGATTTATCTTCATTTCTGTACATCCTAAAAGGTTAGTTAGATAAAAAGGTAGATTCATATTTCATGTAATCAGAATTCTTCAGATACATAAATTAACTTTAGATTAGACTTTTTAGTTTTACAAAATCCTTGAACTGCAAAAGTAAATAATCCAAGTGTAAATAAACAAACACATATTTTAGATTCACATTTGCTTACATGTCAACATATGGTTATGATTTGAAATAGTTCTCAAGTTACTCCACCGAATGCATACATAGTCAAATAACCTTATAGGCCTGTAGGACAGAGCCTTAAGGTCGTATTAAAAATTTTATTTCACACATAGCCTACCCTGTCCATACCTTGTCCTAAAAAATACGAAGAAAACAAAAAAAGAATTATCCAGTTTGGTGCACAAATAAAAACGTTGTAGATGTAGAAAGAAATAGGATTGTTTTTATTTATTTAGGTAAGATTAACATTGGAACCACGTACCGTGTTTACCACTCATTGAATTGATTTTTATTTATATAGATTCATTAATCGAATAAATAACACTTTTTTTAGATAGCTGACTGACCCCATACACACTGTCTGCCTTGTAATGGTGGGCGATTCCCCAGGCTGACCATCTGATCTATTCATATTTTACTATCAACCTTATCAACCATCTTTAGAATTGTTTATGAATGTTGATTCTGCTCTGTTGCAGCAAATCCAAATCTCTCTAAATTTAAGGAATTGTTTTCGAAAACTCAAAAAACAAACTAAATTTTTTCAACTTGATTTTATTATAACAATAAAGCCTTTCGATGATCAAAATATATTTTTTCTATGCTAAATTCCTATAGAATATGTATGTGTTTCTTGGTTTATTTCTTGGTTTATTACTTTATAAGCTAACTTTTATAGAATATGCTTTAATTTACTTACTGTAGACAATATATTCAAGGCTTTTTCTAAAATCTCAGACTTTTTTGACACATTCTTCAGAACATCAATTATGACTCCCACTGCCATTGCAGAATCTGAAAAAAAGTTCTTGAAGTGCTTGTTTATCAGGCATGGCACTAGGATGTGAAAGAATGTATCTTCCCCGGGCAGCTGATTTCGAGTGTTGGTAAAAGATTTATGAAAACTTAAATAATACGAATAAAAAATGCCATGGGTTGTATAAATATTGTTAAGTTTAACGTAAAAAAATAAAATAAAATTCAGGGTTAAAGTTTATAAAAATAATCTTAACCAAATTAATTTTTAGTCTTAAACAAAATTTCTAATTATTCATTTGCGGAAAGGGTGGCAAATGGAATGTTGAATTAAGAATAAAAATCTACTTATTTAAGTTGATAAATAACTCATGAAATCATAAATACCTGGCCAAAAATGTAATTTAACATTTTTTTTTATTATAACATCGTTATAACTAACCAGCTGATGGTGTCCCGCTTCGCTGGGAAAAGTATACAATTAATTGTAATTAAAAACAAATGCATCAGCACACAACAGCTTATCTCTATGGTGTGTTTGTAGAGGGATAGCCCTATCCTTTGTATTTATGCCCAAAGGGAAAATGTTATCAAAAAACTAATATTCGTCCTGTGACTTTCTCACCGAGACCTTTCATTCAAGTGCATGGTTGATGGATGTCAGACTTATTCTGAGGAGTTAGTTAATTTGGGCTTTATACAGGGTGTCTCACCTAAGGTGTCTCAAATGGATTGCGGACGAACTAGTAGTCCTACATAGATGAAACAAAATCATACTCCACTAAATCGACCGCAAGGAACAACATAAAAATATTTTTAAGCTTTTTAAAATACAGGGTGTTCCAAAAACCGGGGGTCATGGGTTCGAATCTCAGAATTTTTAAATGTAAACATATGTCATGTTATACATCGTTTTAAAGCTCTAAACAAGACGAACAATTTGGTGAAAACAGAGTTCACTTATCTTTATTCGTTTCAAAATGGCGGCCATTTTAGTGAAAAATATTGGTATTTACGGCATACCCTGTATCTCGAGAACTATAATACGTATTTTTGGTCTGTTTAAATATTATTAATCCTCCTTAACTCAGCTTTAATTTGATATACGACATGCCAACATTTAAAAAATAAAAATTTTTGACTGTGCATTTTATTTTGTTTTAATGTTGGTAGCCCTGAAAGTCAAAAAATTTAAACGGCAACCTATGTCAAATAGCACATCATTTTACAGGTCTTGCAAAGACCAACAACTTTTCAATTTACACCTAGCTGCTATCTTTGGTGGTTTTGTAGTTATAAGCAAAAAACTCCATTTTACCATATAAAGCCCATGTTAAAAATGTAGTCTTCAGGGCATTTAAATTTGCATCAGTTAAACTTAAGTACTGCACATTTAACATGGGCTTTATATGGTAAAATGGAGTTTTTTGCTTATAACTACAAAACCACTAAAGATAGCAGCTAGGTGTAAATTGAAAAGTTGTTGGTCTTTGCAAGACCTGTAAAATGATGTGCTATTTGACATATGTTGCCGTTTAAATTTTTTGACTTTCAGGGCTACCAACATTAAAACAAAATAAAATGCACAGTCAAAAATTTTTATTTTTTAAATGTTGGCATGTCGTATATCAAATTAAAGCTGAGTTAACGAGGATTAATAATATTTAAACAGACCAAAAATACGTTTTATAGTTCTCGAGATGCAGGGTATTCCGTAAATACCAATATTTTTCACTAAAATGGCCGCCATTTTGAAACGAATAAAGATAAGTGGATTCTGTTTTCACCAAATTGTTCGTATTGTTTAGAGCTTTAAAACGATGTATAACATGACATATGTTTACATATAAAAATTCTGAGATTTGAACCCATGACCCCCGGTTTTTGGAACACCCTGTATTTTAAAAAGCTTAAAAATATTTTTATGTTGTTCCTTGCGATCGATTAAGTGGAGTATGATTTAGTTTCATCTATGTAGGACTACTAGTTCGTCCGCAATCCATTTGAGACACCTTAGGTGAGACACCCTGTATATACTGTAGATGGGAATCCAATCAACATCAATGGTCCTGAAAATCCCAGTAATGAGCTTGAGAATCCTGGCATTCAATATATGCTGTAAAATCACGCTGGATCCTTAAATCCCGTGTCCCTGGATCCCGGGATTGGATTCCCTAGAGGCAATTAAGAAGGCAAAAACAAAGGCAGAACTTTGTTTTCAGATAGGTGACAAGTGATATGAATTTACTTTAAAAAAATTAAACTATCACTTACTTGATGAGTCTCTGGATGACACAAGAGTTTCCAAATCATTCAATAATTTGTCCATCTCATCGTCATTTGGAACCCAGTCTTTTAACTAAAAAAAAAATTAAATCAAGATAACTCAAGTGTCAAAAATAGGTGGAAATCTAAGATCTTTCTTACTCTCTGTGGGGGATGGCCAGAAACTGAAGAACCACGTGTGTCAAAAGATCATCCATGATAATATAATGGTGGCTACACTTGTGATTATTCGGTCTCAAATCTCTCCCATAGGAATTGCCAGTATAGAAGTGTCCATTTCCTAGTGATCATGTCCAGTTCAACCGATGTGTTGATAAAAATATTCTTGTTAAAAAAATTTCACGCCCATGAGAAGTGGTCCGGTCAAACTGATGTCTGGTTGAAAGGTGTCCGGATAACAGTTGGAGAGTGCAATCCCAATAATTGATTTTTTGACCTGGAAAACTATTTCTCTGTGTGCTCTTCACTCATCCATCCATAGGTATGGTATTATTGATGGATCCCTTTGGCCAGGAAAGAAGGGAGGATGGTTTTGGAATGCATCATAAATGAGTGACAACAGGAGACTGCTCATCAGCAGGTTACATGGCCTTCAGTGCCACACTCATCAGCTCACTGCAGTACTTGCTCCCCAAGGGCCATCCTCAATGAGAGTAACAAATAAAACCTTGCAAAAGTAGTTTTAATACATCTAGGTTGATGTACAAGATTTGGATCCTCTAATAAATTTCTTTAAGAAATTAAGCTAATATTTAGACATTTTTCAACCATGAACACATGGCGCATTTTATCTCGATACTTGGGAACCCTTTGGTACACCTGAAGCAGTTGGAATGGAGTGAAAGTCATCAGGACACCTCAGCTGATATGATAAGTTGTAATATAATAATAATAATAATTATAATTATTCATTAAAATAATGTCTAATTAGACATCAGGGCAAATTAGTCTAGTTGGAACATATGCAACAGTTTAAGAATGAATAATGATATAAAAATGAAAGTTAAACTAACATTATCATTGGATGCAATCATCTCATTTGTGCCATCTACTTTAAGTAGTATGTGGTACTCGACACACACTGCGGTTTACAAAGTGCTAAAAAAACTGTAAGAACTTTCAGATTTGACTTTGTTGCTCACTCGCCGCTTCCTCCCTGCCTTCCCACTTCAAAAGTGAGGAGGAGTCATTACTTGCCTCACTGATGTGAATTCTAGGAAGGACTGGGGCGCAATATTGTTCCACCCCTGGGACGAGGTTTAGAGTCGAGGCGGAGTACCTGGGTGGTCTACCTGGATTTTGAGGTAGAAAATCAGTTTGCCCATGCTTAAAAAATATATTTTTGGGGCCCTTACTTTGAAGTATTTGCTTAGAACTATTCTATGGGTGAGGTAACTTAGAAGGGTTTCTGCAGTGGCAGAGGGGAGAGTATTATGTGCTCATGTGATATGAAAAGTTTTTTAAAATAAAAAATTATATTATGAAGTTTTTTGGGAATGAAATAATAATTTACTATTATTCATTTCTGTAACTGTTTTTATAAAGGAGCGATATAATGGCTTACCTTCACTGGAACTTTTGTTCTATAATCTATATACATTCCAAAGTGATCGGAAACTCTTACAGTTATTGATTCTTCTGTCAAGGTGACATCTAGTTCACCATTTTGGCTAAAGCCAAGTAAAGTTCCTGCAACAACCACTTTGTTATATCAAAACAAATATAAAAAAATATCATGGGCTGAATTATTTAATTAGGAATCAGAGCCCACCTTTAGGTATAATGTTAGTATTCAATTGGATGTTTTTTCAACTTTTGGCTTTTCTAATGGAAAAGACTTAAACTTACTTGACAAAATTGGTATTTTTTAAGCTCAAAAAGTTTATATATTTTTAAAGAAACTAAATAATAAGATTAAGTACTGTTTTGGTTAGTGAAGTTGATAAAAGATACATCTCAAATATGAAATAGTCACAATTGTTCATAAGTAATTTTTGTTCATTTTGATCTTTCTCCCAAAATCACCCTAATATTAAAAATGTTTACAATGATAAAAGGTTAACGCTTGAAACCTGGTCTTTGAGTAGCATATGGGGCAACATAATAATATCTCATTTGGGGTTGAGGTACTGTAATAACATATTTTAACAAGACAATGTAAGATAAGACAATGATAAGACAATGTAGGTATTCATGTACGACTTATCGACTTACTTTATGGAGTTTCAGTTGTAGCATATGAATATAAACAAAGTTTTAGAGACTTATTTTTAATAGAAATTTCATTAAATTTTTTTGATTCTTTCTCATGAATTATTTGCGTGCTGTAATGCATTGATGATAGTTTTTCCCCCTTAAACGGCCGCGGGTCCCCCCACCCTCAGACCTCTCCTTGTCACGGTGCCCGGGGCGACCGCTGCTACCAGAAATCTGGCCGTGGTCTCCGTCAGCCAACCTGTTTGTTACTAATCCTTTTTCGACTAAGGACAGGATCAGATCAAAGACCCCAAAACGTCACGAATCTTGTTTTTACCAGTCGTTAATGTCAATGCTCCATTATCAATCCAGAAATACAATTTGGATGATTGGCAATCAGGATGATTGCAGTTGGGAAAATCAGAATTCCAATTTACTATTACTGTTGTCTTGTTTACCCATCTTTTTTAGAGTCTAGCTTTGCTGTGGAATATTGCCGCTGTGTAAAGAAAAACTGCTATTATATTTCATAAAAATTGTTTCAGTACTCACCTGGGTTTACCAATCCATCATTTTGATAAAATGAATAAACTAGCTGGGCAGATTCAATGTGATTTGTGAAGTTGGAGCAGGATATTTTGAACTTTGATTTACCCTTGAAACACTCATTTGGTTCGCAGTCTGAAGACATCTCACACGCCCCCATTGTTAGTGGTACGTTTACTTGAATGTGAATGCTAGATCTTCCTTCAATATCTGCTGCTACTCGCAAAAGAACAATAATTGTCATTAATCCTGATTTGTAATCAGGATTAACAATTAGTTAATATGTTAAACTATAATGTAAAACCGTAGTATATTTTATTCCTTAAAGTGACGTTTTTCGTACGAGGTCAAGTTTATGACTGAGGCTGTAAGCCGAAGCCGAGGTAGAAAAATGACCAAGTAACGAAAAGCAGCTGTAGGCGCGTGTGATGAACAATCTTTTTGTTTTACCACTCAACACAACAAGCTAACTACTTAAGGCAACCAAAATATTACCTTTAATGCTATCTCCCACTTATGCTTTCATCTTGTTCTTGCCATTTAAGACAATCAGCTGATTGTCTGTTTCATTAGTGTTAGGTTAGACAGACAAAAATGAACACTATTGATGTATCAAACTCATTGAACTGTTGATTGGTGAAATGAGCGAGTTTCACAAATGGATTAAACCGACATCAATCCAACAATAAATTAAAATTGATAATACAAATCGATACCACTCTTGGTGCATTTGATCACTCACCATCGATGCTGATGTACAACGTTTGCAGTTTTAGTACATTATAAACAAACAGCTGATGTCCTCAAAATCAGCTGATTCTAAGAATATTCATATTCTAAGAAAATTTCTCCCTAGAGCGAAAAAGAGCTTCTTAGGCCCGCACCACATGTTACAAAAGCTGCCTTTTTCGCAGCGGTATAATGAAAAATAAGTTATAGTTTGAGAGTCCATTTAAGTTATGGGTTTGGGAGTTGAGCTATGAATAAATAGAGATTAGTTTAAGTGGCAGGGGGGATTGATTGTATTGATTTATCATGGTATTTGTTAAGAAACTTTTTTTATATTTATTATATGGTGTCCCTTATTTAGGTACTCGACTATTTTAAGGCTATCCTTAAAGCTTTTATGTTCATGATTGTTTTGAGCAAATTTTAAGCTTCATGACAGTTTTTGTTGATTTCCCAAATGGTTAGTTATCAGAAGTTAAGGGGTTTTCTCTAAGGAATACAATTGCAAAGTAAAATAATTTAACATTGGGTCATATGGGTTGCCATTTTAGCAACGAAATAAACAAGAAATTATAAACGAAGTATTCCTGGCGCCAAATCTTAAGGCCCATGCCGTCCATAATGTTAATTTTAGCATTGGACTTATGGATGGCGTGGGCCTTAAGATTTTGGCGCCAGTTGTACAATCATAACAGATGTTTGCAAACTCAACTCTCTGCAAAGAGAATCAGAATATATAGCTTGAAAATTGCTTGGAGTATGAAATGTCAACGAGCAAAGCTCGTTACACCAAGTACTTCACTAATATGGGGGAAATTTACTAAAACAAGTTATATTTAGTATTTATTATATTTGATTTAATCCAAATCAAAATTACCATTCTTAACTTCCATTTTTATTTTAGGTTTATTTTCATCAAGAAAATTCGAAAATTAACTACTGAATATCTAAATTACATCAATGGGAGACCACACAAAGAGCTTGGCCTAGAGCATCAACATCAGTAGGTAAATCCAGCATTGACCATGACATCAACTTCTTGAGATTGGCATGAGGATGTGGATCCACGTCTTCAGCAGTTAGTGATTTAAGTAAGTCCAAAAAATGCAAAATTAAAAACAGGTGAGTAGACTAGTGACTAGAGCACTGTTGACAGTAAAGGACTTTGCTATTAAGTACTGCTGAATCGGACAAAAAAGCGTCGGCTACAGGCTACATGTAAATGTCATGTTCAATATTTCTCTGGGGTTCAATACTTACAAGTTTGAGTTGAGTCAGTTAGATGATTTTTATACCTGAAATACAACAGCATTCAACTTACCATTTGGATCTGTATTCACTGTAAATTTACATTCCGAACCAGGAGTAAGTTGATTTTCTTTTACTACCAGGATATGAGAATCAACATCGTCTTGTTTGATGTCACTGACACTTTTCATGTCCTCATTACCACAAGAGTATTTCCAAATGAAAGTAATATCCTCTGATTTCCTAGTTTCATCTAAAACGCTGACATCCATATAAACTATTTCTCTTGGATTGGTTCTAAACCCATCTAATCCACAGTTCTTCAAGCATCTGAAATTAAATAAATTAACCATTTAGACTATACTATCTACAATACAGGGTTGGGAAAACGTCTGGTATACGTGGAATTCTATCCTATACTCTTATATGAGTAATGTTATCGTGCTTGTATGCTTGTATGCTTGCGTGCTTGCACAATTATCTCAAAAACGGCTCCGAGGATTTCCTTCAAAGCCTGGAAATAAGTAATTTATGACTCAAAAACGTCTTTTATGCAAATAACTTGGCCACAGAAAATCTAATAACGTAATAAGTCTAATTTTAAATTTGTAAAATTTTAATATTGGCCTTAAGGGTTGCCGTGACAGCAACGAAAATAAACAAGGAAATTGTAAACAAATGAAGAAATCATAACAGTTGTTTGGAATCTACAGCTATCAAGGGAAAATACAGCAGGTGGGATGAAGAGTTCATGGAGCAATAAAAAAGGTTTCTATTTATCAATTTTATGACATTGAAATTTTTTATAGTAGCTGGATGAACTGGTAAACATGAAATAACACCAAGCAAGGCTCGGTCCACCAGGTACTATCTCTTTAAATAGTAAACAATGTAATTAAAATTTTCAATTAATTATGCATTTGACATTTTAGATATGAATAACCGACAGTTTGCATGTGCAGGGGATAGTCCATGATGGAAGTGATGGAATCGCAAATGTAAGCATACGCTAATACGTACTTCATTTAAAAGTCACTTAGTGGAATATAACGCTCCATATCCGGTTGCAAAAGGATGATCCAAACAGTTACAGCTACTCAAAGATTTTAATATTTTACTACTAAAATGTGGGGAGAAGTCTGAAATAGTGTTAATATCTCTAAAATTATTGTGCAGAATGTAATAAAACTCTGAGTTTGTATTTTTAATGGAAACAAACAACATTTTGTCATTTACAATATTTTGGTGTTCATTTTAAAGGTCTTTGAAAGTAGAACATAAGATCGCAAACCCGGCTGAAAGAAACCTGAGTTCTATCAAAAGTTACAGTTCTTCCAAGATTTTAATAGGACATAACTCATTGTGGTATTTAGTTTGGCCAGCTGTAGCTTTGGCTTGGATCAACCTTTTGCAACCAAGTTGCACTCTTGTGTTCTACTTTTAAAACCTTTTAAATGAGGTATAAAAATTCAAGTTACACACTCATAGAATTTTTTTACCCCAAGTAAAAAAATCCCCCTTAATGCACCCATTTGGCCCCGTGGTCGACTGCATGACCGACATTGTGTTTCCAGTGACACTGCACAGTTGAAATCCTTTTTTCGTTCCATCCAAATTCGATTTAATTTGTGTATAAGCTCCCATACCCTTCGAACGAAACGTTATAGAGGTCCCGGGCTTAGGCCTTACCATGAGACCCACGGTAATAGCTTCTTCCCTACAGGAGAAACTCGCTAAAATTTGATATACTGATCATATTTAATCATAGTTGATAAAAAACATATTTATTTAGTATCAATACTTCATAAAAGGCTGGTGCCCAATTACAATGCAGTACATACTAAATATATAAAAAATTACAAAGCAAATACCAAGTACCTATGAAAGTGAAAAACAAAAAGCGATAAAACATATAAAAAGGCATACCTAATTTTTAGTTGTATCTGTGGTTTTTGAGAAACAGTTACTTTTTGAGTAACTTCAGCAAAAATTGGTTGGTCATAGGTCGTTTCAATTTCCAAAGTAAATTCGTATTCCTTTCCTAATTGCGGTCTGCTAGGCATTTCACATTTTTTCCCTGAAACGTGTGTGAATCAAATTATTATTTCGTCCTTTTAAATGTTACAGCCTGAGAACTTTCTGTAATACTTGTGTCTACTGTCTACTTGCTTCTCCTGAAAAGAGAAGTTTTAACTACTGCTTCTCAATTCCTTAAAATGATAATTGATAGCTCACTCCAAAATAAATCTAATTTCCATAAATATTTCAACTGTGGATGTACAGTACCCGTAGTTAATAACCTATTGAAGAGAAACTAAACTCATCAGAAAATATTAGTCTTGACTTCTTAAGTATTTATTCAGTTCGTATTGGGAGCAGGTACAGTGATGAATCGTGAGCCCCATTTGAAACACCATTCAAAGTTGAAGAACTACTGTATATGGGTAGAAAAAAGTCTGGAATATTGCCAAACTTTTTCTACCAGGTGTCTGAAAAAACTTACCAATTTTGGTTGACTGCGTGGATTGAGTAAACATAATATTATGATAATGCAATCAATTAAAGGTAACCATGAAATAGATGTTAAAGTTACAGTTTTTTCATAAATGCTACATGGCATGCAAAACAATGAAATTGTCCCCCCCCCCCTAGGTTGGTTAAAAATCAGGATTGAGAGGATCGATAGTCACTTTAATTCTTGTTCTCAAATTTAAGGAGTTTGCATGTAGCGTTCTGTTGTAAGCAAGCAAATTTCAATTTCTGGGCTTAAATTGCCCATTTTACAATTAAAAACCTAAAATTTGAGCTCTTTACTACGTATCCCAAATTGGGGATATGGGGCATATGGGGCAACTAACTTCTAAATGAGATCTTAGAAAATTGTATCTCTACCAAATTTAAACAGAGACATGGAGATGCGCCAAGCAACGAAAACTAACCGGCATTTTATGCAAAATGGATTTTGTTGCACTGTCAAAATTTCAAAGAGTAGAACGTATACATAGACACCTTTAAAGCAGAGTCTAGATAATAAAAATACCCCCGTTGCAGCAGACCTGCATACTCAGCGAATTTCAAATGCAAAACAACATATTTCAATCCAAGGTAGCGAGATTTGACATATTTTTGTAAGCTCCATAAGAATAACATGGGGAATGAGTATGCAGGTTTGCTGCTACTGGTATATTAAAATTGGGTGGTTTTAATTGAATATTTAGTAGATCTCAACTAGAAGAAGCCATTTACCAAGTTTTATCAAGATATGTTGAGAAATAAGCGAGATATAGAATTTTAATTATTTCCCATAAGGTTAACATTGGGACAACGTACTGTGTTTACCACTTTTAATATCTCGGCAACCAATGGACATAGAGCAGTGATTCAAAATACTAAATTGTTTGTTTTTTTGAGGTAAATTCAATGGTGCTAACAAAAATTTGATAATTTTTATTTTTATATGTAAAAAACTCAAAAAACACATTTTTGAGGGGTTTATCCCCCTTTACCCCCCCCTTCCGGTAGTCCGATCGGGCTGGTTTACGAACTCGTCCGAATAATTACTACTTTACACGTCCGTGCCAAATTTCATCAAGATCGGACCACTTTTACGCGAGTTATCGTGCTTAAAGACACACACATATATATATATATATATATATATATATTTATGAAATGAACGAATAGTGTTTTTTGCTTCTTGGGACCCCAAAATGAAAAGCTAACATGGTCTCAGGCTTAGGTCTTACCATGAGACCTACGGTAATAGCCTATTTCTTTGAGGAAATTCGCTAAAAATCACAAAAATTCACACACTTTCTCATTGAAAGGTATTTTACTCTGAAAAACTCCATGCGTAATCAACATGAAACTAAAGCCTATTTTACCATTGTTTTTTAGTCACGAAGTGACGTGGGCTGCTGGTAAATTATTATTTATTTATTTATTCAGCGGTCATCTAAGAAAATTGATCACCCCCCTTGGACGTTATCTGTTACTAAAATAATAAATCTTAAAAATGATCAAATTAACAAGTGTCTGGCTATCAGGATTTTACTGTAAATATACTGTTTCAGTAACATCACAAGAGTGCTGTCCATGGAAAACAGAAAATTATCAACATAAGTAATGAAAACTACTTACCATTGAGGCTTTTACAACATCTGTTGTCAGGAACTCCTTTGCAACTCCAATGATACTTTAGGGGCTTCTGCTTGTCTGGTGGATAGTTAGGGTCATGGGAGAGAGAGCCATCGAAGACAACTGGATCATTCACAGAAACAGTTCTGGAGTCTCCTCCCTCAATTACTGCGATTAAAGGTGATGGTTCAATCACAATGAAGTACTGGAATCACATTTATCATCTTTAAATCATATGAGATACTTAAGTGGCATCAAAATATTTAGTACAAATATTTTAATGCCATGTCATCTTTTGATGAATATCCTCTCTTAAATGTTGGCTTAAGAAAAATTAAGAATGAGTAAAGGGTCATTAAACTGATTAATATAAGTGATTCTAAGGAAATAATTATTTATGTATTAAGAGCGTAAAAAAGGTCTTTCTCGCTTGAGCTAATCAAATACCGCGCGACGCTACTTAGCGAAAGCGAGAAAGACGCTTTCACACGAAATACATACTAAATTTTTCCTACCACCGCAGTTTTAATTTCCCAAACGGTAAATACAATCATAGTTACTCACGTCCATTGTAGCTGAATGCGCCATTATGATTGCATAAATTCTTCATATTTATTTTCGAAAGGGTTTCTAGATTTACGAGGTAATAAGTTTCATAAAACTTCTTTCACTAATTCACTAATATCAGGTGGAGTCCAAATTCGTCATCACTTATTACATCCATTGTAGCTGAATGCGCCAGTTTGAGGTTATAGACAAGTCGAGCCCAGACGGAAGCGGAAAGGAGCGCTGTTGCGCGCTAACAATGCAAAATCAGCTGGCGAGCGTGAAAGATTTTTGCGCTCGCTCCAAAGTCTTTTAAAGACTTAATCGCTCGCTCCTTAGTAAACAGCTGTTTTACGATTGGTTTTCGGTGCCTAAACTGGCACATTACGCGCGGTTGTAGGAAAATTATTTTATTTAACTGTTTATATTTTATATTATTTTTTGCTTACACTTTATATTTTAGAAACTTACTCACCGAGCCAAAAGTTTCAAACTTAATTGGAGATGCAGTCTTCTCACCTAAGGTCTTTTGCAACATTGCATTTACTGTCAATTTTATTTGGTATGTGCCTAATGATAAATCATATGGTTCGATTTCAAAACTTTCACGACAATATTTATCATCGTTATTCAATTCGAATTGACTACAGTTCTTGGAAGGCAGAGTTTTATCTCTTTCAGGGACCTCTTTAGAAACAGTGTCATCATCTGAAATAAGATTGTATGAATAATTTTACTTGAAACGTTTAAGCATTACTAGCCTACCTTTAAACTAAATAGTAATTAAAAAGTGAACAATATAAGTTCAGGTACCTATTGCAATAACTACTAAGTTTAATTTCTTACACAATTTAAGTCCATTTGTTTATATACTTTTTTTGTTATACCGGTGCGAAAACGGCAGTTTCCATCACATGATTCATGTGGCTTAAAGCTCATTTTCTCTCTCTTAAAAGTTTAATGTCTTTCAGGGTCCTGTTTAGAAATAGCATCATCCTCTGGAATAAAGTTTTATATGAATAATTTACTTAAAGCGTTTAAAGCAATACTACCTCTTAACTAAATAATAAGTAAAAAGCGAACAGTATAAATTCACTATAAATAGGTACCTATTGCAATAAATAATAAATAATAAGTAAAAAGCGAACAATATAAATTCAGTATAAATAGGTACCTATTGCAATAAATATTAATTTGATTTCTTACACTATGTGAGTCTTTGTTTATAAACCTTTTTTGTTATACTGCTGCGAACACGGCAGTTTTAACTTCATGTGTTGAGGGGCTTAAAGCTCATGTTCTCCTTAAGGAGAATAAGAATCTGCTGAAGTTGAGGACTTCAGCAAACGAGTATAAGTTGGCATTTATAGTGAGTGACATAATTGTAATTTAGAGTGGTAATCGACATACTACTATCAATGGTAGTTGGTTGTTGAATTGCTGTCAGACATGAAACTCACTAATGTAAAATTTGTGTTTTTAAGTGGTAGGCATAATATATTGAGCGGTGTAACAAAAAAAATAGTTCATCACACAGGCCTACAGTTGCTTTTCGTTACTCGGTTATTTTTCGACCTCGGTTGCTCAGTTGTAAAGATCTACCTTATAGAAAAATTGTCAATTTAGTACCTATAGTGATGAAATATACTACTATTTTAGGTTTTCTGATCTATTTATTTAAATCGACAAGTCTAAATGAGTGATGGAAAAGCAAAATTAAGAATCTACTCCTACATTTCTTTACCAGATAAAACTAGCTGTTGATCATGGTTTTGCTAGCAAGATTCTTTTTGCTTCTTGTTGACTGAAATTGCTGCGTTCTGTGAATAACCTTCAACTTATTCTCACTATATTGTTACGTTTTTATGTGTAAACATCAAAATTAGAGCACTTCCTGAAATCTTGAAATGGATCCTATGAATTATCATTACTTCATTATCACTATGACTTACACCTGAATGTCTCCCAATGATAACTTGGATATAGGTAGTTGCAAGTAGCGCCTGATTCAATCTTGGGTTGAGTTTCGAATACACTTTTAAAGGATATTTTTTCATTTCTTTTTCTTCTTAGAGGTTTATCACACCTTATTCCTAAAACTCTTGAAAAATCACAGATTTTAGGTTAGAAATTAGAAGTGATAAGTAAAGCACGACTATAATACCACTTAACACTCAATTCTGTTTTAAGGTATATTTGTACATTGTATATGGTACAAGAATAATAAGAAGTGTACCTATCTATATATTAATCTATATATTTCTATATATTAATACACAAGCGGTTTTCTTTTCACAGTCCGACCGCAATAACGGGTGGGCGGATTTTAACGTTTGAGGTGTCAAATTAAAGTGATTTGTACGTAGATTTGTCAACAAGCCTCAGAATTTTTAAAAAGGGCGTCACTAAAGTACCGTAAAGGGCTGAAGTTTTGGAACAGTGGCGCTATTCATCGACATTTGGGCAAGCTCAGTTCACTTTGTTTACAAACTGAACATATGGTCAAGCTCTGAAATAGTTCTACAGGTAAACCACAGATGTTAGCACTGACTTAATAATTAATTTTTCGAAAAGAGTTTTTATTTTTACAGCTGCCCTGGCTTTGTTTTCAACAGTTTTCTTTGTAATTTGTAGTTTGTAGTTTGAGATTTATTATGTAATTTAGGTTATGTTATTAAGTTTTTAAAGGTCTTAAGCATTGCAGTTATATAAGTTTAACAATGTAGTTTACGATATCTCATAGTGTTTTTGAAGTTATATTAACCTTAGCCTATCTATTTTTGGATTTTGTGCATTTATAATGCTACCAATAAGACGAAAACGAACATTGACCGGTCGGAGGAGTCGGAAAGAACACGATCGCAACCGCTGGCATCACCCTCCCGATATAACATTTGATGCTCCTTCCAACCTCAGACCAATGAACAAAAAATATTTTCAATGCGGTGGGTTACATTTCGAGAAACGAGAAGACTGGTAGATATAATGCGTCATTTACTTCGCCACAAAGGAAAGGTTCCCTATAAAGACAGCCGTTCCCTACAATATCTTTTTTGGCGATAATTATCAATAAGGTGCAGTGGCAATCTCTAAACAAAGGAAGTCATTGCTCACGGCGCCAGTGTTTGCTCTCGGTCATCTACATGTTGCTGCAAGCAGAGCTTGATCTTTTGCCGGTATTAGTATATTACAGAAACAAGAGGACATGGGGAAATGGAGGTTTTTCCCAAAAAAATTGTTTACGTTTACCGTAAACTCTTGCGGTAGATCAAATAAACTTTAAAAGTTTCAGTAGTTAAGCCATAATTTTGTTAATGAATATAGCCCTTTGATTAAACTTTAAAAAGTATATAAGTAGGCTGATGATAATCCTTCATTCTTTTACTATATATTTTTTGCTTGATTTCGAGCTACGTGTTATCTAGTATTTCATTAGTCTTGGACACCTTTTATTGACGTGGAGCACACCTTAATCAAGCCTTATACCTGCTATTTTAAATAGGTGATGCCTAATGTCAAGGGCGAAACAAAAGCCTCCGACTATCCAAAGTTAGTTAGGGTAGGGGGAGACAGAAAATATGTCCGATGCAGTCGGCAGACCTGGGTATATGGTAAAATTACTCTCCCCTAGGACTAATTGCTATTTTTCGACCAGAAGTCCCGCAGCGGACAGTTTGCCACATGCCGAGCCCAGAAGAATTCGGTGTTTGTGTTGGTGGAAAGAGATAACTTACTTTATCTTTTATACAACAAACAAAACAAGTTGAAAGTACGAAACAGAATTACCAATCAATCACAGATCATTTTTGGTTCTGCTATTTGATAGAGATTCATAGTGGTTATAAGTTTTTGTTGTTTATGGGAGTTTCAGTCGTTTTCCATCACATATATTCTACGTCTCGGTATCTGCAATCCTCTAACTTATCTTGATTTTTCAAATAAATAAAAACTCTTCTACTCCAATGAAAATACAATGAATAGTGAGAGGTCATAAGAAAATGAACATAATATGGAACTCCATATTATGGAGTAAAAACAAAATGTAAATTATATCAAAATTACTGTTCTGTTAGAAGAGTTATGTACTGGGTAAAACGACTAATTTAAACAGCCAGTGCATGTTCGAGAATAAATAAACCCTTACTTCACACTGTTGTTTAGTTGCGTTAGTAAATGTGATTCTGCGCGATCTTCACTTTAAAAACATCTAATTATTTTTTAAACATTAATATATTTTTATGGAGCTCTATTTATGACCTCATTCATGGTAAAGCTATACTTATAACTGTAATGAAAAAAATACTATAAACTACTCACAAAAGAATCACTGGGGTTTGGCATTCGCTGCCTGTCTTTTTTTGGAGATTTGAAATTATTTGAAAACTCTCTTTATATTGTTCATCTTCTCCATTGTAAAGCGCTACAATCATATTAGAAACTTTGAACCCAGCCATATAACTTTTAGCCTCTTGGTTATAGCTCATTACCACTGAGCCATGAGGTTCGTCAGTGTTGTCATACGGAATGTCGTGGTAAATCAAGGCATAATACATTTCTTCTGTAACACAAAATAATTAGCTTCTTAACCCTATGGATATTTAAGTGTGAAAGTTTGTGACTATGTTTGCTACTTCCACTGATCACGACTAAATTACATAGCCGATTAGCCTTTTAGAGTTCAGGCAAACGCTTGAGCGACACAGTCATATTTCAGTTTCCAATAGTGGCTTTAAAATACTCCCTTCCCTATGCGCTTCTAAATGCCATCGAGAGATGTGTACAGTTCAAACTTAGGTTGGGTTACAAGAAGAGGGACATAGCGATCCTATCAGACAGCCAAGCAGCCAACAAGGCGATGAGCTCCCCAATTATCAGCTCTAGGATGGAGTGGAGTTGCAGACAAGGTTTAAATATGTTAGAAAGGACAAACAGAGTATCTCCTCTCTGGGTGCCTGGGCTGGGCTTAAGGGGATTAAAGGGAATGAAAAGGCAGACATGCTACTGAGAGAAGGAGCACCTACCCCTCTCACTAACCCAGAACCAGCGATCTCTATAATACAACTGGATCGCGCGCTGTGTGCTGTGTTTTCGGTCCGGCAGCTCGGCTCTCTCCCCACCGCTAACGGGTGAACCGCGCCGCTACAGCCATACACTTTACACGGGACTACCGTGTTCGCGCTCACAAAAAACACTATATCTTCGTTCGTAGTTGCTTGATTTTCAATTAATTTCACAGTTGCAATCTGTATTAAATTGTGGAGATAATGATATAGATTTTATATCAAAATCATTTTGTTATAAACTGTATTCGGCAGACATTTATGCATGTTGAATGAAAGCTGCTATCTTCGCTAATATTTTATAGATTTAATTTAGTTTATGCATTGATTCTGGTTCGAGTATGAAGTTATAACAATTATGTTTTTAAGTTTCATGGAAATATAAATTATTTTACCAATAACATACATATGGCAAGCGTGAATGTGGTGAATAAATATATTTATTTGGTTGTAGTATTAAATTAAATGAGGACTAAAAGGCTTAAAATAGGTCATCAAATAAGTATAAAATACATTAATAAAACCATTTACTTGACAAAAATAATATTTTCATAACATTAGTAATTACATAATGGTTTTATGTATTCTTAAACAATACTAGTGTCGCGAGCACGAAATACGGCGGGTGAGTGAGGGCGCTGCTGGCGAAAGCAGCGTTATTTTGGTTGTTAATTAGTCATATGATTTTAAGTTTACAAGCACGTTTACATATGAAAGTTTTGCTGCAAGCTCTTATGCAAGATTCTTCTATTTTCGTGCAAGATTCAGACTAGCAGGAATCAATAATAACTATCAGCTGTAGACAAAAATAAAAATGTAACGGTACGTAATCTTTTGATTTGTTTGTGTTTGTTTTCGGAGATTTCGTAGGTTAATTCATTGAATTACGAAATTATATTATATTTTTTGGTGATAAATTGTTTAACACTTAGGCCTAATTTACATAATCAGCCAATTTTAACATTTAACGGTTTTTGTTTAATCAGAGTGCAATCTGTATTCACAGATTGTTTAGCCTATTTTTTGCATTCTCGTTTGTTTTGTTTTCATCATGGAGTCAGGGGAAATCCAGTTTGAGCCGTCCAAGAAACGACGGTTACAGGGCATTTTCAAAGTGACCTTAAGTAACAAATCAAAAATGTGGTTGCAAACAGTTTCGTAAAAAAGTTCAGCCGACGAAAATATTCATGAAACTACTGACTTTTGATTTGATTTGATTTTGATTCACCCACGCGGGAACCTATGGGGCGTGGGTGAATCAAAATCACTTCAGTAAGTTTATCTGGCAACACTCGAACAAGAGTGGAGGATTGAAAATACCGACAGGGAAAGGAGGGCGATTAATAGTGTGTCACCATAGTCAATGGTGTCACGCTGGGAGCGCCAAAGGGATCATCCCTCATTGCAAGGGTGTTTTTCGTTCTAAGAATAGCAGAATAGCAGTGACTCAGAAATGAACTATCCCTATTCTAAATAATATTCAGAAATGAACTAACTATTCGTTGATCTGTCCCAAATTTTGAGCCTAAATCGAGTTACTTTTAGGAATATAATTTTTGTACAAAATAATGTGAGTATATTTAATAAAACTTTAACACAAATAACTTACTAATAATTTCTTAATTTGGTATTAATGAAATAATAATGCCACCATGTTATGACATAAAAATTACTTGATTTAAAACCTCCATTCAACTAGTCCGGTACGGAACCGTTACAAATGTCCCATACAGAACCAGAAAACTTCAATATCATTCTAAAGTAGAGTGATAAACATCCAAAATTAGCATTAATTGGTTAAGAAATATATCTTTCATTGCTCTGTATATTTTAAAATCCTCTTTTACAAATAGAATAAAAGATTTTATCAAAACTATGATGACGTGTAATTATGTGGAGTCCCGTATGGGACCAGCCCACTGTTACGTTTTCCAAGAAAAATAAAGGTTTTAAGTGTTTTCAAAACACATAACATATTACTGTAATTTGCAAATCGATACACAAGCAGAAGTATATCCTGGGAGACCAGATTAAATATTCTTTAAAGTCCATAAACTAGTTGTAAATATGGCCTTACCATTGATTATCCACATCGACAATCGATGTCAATGTCGATGTCGATAATCAATGGCCTAATTGACCCGTGTGCAACTTGGAATGGCTGAAATAATTGTGCAACCAAGCAAACATATAAACATACAAGCTTGAAAAATTGTTCGTATAAGAAGAGGATAACATAATTGTTTTTGTTTTAGGTAAATTTTGTACAACTATCTTTTTACAAGATTTTATAAGAGTTTTTTTATATGAAGGTCTATTTAGTAGCCAATTAAAAAATTTAGGTATTGGGCTCGGGTTTCCGGGTAGAAGACTCACTTGCGGTTGGCAATGCTGTTTTGGATCGTAGACTTACAAATAAAACTTTTAATGAAATATTGCATCAAAAACTTGCATAGTGTAAAGTCTACGAAAAACACAAACAAATGTTGACAGCTCAACATAAACCTTTAATTTTTCTCTTTTCAGCTGACTTTTAGCAGAAGATTTTGTGTGTTTCCAGTTTTTGCCGCCCGCCGTATTTCGTGCTCGCGACAATAACTTGTGCAGTTTTTGCCGAAGGCCAGCCTAACTTGGGTTTTTGTCAAGTGTTCTCAGTTTTGATTGGTAGTGTAGCTTTATTTTGAAAAACAAATATCCTATCATTTTTATCAATTTTACTTCATGTGGGGTTTCTCCCAGCTGCACTAAATCTTTATGGCCTTTAAAAACAGTTGTGGCAAAGTTTTGACATGCCATATTTACATTACATTTACGAACTAGTACATAAAAAAACTAATAATGTGTCTTAGAACATTAGACATTGGACCTTGATGATTAAATTCCTGTTTGTCAATTGAATGGCAGAGCGATTTCCACTTTAGGCAAATAATATGTCTTCCGAAACCAACTAATATGTTGATAACATTAGAAATAAACAAAACTTAAAATATAACAAATGCAGAAGTTTAGTTAAATCATGACTTTGGATTTATATTTCAGACCTAAAATAATAATGTAGTATTAACAAAGCAAAATTACTTACCAATGAAATGATAACGACTGTCTTTAGCATTATTCGAACAGTTGTACGCGGCGCAGTATTTCGGCATGATGACTTGGGCATATTGCAATTACAACAAACAGCAAAAACCAACTGAACTGAATTTCAGAAGGTGGACGAAGGATTAATGAAGAGTGGGGTTAGAAAAAGACAAGTCGAGACCATCGATTTATATTTACATCGTTAGTCGAGACATGAATTACCTTCTTTGAGTGATTTTGTTTACCCACTTGCTACGCGCGGGCAGCGCGTGGGCTGATATTTGTAAACATCTCTTTCTATATACATACAGCAGGGGACAAAATCTACTCTTTTTTCTACTCATATGAATGCATTAGGCCTATGCAATAATTGTTTTATAGCGTGAAAGTTTCAGTTGAACTCGTCATATTTCAATAACATAAAACTAGAAAAAATACCAAGTCACACATTTTTCTTCCATTTATATCGTTGCAATGGTGTTTGTAATAACGTAAAACTACACAACAACCTCCGTAATTTCATAAGGAGTACAATGGTGAAACCCCCATTTCAATTGAGTAAGTATCAACAAAGTTACTTCAGTTTATATCAATAAAAACACGGTAGCCCCGTATGAAGTGTATGGGCCGCGCGGCGAGGCGCACCCGTTAGCGGTGGGGCGAGCGGCCGGACCGAAATGTGCCTTGTTCCGGGCATTACAGCGCGCGATCCAGTTGTATTATAGAGATCGCTGCCCAGAACCAGGCTGTGGAATGGGCGATGCCTTCTTCAAAAGAGAACTTTATAAGGAGGAAAATATTAAAAGAACACGAAGGTGGGAAACTCTTCCAGGCTGTAGGCGGCCAAGGAACTACTTGGCAACTTCAACCATAGGAGATAAGAGGCTCTGATTAGACTCACCAAGAATGACTTGGGGATACTGCCAGGATTCCTCACTGGTCATTGTAGGCTTAAGAAACACGAAAACGAGAATAATTGGGGAAAATGACTGCAAATTTTGCCAGGACAAAGAGGAGACCCCAACACGTCTTCTGGCAGAATGTGATGCAGTTGGACGATAAAGAGCCAAGTGTTTCGGAAAGTACTATAAGATTGACGTTAGGGATGTGCCCCATCTAGAAACCAATCAGCTTAGAAGCCAATCAAGATTGATGAAGTGCTTTAAAGGAGCTAGAAGCGGGGGTACAATTAGATCTTTCTGGTCGCAGTGCAATTTTCCCCCGCAAATTCAGTATCAGTATCAGTATGGGCTTCTAAAGTATGACTGGGGCGGTGGCTTGTACAGCTACTTGGAGATCACGAATTGGGGATAGTTTTGGTTAGTGGATGTGGTATTGCCTGGTGAAAAAAGTCTGCACTACTGAGTACTATGATCATCCATTCACCTCGTCTCTAGATCAGTTCCGAAAGTCTAGATCAGTCTCTAGATTCATTGATTGGCGAAATTTTGGTTCTGATCCCACGTTAAACCATGGTCAATACTAGTTCCCGTCTTATGAACATATCCGCCTTGGCCTTAGCCAGTAACAGGACTGCAAGATCGGGCCAAAATTATCCTACACTGATCCTTCACTCACATTCTGGTTAAAATACACAACCAGTGCTGCGACTCGGTCTTAAATAGGTATTGTATTAAAAGGTAAAGTTTCAAACTTATAGCAGAAACATGAAAATAATAAAAAACCCAATTTATATAAGAAACGTTTTTTATTTATTACCCGTAATTTAAATTTATTTTAGGAAAAAAGCTTGTTAACAGCTACACGAAAATCACATAAACTTAGATGCCTAACCGCCTCAAAATTTTAATAAAGCGTTGATTTTTCATACAGATAACTAAACAAATATTGTAAATTGCCTGTACTTTTTCTTTAGTTTACAAGTGGAACTTGTCAAGTTTTGCAAAACTTGGCAAGGCCAGGACTATGTAATATATGGTGATAAACCATTTGAATTTGAAATATAAACAGAGATTTGGATATTACACAGAGTGAAGAAAAAATAAAAACTGTTTAAATAATTTATTTTCTTGGTTAAAATCATTACTGGAATGCAATTTAAATAATTTAACCCATTCAAAGAATGGGCATTGCATCTATAGTCACCATAGTCAATGGTGTTACGCTGGGAGCGCAAAAGGGTTCATCCCTCATTGCAAATGTGTTTTTCAGTCTAAGAAGAATAGGAGTGACTTAGAAATGAACTATTCCTATTTAAATATTCAGAAATGAACTAACTATTCGTTGATCACACCCAAGTTTTGAGCCTAAATCGAGTTACTTTTAAGAATATAATTTTTGTACAATATAATGTGAGTATATTGAATAAAACTTTAACACAAATTCCTCACTAATAATTTCTCAATTTTGTATTAATTAAATAACAATACCCCTATGTTATAACATAAAAATTACGTGATTTGAAACCTCCATTCACATTAGTCCGGTACGGAACCGTTACAAATGTCCCATACAGAATCAGAAAACTTCAATATAATTCTAAAGTAATCATTGATAAACATTAAAAATTAGCATTAATTAATCTTTTATTATCTGTACATTTTAAAATCCTCTTTTACAAATAGAATACAAGATTTGATCAAAACTATGATGACGTGTAATTTTGTGGAGTCCCGTACGGGACTAGCCTACTGTAATTTTCTTTCAAGAAAAAGTGTTTGAAAAGTTTTCAAAACACATAACATATTACTGTAATTTACAAATCGACACACAAGCTGAAGTATATCCTGGAAAAACATATTAAATATTCTTTAAAGTCCATAAACTAGTTGTAAACATGGCGTTACCATTGATTATCCACATCGACAATGTCGATGTCGATAATCAATGGCCTAATCGTCCCGTGTGAAACTTGGAATGGCTGAAATAATTGAGCAACCAAGCAAGCGTATGAACATACTGTACAAGCTTGAAAAATTGTTCGTATAAGAGGATAACATAGGTTAATTGTTTTTGTCTTGGATAAATTTTGTACAACTATCTTCTTACAAGATTTTATATGGTAAGAATTTTTTTATATGTAGGCCTATTTGGTAGCCAATTAGAAAATTTAGGTTTTGGGCTCGGGGTTCCGGGGTAAAAGACTCGCTTGCGGTTGGCAGTGCTGTTTTGGATCGCAGACGGACAAAGAAAACTTTAGTGAAATATTGCATTAAAAACTTGCATAGTGTAAAGTCCACGAAAAACACAAACAAGATGTTGACAGCTAAACATAAACATTTAATTTCCTCTTTTCAGCTGACTTTTAGCAGAATATTTTGTGTGTTTCCAGTTTTTGCTGCCCGCCGTATTTCGTGCTCGCGACACTAGATTGAACGTTTGTTTATTAGATCCCAGGAAGAGAATTTACCAATTAAGGCTAGTATAGCGAATTTTTAATAAATATATTAAATATATAATGACGTACAAATCAATAGAGGCTTCACATCATTAGTTTCATTCAAGCATAAGCCTATGGTTTTGATGATTTAGGGTACGTTCATACCGGAGCCGGGAGGCAAGCCTGGTGGGTAGCCGGGAGGGAAGCTTTGACCCAGGCTCTGACCCTGGCTCTGAGCATTGCTCTGAGCGAGTGTATCACCTGATGTTTGATTCAATAAACTAAATGTCAAATTAAATTACAAATGTCAAATGTAAATATGATTGTTTACTTTGAGTTTGGTTATGAAAAGTGTTTTTATAATGTTACAAGTACTTCATTTTAGAACTTTAACTCATTCATTTTTAACTTACTATATGATTTAAATTGTTTTTATTTATTAGTTTAATAACTTAGATGAAGATAAATAAAGAATATAACTTAAAAGAGTATTACTTTCATTTTAAATGACTGAGATTAAACGTTAACTACATAACCAAGAAATACACTGAGATCGCCGAGTGAACTAATAAAAGTGGTGGATGAATGGACGAAACTTGAATTTTAAATTCTGTGTATAAATTTCAAAGATTATTCTGATGTTTGGCTAAGTGAAGTTTTTGGTGATGATTATTGTTTTTAGTGCGTGAATTCATTCAGGCTTAAACTGCTTGAACATAATACTAAAATTTATTTCAAAAAAGTTTTATTTTTCAGAAAATTTATTGTAAATGGTTTTTAAGTTATAGTTATACAATAAAATAAATTTGTCCTTTTATTTTCCATGGAAGAATATTTATTTTACCAAACTACCAGTATTCTAAAATGAAGAATTTTTATTTTACTATATTTTGAAATTACGACGTACAAAATAGTGTTTGGGCTATTAGGTTATAGGCTATAGTTTTACATAGACGACAAGTTATCTTCCGCAGCGGGAAGTTAATTAATACACTCAATTTAATCTCAATTTAGTCTAACATAAAAATGTGAGCAGTGTTAACACTCGCATGAAGTTGTACTAAATTTCACTTTAAACATTGTTTTACAACAATGAATTCCTAGAACGTGACGTGAATCTCGCTGGCGTGGTCTGGAATGGTCGAAAAAGCATAACGGAATAATTAGGTGAACTAGCCTGAACTAGGTCGAAACTTGCGTAAAATGCCGCGCTGCAACGACGCATCCTCTAATCTAAGGAAATATCCTTTAATTACGAATGAAGCATTTCATTAAGTTAGAATAATGAACGGTAGCTAGTCCTTGGATCTTAAAGGTACAATACGCTCAACACTCTTATCTTCTCCGTCTACGTGATCAATGAATACAGTGTATTCATTGACGCAGGGGCGTACCCAGGGACTTACTTACTGAAATAAACGGTACGTTAGGGTACGTTCATACCGGAGCCGGGAGGTAAGCACACTCGCTCCATCGCTCCATCGCCGGTTCACACCAGCCAATCAGAAGCGGTTTCTACATGGGACACAAGCTCTGAGCCAGGGTCAGAGCAAGGGAGCAATCCTGGATGGTTATTTGTAAACAAAGCCTATTGTTGTAAAATCAGATGAAAATTGTAGATGTGGAGGAAAACGTGCATAGAGGACAAATATTGGGAACAATATGTTGTCATATAAACGTAGTTTATTTCAGTAAGTAAGTTAATTTTAGCACACGACGTTTTAGTTTCATGCAAAGTAATAAATATAAGGGATGAATTAAAAAGGCCACATTATAAAATAATATTTATAATAAAACTTTTAAATAGATAAAAAAATAAAATTCTATACGTTGATATAATTACGAACAGGATAATAAAAAAATCTTTTTCGCCTATTATGGACCCCACTGTTGTCAGTTTGGGCTGCACAAAACTTAAAATTCTCTTGCCTCCTCTTATAGAACGTGGCATAATATTATATGTTCTACCCCAAAAATAACATCACGTCATTGCAGTGTCGTACGCAGGATTTATTTTCGGGGGGGGGGGGGGGATACTCCGGGGGGAATATAATTTGAAAATACAGGTTGTCTCACTTCTGTAGTTTTTCTTCAAGGCTCAGAACGCAACCATAAAGCTATGATGTACACGCGAGCATCGAAGGGTAATAATAATAACATAATAGTGATACGTCGAATAGTGGAGACCACCGGAAAACGTTTGATCTCCGAAATCTTATAGACTTATCACAAATATGCCTAGATTTGACGGCGAGACCTGGTCCTCACTCACGCAACGTAGGCAGACGATTTTCGTCTGCCGCGATGCTGCTACGAGATCGTCCTACAGACGATTAATGTAAAGTACACGGTTGTGAGAAGACGACAGTATTCGTATGCCGCCTTTTAACATCGTGATTTTTTTACCATGAATATTTCACGTAATATGATGAGTCTTTTGCCACATTTGACGACAATGGCGATATGGCAGCAATATCGCGGACACCATTAATGGCCACTGTTGTCATCAGGAGTGTTTGCTTGCCTTATGTTCTTGGTTCTTATAGGCCTTCTCCCGCTAATTACTCACGATAACAGCAATAGGTAAAAATACCTTAATCCAAATATATGTACTCCCCCGAATTATATTATCTTTAAGATATAATAGAATTTAACAATATAAAACTTTTATAAAATTTTAGTAATTAATGTGTAGTGTTCTCGGTTTAGTGATACCACCACCTTCATTATGAACACGATATTAATCTTCCCAAAAATTTCCCAAAATCTCCAAAAATTTCGGGAGGGATGTCTCCCGGTATTCATCCCCCCCTGGGTACGCCCCTGCGTCAATGAATACACTGTATTCATTGATCACGTAGACGGAGAAGATAAGAGTGTTGAGCGTATTGTACCTTTAAGATCCAAGGACTAGCTACCGTTCATTATTCTAACTTAATGAAATGTTTCATTCGTAATTAAAGGATATTTCCCTAGATTAGAGGATTCACTTCACTTACTTCACTTAGCATCTTCTTCATAGGCCGTCTTAAAAGATGGCACTGAAGGCGTCCTAGTGTCCTTGTAACAGGATCACTGCATAGGCTTAAAGGTTATGTGAGGCTTTATTAGTTAAGATAACAAGTTAGTAGGTTTTAAGGGTTTTTTTTTCAGGACTGGGTATCCTTGTTAGTGGGGGTTAAGGTAGGCCTCCAGGTTATAAAAGCAGTTTATTTTTAGATATTTTTTTACCTCGTTTCTGAACTTGTCAAATTTATTGATATTTTTTATGTTTTCTGGAAGGGCCTGGAAAAGTTTTTTCCCACTGTACTTAGGCTGCTGTTCAAAAAATTTTAATCTATGTTGTTGAGAAAAGTGGTTATTATATCTTGTGTTGTAGTTGTGTACTGGGATCTGTCTGTCTAGGTTTTGTTGTTTGATATATGTTACTGCCTCAAAAACATAGAGACAGGGCACAGTCAGTATCCCTAAACTGATGAAAGCCTCTCTGCAGCTTGTCCGGGGAGGCAGTCTCTTTAAGGCTCTAATCGCCTTTTTCTTCCAGATGAAGATGGTATTTAAGTTTTTATGGACTGCTCCCCACAAGATTACAGAGTAGGTTATGTGGCATTCGATTAAACTGAAATAAACTGTTCTAAGAAGTGAGATGTCAGCTAGCTTATTTAGTCTTCTAATAGCAAAAATCCCACTAGCTAATTTAGATTCCAAATATTTAATGTGATCTCCCCAATTTAGATTCTCATCCAGTCTGACTCCCAGGAAGCAGACACTTTCCGCTCCCTCAAGCTGGTCCTCATCTATAAAAACTTCTGGGATTCTGTGAAATTTTGATTTCTTTTTTTGAGAAGTTTGGATGCATAAATAATTGGTTTTGGAGGCATTGATCGCGAGATGATTTGAGGCAAAGAATTGTGTGAGTTCGTTAATTTTGATGTTTGTGTCAATTTCAAGAAGGTCGATTTCTTTCTGTTTTGTCAAAAGCGTGGTGTCGTCCGCGTAAATGAAAAGATTTTCTGTTGGAATCACATGATCAATGTCGTTTATATAGATGAGGAAAAGAACTGGACCAAGGATAGAGCCCTGCGGTACTCCGCTTGTGACTCTACTCGGTTCGGAACAAATTGTTTTGACTCTAAATTTTGATTCATGAGTGATTTCAGTTACTTGTCGCCTGTCTGATATGTAAGATGAAATCCACTCAAAGGCTTTGTTTTTGAAACCTAGCATTGCTAGTTTGTGTTTGAGAATGAGTGGGTCGACGCAGTCGAATGCTTTAGAGAGATCGGCAAAGCAACCAACTACCGTCTCTCCAGCCTCGACCGCATCCACACACTCATTCACAAATTCTATTAATGCCAATTTTGTTGATTTTTCTGTCTAAAACCAAATTGCCTTTTACAGAACAGCTGGTTTTTTTCGAGAAAATCAATGATTTGAACACATGCAATTTTTTCAACCAGCTTGGCTACTGAAGGCAAGAGTGAGACTGGGCGATAATTTTGAGTGCAGCTTTCATCCCCTTTTTTGTAGATTGGCCTAATTTTAGAAATTTTCCCCCCCTCTGGAAAGATTCCCCCCCTTAAGGATGCATTGACCAGGTGACAAATAGGCTTCACAATCTCCTCCTTACAGTGTCTGAGGACCTTCATGCTGATCCCATCCATTCCAGCAGATGTTTTCGGTGCTAGGCTGGTCAGGGCATCCATCAGATCAGTTTCTGAGATTTTCTTAAATTTCTCAATAGTTTGTCTAGGACAAGGAGGAGGTGTGATAGTTCTATTGCAATGCATCATATTTGATTTTATTTCATCAGCAATGTTTGTGAAAAAATTATTAAATTTCTCACTAATTACTTTAGGATTTTTTACCTCAACTCCATTTTCTTTCAAAACTATGTTCTTATCAATTTTTCTTTTTGATTGTCTAAATGTATTGATTAATTCCCAAGTAGTCTTTGATCTATTATTTGACTGGTCTATCTTATTTTTGGCCCATTCTGATTTGTATTCGTTTACTGTATTTTTATATTCATAATGCGCATATTTCCGTTATGCTTTTTCGACCATTCCAGACCACGCCAGCGAGATTCACGTCACGTTCTAGGAATTCATTGTTGTAAAACAATGTTTAAAGTGAAATTTAGTACAACTTCATGCGAGTGTTAACACTGCTCACATTTATGTTAGACTAAATTGAGATTAAATTGAGTGCATTAATTCATTAATTAACTTCCCGCTGCGGAAGATAAATTGTCGTCTATGTAAAACTATAGCCTATAACCTAATAGCCCAAACACTATTTTGTACGTCGTAATTTCAAAATATAGTAAAATAAAAATTCTTCATTTTAGAATACTGGTAGTTTGGTAAAATAAATATTCTTCCATGGAAAATAAAAGGACAAATTTATTTTATTGTATAACTATAACTTAAAAACCATTTACAATAAATTTTCTGAAAAATAAAACTTTTTTTGAAATAAATTTTAGTATTATGTTCAAGCAGTTTAAGCCTGAATGAATTCACGCACTAAAAACAATAATCATCACCAAAAACTTCACTGAGCCAAACATCAGAATAATCTTTGAAATTTATACACAGAATTTAAAATTCAAGTTTCGTCCATTCATCCACCACTTTTATTAGTTCACTCGGCGATCTCAGTGTATTTCTTGGTTATGTAGTTAACGTTTAATCTCAGTCATTTGAAATGAAAGTAATATTCTTTTAAGTTATATTCTTTATTTATCTTCATCTAAGTTATCAAACTAATAAATAAAAACAATTTAAATCATATAGTAAGTTAAAAATGAATGAGTTAAAGTTCTAAAATGAAGTACTTGTAACATTATAAAAACACTTTTCATAACCAAACTAAAAGTAAACAATCATATTTACATTTGACATTTGTAATTTAATTTGACATTTAGTTTATTGAATCAAACATCAGGTGATACACTCGCTCAGAGCAATGCTCAGAGCCAGGGTCAGAGCCTGGGTCAAAGCTTCCCTCCCGGCTACCCACCAGGCTTGCCTCCCGGCTCCGGTATGAACGTACCCTTACTCATATTTTTAATTATTTTAAAGTCATATGACTTTAAAAATTAAGGCCGGCCGCACAATGCTGCGACAACACGTTTTTGTCTTTTACTGTCGAACACCTTTCGGAAGACGTACATTTTGTAAAGTCTTATGGACAGAATGGACACGAAAAACAAATTTTTTAACTTCAAGACACGAATACCAAAAACAAAAGATATAAACATTTTCATTTCTATTGGTTTAGCCTCCGGATTACCATGAAATATTAAAAATGGTTCAAATACCTGCTTCTAGGTAATCCTAATGTTGCTTGATAATCCTATGTTGATGAGGAGGCGAAACTAGTAGCTATCAAGCAACATTAGGATTACCTAGAAGCAGGTATTTAAACCATTTTTAATAAACGTTTTGTCGCAGTATTGTGCGGCCGGCCTAATCTGACATTGAATCTTTATTGATTTGAACTTAACTGTAGCATCAACCAACAATAATTCATTTATTAAAAACGCACAAATTACTTTATCAACCTAGAAAGTTTTCATGTATTATTTGACTGTTTTCATCCATTCAGTCAGATAGATAAAAATATATGAGTTATTGAGGGATGGGTAAATTAATTTTAAATTAGATTTTTACTTTATTACAGAGGTAAGTTCCCATAAGAAATTCAAGTTTTGTTTCCTTCTTTTTAACTGAAACCTTTCTTAGTATTTTCTTAACTTCAATTTGTATTTAATTAATAGTAAAGTATTACCTTTATATAAAATCACCGACACATTAAACATGAATTTTTATAAAGAATTCTCTTTAGTTTACTTAAACTGTAAAAATCTGCATGTAAATAATCTAATTACTTACTGTCAGGTAAGTAATCTTTACAGTATTTAAATACTGTTTCGTCCGTGATAAATACTTTTTTACATTTTTCTCTGGCTGTATTGTCATCAGGTTTTAACATCTTAATCATCGACTTTTCAACCGAACAACTTGAACTAAAAGTTATATTTGTGTCATGTCTTCTGTTGCCCACAAAAATCAAGGTTTTATGTCTTACATCTTGATATTCACCACCCTTCAAAAAACTATTTTTCCAGCCAACGATTGTGTTATAAATCACAAGTATATAACTACTTTTGTAGTTATGCCCTGAAAAATATACCACCATTACATAAAAATAAAGGCAAACTCTTCATTTAGGCTCATAGAATCTTCCAAAGGAAATATGTAAGATTGCGGAAAAGGTAAATTAAAGCGTAATTTTTACTTAAACCATTGTAATTAATAGACCCTTCGGTGTAGAGCTAAACAAATCGTTTTGAAAATCTCACAATGAAGTATCCTACAATGAAATAAACTAATGTTTATATGTTGTTTATTTAGGTCACTAGGTCAGCATTTCTTTTACAGTTTAATAATTTAGGAAAAATTATGACTTTTTACATTAATCTTAACCAAAGTTAAGATAAATGTAAACCATAATGTAGCACCATAACCAACCATAATGAAACCATAATGAAACCATAATGTAGCGTTATAATTGTTCGGAAAACTACCATAATACTACAAAAGTTGTAGACCTTAAAATGTGGCATCACATGCATCTATTGCCAGAGCCGGGTTTAGGATTTTCGGGCCTCTGGGCTCACTCAATGGCGCGGATCCCCGGGCCTGAGTGACCAAAGTTCGTTTTTAGGATGACAAATCCTCCTAATTTTAACCATGCTTCCGTCCTTCCCGACTTGACGGACACATTGTGGCCGACAAAAACTAGTCTCTCGTTCTTTTCACAGCCGTCACATCTATTGGCCTTATCGAGGCCAGAAAATCCATCGTTTATTCAGCGGCTGGCAGGTTATTTCTCGGTCGTTTCGCGACCGACAGGTCTCTCGGCTCTTCGGTCATATCTCCAGATCACATTGCGGCCGGGAAATCTATCGTTTATACCGCTGCTGGCAAATCGGTCGGTCACGATACGGCGGTTGGTCAAATCTCTCGGTCATATTGCGGCCGGAAAATCGTCCAATGTTTCCGTGGCCAGCAAATCTCTCGGTCGCATTGCGATCATTGAATCTTTTGACATCTCGCGACCGGTAAATCTGACGGTCGCGTTGCGGCCGTCTTTATTTTACATCAGAGCTCAAGTATTCGATTTAAAAGCTTAATTGCTGATTTCACTGGTCGGGACTTTTTTTAATAGTCTGGAAAGGTAAGAAAAAAGTTGGAAATTTAATATGTGAAATCTGGTTGACACCATGCCTTAGGTTTACATACACTTGGACAAGATTGGCTTGTTGTAGAATGATCCATTGGGGTTTTTACTTAGACACTAGGCTACATAATAGAAAATACACTAGGCAGAATAGAAATTGATGAAATGTTTATATTTAAAAACAGTTGTGAAAAAAACAAGAAATTAGTAGAATGTCAAGCCAGCTGTCAGGAACAGAACATTAAATAAATCATTGACTTGAGATACGGGTACAGTTCCGCATATAGTTTTTATGTACAATATAAATGATAACTGATAATACAATAATAATTCCTTCCGATTCTATAAAGGCTAATTTAACCAAACTTGGCACAACTGAGCTCGTAATATTGTCAGTGTCGTGAAGGTGTACACATCATATATTCATTTTAAAATCCTCCGGATGCCAGTTGTAAAATGTGAACAACAATAATATGTCTTAGAAACTGCGGGACTTTACCGACCTATACTAAAAATCAAGAGATGAAGACAACTGTACCTTCTACAGAGCAATTCCTCCCATGGAATCCCAACATACAATCGCAGGAATACGATCCAGGAAAGGGCAAGCACTTCCCGTTGTTCTCGCAGGGGTTAGGTTTGCAGTAGTTCCTCACCACTGCAGGGCACTTTGTGGGTGTGCACACTTGACTCTTGTATTCATATATCTGACTCAACAGGTCCTTGTCACAGCGGTCTCCAGCAGGCGGTTTCTTTCTTATGCAGAGAGCAACATCATTTTCTTCCGCATCTTTGCACGTATTTTGGTTTTCAGGACATTTGAAACCATCACAGATTTCACAGCCAATAAACACAAACGCTATAAATAAGAGTAATACATTTGATAATAACATAAACTGGTCAGAAAAATCATCTAGGTTATTAAGACAAAGAGCAGCCTTTTTGTGCATAAAAATATAATTGTTTATAATGACATACGTTTTAACTCTTGCTGCCAAATGAATCATCTGGTCTTGGACAGTGAGAAAGCTACTAACCATCCTATACATCTATACATATAAAAGGCAAAGCCCTCACTCACTCACTCACTCATCACTAATTCTCCAACTTCCCAATAACCCAGAAGGCTGAAATTTGGTATACTTTTTCTTTAGGCATTACATAGGAAAACTAAGTAGTTTTCATCCTGATCTGACCCTCGGACTCCGCCACAGACCCTCTCAAAGATCCCATATTATCCTTATGGCAGAATAGAAATTGATGAAATGTTTATAGATGTGAAAAAACAAGAAATTAGTAGAATGTCAAGCCAGCTGTCAGGAACAGAACATTAAATAAATCATTGACTTGAGATACTTATAAAACCTTTCTTCTTTGTAACAGCTGTTATTGAAAGAGCTAATTTAAACCATTTAATTTATCTACATCAATAGAATAAATACTTTGCCTTTGTCTTTTAGCGAATTTAATTTATGGAATTATTACCATAGGTCTCACGGCAAGACTTAAGCCCGAGACCATGATAAGTTTTCATTTTGGTGCTTCCAGAAGCAAAAAACACCATTCAAACTATATTTAAAGCTGAAAACACAGTACATTGTCCCTATAGAAAAATTCTATATCTCAGTTATCACTCAACATATCTTGATAAAACTTGGTATATGGCTTTTTTGGTTCAGACTCACCTGATATTTTTTTTAACCGCCAAATTTGTGCATGACTGTTGCAGTAGACCTGCATATTCATTTCCCATCTTATTCTTATGGGAGAAATACAATAAGGTCATGCATATAGTCTGGAGGTCTGCTGCAACAAGGGTATTTTCATGTTCATGATAGACCCTAAAAATTTTAGAATTTTTTGACATTAAGTCAAGGCAATTTCTATGTTTTACCTACATATACTTTTATGAAACAGAAAACTGCTTTAGGTTTCTCTAAGTACGCAAGGTCTGCTGCGTCGGATATATTTATATTCCTGATTTAGGGCCACTATATACCATGCATGCGAGCAGATTCAACGATATTGGGCATAAGCCTTCCCAGGGCAGTGCGCTGGCCTTTATCGGCGGGGCGCTGAATCTGCTCACATGTATAGTACAGGGAGGCGAAATAGAAATACCTCCTGCGGGGGGCAGCAATAGAATGACTCCAGTCGCAGCAGACCCACGGACTTTGAAGATTCCTGAAAACATCTATCTGGTTAATTTATATTAATTTGTCCAATACCACTGACTTATCACTGCACAGCCCAAACTACTTGACTTAGAACCTTGGACCTTTGCATGGACGATCTTAAGGGCGTAAGCATCCGCTAAGAACGGGTTTTTTTAATTCGAAATTTTAAGGGGGTTTGGCGGGGTCGAAGTTTATATTTTCCTACGCAAGTGGAATGGATGGTCTTTTGTTTAATTTTCAATGTTAATTCAACAAGCAGATGGTTCGATCAGCTTCACATATCAGCTGATTTATAATTTGGTTACTTTCATAATGGTTTATGGATGTTTTGTTGATTTTTTAGGTGATATGTACTGTATAAAAGTTAAATTTAGTTTAGTTAGTTAAAGTCGTCATTCGTTTTTGTACCTTATCTGTTTAATCATAAACTCAGTATGTGGCCCTTTCTTCATTTAGGCAGCGGGAGTTACATTTTATCGTGAGCAAAGCCACGGGCAACTGCTAGTTATATATAAAAAAACTGTTTTATGCACATTCGAAACAAAATTTGGTTTTCAGTTGCTACTGAACTGATTTTCAAGATACATGTTTACAATTACATTATATTACATTACATTACTTTACATTACCATATAAGACGCCGACTTCCAGTAACGGGCATTTTAAGGCTATTTTTCTAATATGAGTGAAAGATAAGTGTAGGCGTTAATAATTAAATGACACAATGAGTTGGTTTGACGAAGTTTTAGAGTATTTACTAAGGGAATTTTTTCTAAGAGATACGGCCCTACAGCCCCTCGAAGGTTGAGCTGATACAATTGTTATGGAAGAATAAAATTCAGTTATAACCAGCTGTTATATATTTGTGAGGGTCATTGCAAGCTAAGCAGTAACAGTGATCTATCCTCTATCTTCTTACTATGTATTTGTCAAATGCCACTCAACTATAAACGTAAAGCTCATCTCTGGTACAGCTTATATAAGTCGTAACTATACGTCGTGGTGAAAAAACTTTGGCTTGACTTATGGTAGAACTAGCTGGTAATCCCGGCTCTGCCCGGGAGATTATCTTCTGGTTGTTGTTTCTCAGTGCTGGAATTCTGTTAGTAGCCATAGTATCTATTTCAAATGGTAACCATAGTAACTATTAAAAAAACTTCTAAAACCCTTGACATGATTCCCTTTCGGACGATCCTGTGCTTAAGCCCTTGAAGATATCGAAACCAAACCACCATGGTGCACATCATGACATTCCAAGCTTTAATTTAACACCAAGATCAGGTATCTACGACATGTGGTTTTGGCTGGTAGCCCGAAATATACCAACACACAACTCTATATATATATATATATATATATATATATATATATATATATATATATATATATTGATTAATTGACTCATATGGTTGTTTCAATCTGGTCACAGTCCACGTAAAAATACAGTCCCGTCAGTTAACCGCAAAAAGTGTCCTCCCTACGCAACCCTGGTGGCACGCAAGCACAATTAATTACTACGTCCACAAGCACAGTCTAAGAGACTGTGTCCACAAGTAAATCACATGTTTTAGCGAATTTCCCCTATAGGGAAGAAGCTATTACCGTAGGTCTCATGGTAAGACCTAAGCCCAAGACCATAATAACATTTCGTTTTGGGGCCCCCAGAAGCAAAAAACACCATTAGTTCAAATTTCTAGATATATATATATATGTGTCTGTAAGCACGATAGCGCTCGCAAAAATGGTCCGATCGGAATGAAATTGGCACAGGTGTGTAAAGTAGTAATTATTCGGACGAGTTCGTGAACCAGCCCGATTGGACCACCGGAAGGGGGGGCAAAGCGGGGTAAACCCCCCAAAAATGGGGTTTTCGAGTTTTTATATAGAAAAATAAAATTTATCGAATTTTGGTTAACACCATTGAATTCAGCTCAAAAAAACAAACAATTTAGTGTTTTGAATCATTGCTCTATGTCCATTGGTTACCGAGATACTGAAAGTGGTAAACACAGTACGTTGTCTCAATGTTAACCTTATGGGGAATAAGTAAAATTCTATATCTCGCTTATTTTTCAACATATCATAATTAAACTTGGTTTATGGCTTCATATAGATGAGATCTAATGTATTTTAGTATAAAATCCCGGATATTACCGTTTTTATGGCAGCAAACCTGCATACTCATTCCCCATGTTATCCTTATGGGAAATAAAAAAAATGCAATATCTTCCTTATTTTTTCTTAACATATCTTGATAAAACTTGGTATATGGCTTCTTCTAGTTCAGATCTACTAAACATTGAATTAAAACCACCCTGTTTTAAATTACCTGTTGCAGCAAATCTGCATACTCATTCCCCATGTTATTCTTATGGAGCTTAAAAAACGTGTCAAATCTCGCTATATAGGATTGAAATATGTGCTTTATAATTGAAATTTGCTGAGTATGCAGGTCTGCTGCAACGGGGGTATTTATCACTAGAGTCAAAGAGTCCATTCAAAATTAATAAGCGGTCGGAAAAGGGGAAATATTGGTTTTGTTTATTTCCCCCTCCACTACCACCTCTCACTTTTAATCACCTGATTGATTCGAATTCTGTATAGAATGTCATTGTTTTGTTTACATTAAAGCGTTGTCGATTATTGTTGTTTTTGTTGTGTTTAACCTTTTTTGCTAAAATGGTTACATGCTATAGGTTGTTTTCACTTTAATATTTTTTATTAAATAACCAGATAATGTAAAATCACTAATCACTGTCTATAACAAACGAACACAGACTCGTCACTGGGATGAAAAGTGTTTACATTTAACTTTGTTTATTATTACTTTTAACGCGTTTAACCTGCAACCTTACAAACGAGAATTAAAGCTACGGCCAAGAAATAGCCAGGAAAGTAGGAAAGTCGGGAAGTACATATATGTTGTTATTCGACCACTTATTTTTTTTACAAAGGATAGAGTTCTTTGATTTTTCCCACTTGAAGACAGGATCA
Organism: Flexamia atlantica; assembly: GCA_035578135.1. Lineage (NCBI taxonomy): Eukaryota > Metazoa > Arthropoda > Insecta > Hemiptera > Cicadellidae > Flexamia > Flexamia atlantica. Next base: position 30,607,541 of record JAQJVK010000012.1, read on the forward strand.
GATTCTACATCCCGAAACGTCGTGAAACTTGTTTTTCACTAATCTGTGATGCCAAATGTCCCCAAAAATAAAAATAAAAATAAAGAATAGAGATCGCCCAGATCTATTCAGCCAGGAAGTCTTGTAGGGGTGGAAGTGCGAGAGAGGTGGAGAATACCCCCACCACTGTTTTTTCTTCATCGGTTGTGTACTGTCAACTTAAAATCCCACATGGCCTATGACAGCATTACAAATATTGTTGCAAACAAAGAATCAGATGTTTTGACAGATGAGTTATTTTGAAATTTGACTCTACTGAGACTCGCGGTAGGGGAAATCTCTACTGCGCATGCGCATCCCACAGGACTTCTGGGCTGAACATAGTGTGGCCTTGGCCTAATGTTCGAAATTCAAGTGGACGTAAACTAACGTATTCAATTCAAGTAAACGTACCACTAACCATGGGGGCTGTGAGATATCTTCAGACTGCGAACCAAACGAGTGTTTCAAAGGTAAATCAAAGTTCAAAATATCCTGCTCCAACTTCACAAATCACATTGAATCTGTCCAGCTGGTTTATTCATTTTATCAGAATGATGATTAGCTGGGTACTGAAAGAAAATGTATATCAAATATCAAATATTTTTACATAATGACAAATAATATCCTTCAGAAAATTGTCTACCTCCGTTAATAGAGAAAGGTAGGTTCTGAAACATAAATAAGAAAATACTAATAATAAGACTTCGAACTCCGATTTTCCAAACTCCAATCATTCTAACTTGCAATCATCCAAATTATTTTTTTTCAGAGTGATAGTAAGAAATGTACTATTATTGACAAAAACAAATACCTCCGTTGCAGCAGACCTGCACACTCAGTGAATTTAAAATGCTTTAAAAATTATTCATATAAAGCTATCTAAAGTACATTTATAAATGAGTATATTTAAATTTTCTCTTGGAATGAGTATGCAGGTTTGCTGATACGGAAATATAAAAATTGTGGAATTTGGGAAATTATTATAAAGCACACGGTTTTGAACTAGACAACATGACATGTTTTAATGTAAACAAAGCAGTCTTTTTTAGATCCCGATAATTTTTACATGGTAGATATATTACGTTAATTATCATTTAATAATTATTTTAAAATGAGTCCAGTATTTCCCGAGTCCCTGGTATTAAAAACTTTAATTTAAGCCCTCACACAAAATCCTGTGACTTGCCAATCGCCCAAAATTTCTATGCAAAAACTTCCCTTACCCTACGTAATTATATACATAGAAATAACGTACATTTCAACTCGATCAAGCCGTAAACCAAGTTTATTAAGATACAAAATAAGCGTGACATATAGATGGAAAGGAAAGTAAACCAATGGAAATCCACGGAGCCGTTTTCGAGAATTGTACAATCAATCAATCAATCAACCAAGCAAGCATAAATGCAATCACACCAACGCCGACCACTCTGACTGTTGAGAATATGTGGTTAAATGTTAATACTCAGTGTATAAATTCAGTGAAATGACGAGACTTGGAACGAGAAACGATTTAGAACTACAGTGAGTGTAAATTGTGGTGACCTGAATATATTTTTTAACTAGGCATACTCTGTTTAAAACATTTTCTATTATTGATGTTCGTTTCAAAGCACTTCAAAAGTTTAGGCTTTTGAATAGGCCTACTTGAAAGCAATTAATTAGGCTACATACTATTTGACCGAATCGTTTTAAATAATTGGAAATTATATCCAACGATTTTGCAATTTGAGAAATTTTTATATAAATAATATATTATCTACACATTTAAGATTATTGCTAAGTACTTTACAATAATTTAAGATTGTCTATTTGTACGGATACAGCTAGACTCTTTTAAAAATCGTTGTATATTTATAAAGCACTTTTCAGTGCTGCTTGGGATGGTACGTTTTTATTAGCTCACTTTAGTGTCTGTACGGGTGGAGTGAATAGTACATTACTACGTAAGCATTATTATTTTAATTTCTATATCTCATTCTGTTCTTAATCTACAAACGATATTCTATTATTACGGGCGCAAAATATCTCACCCTCAGTGGTGCGTGTCTTCACCAAAGGGGTCTAGACACCTTTTATACAGGGTGTTATTTTTTAAAAACGCAACCCAAAACTTTTTTATCAGTGAAGGATTATTCGATTATCCCCCCCCCCAAGATCCCCGGATTATACCCCACTATATAATTTTCTTTGGGATACGTAAAACGTAAGGCCTACGAAAACAATTCACAGGATATTCAGCACCTCAAAACAAACATAATAAATATAATGTAAAACACTTCAAAGACGTACCTTGCAACACGTTTTCAGGGATTTGATGGAGAGAGCAGAACTTTGTACAAACGCCAATCGCGGATTGTTTGAACACATAATGTAAACCAAATGTGATTAAACTTAAATAATAGATTGTATAACAAGTAAAGATTAACAAAACAATACTCATTTCATAGTTATATGTGCATTATTCATCTTAAAAATAGGTTGCGTTAAAAAACACCCTGTATATTTACACCCACATTCCACCTCAAATAATTACTCACAGTATATCTGAACGCCTTCGACGGTGCTTCATTACACCACCTGATTTACTGTGTACGTTTGTGAAGCTGTACCCGTCTATATTTAAAAATCGCATGATCCGGATGAAGATTCGACTGTACCTTTTATGGAGTAATGCCTCCCTTGGAATCTCGGCATATATTTCCAGGTACATGATCCAGGAAAGCTCAAGCACTTCCCGGTGTTCTTGCAGGGGTTAGGTTTGCAGTAGTTCTTCACCACTGCAGGGCACTTTGTGGGAGTGCACTCTTGACTCTTGTAATCAAATATCTGGCTCAACAGGTCCTTATCACATTGATATCCTGGAAGATATATTTTTATTATGCAGATGGTAACCATATTGTCCGTATTTTTACGTATTTTGTTTTTCAGGACATTTAAAACCATCACAGATTTTACACTCAATGAATACAAACTTCACAAATAAGAGGAATATTCGGTAATAACATAAACTGATCAGAAAAATCATGTAGGCTACCGGGATGAATTTCAGAATTTTTAGAATTGGGGTTTAAAATTATTATTCATCATGATATAAGTTGACATGTTTTTAACTCTTGTTGACAAACTAATCATCTGGTCTTGGACAGTGACAAAGCTACAGTCATTAACCATCCTTCATGCTTGCGAGGTAATGTAGCCTGGGAGCTTTTAAATTACGGTACCGAAGTAATCAAATGTTACACCATGATCAAATGCCACTACCCCTGTTAGGGAAACAACTGTTTTAGATAGCCATTGTTTTAGGCTAGGGCCCACTGCTTCCTAAATCAAAAAGAGGATCTCCTGAGCATAACCGGGGTTATCAGCTAGTATTTTATTATAGATATTTTATAAAATATTTGATAGTACAATGTTATGACGTATTTTTCTAAATAGCGTCACAGTTTGCGCCAAAGCGTTGTCCGGGTAGTCGTCGAGCTGGGTTCGTTCCAGGGGTCAAATTTTGCGAGTCGAATCAGTCGAACGTCAAAGTGAGAACCGATGGCTCAGGGCTAGGCGTGTAAGGAATCGTTCCTTTTAGTTATGCCACAATCATCATAGCCATAAGTGTTCTCGGATGTTCCTGTTTTGTGAGGTGGTCGGCTCCGGCGTTTCGAAAAAGGAAATTCTGAGGGCAAACCACAGACGGGAGGGATAACGTCACGTCGGTCACAGGGTAGAAGCTATTGTACAATAACAATATTATTACTCACACCCTAGCCTACGCACACACACACAGCCTACACTCAACAGCTACTACAACTAAGGAAGCTGCGGGCGAACCACCGGGGGAAGGAAGCTGTGGGCGAACCACAGGCTGCGGGCGAACCACAGGGCCGTGGGCGTACCACGGGGCTGTGGGCGTACCACAGGGGTAAGGAAGCTGTGGGCGAACCACAGGCTGCGGGCGAACCACAGGGCCGTGGGCGTACCACGGGGCTGTGGGCGTACCACAGGGGTAAGGACTCTGTGGGCGAACCACAGGCTGCGGGCGAACCACAGGGCCGTGGGCGTACCACGGGGCTGTGGGCGTACCACAGGTAGGAAGGAAACTACCACTAACCCTACCTATAGCACTCACAACATACACCACTCAAAACTCAAATGCCACCCTCAAACCATACAAGCACATAGTAAACATAGTTTATATCCAGACAAAAGCAAATATCAATAATAAAATAGCGAAGCAAAACTAAATATAAGTGTAGCTGGAAAAAAAAGGTTAGTATACAGTACACTATAACCTATAGAGGGTAGCAAAATCTAGAGCAAATCGATCAAACAAATGCATATGCAACAGAGTGTGTGTATTTCAATCGGTTATAAAATATGTAGTCTGACTTTAAGCAGTAAAGCAACAAAAGACTTCTATTAGTAATGTTGGTAAAAGAACTAAAAATGTTTTCTTGAACCGAACTAGAAAAACTTAAGTCCCAACATAAAAGATTGGTCAAACTTCTTAAGAGAAAGCTAAGTCAGACTGTAAAGGCGAAAACTCCAAGTTCCAACGGGGAAAAATATGTTCGTGGTCACAAAGATTTACACCACAACGTATAAAGTAAAGGCGTAAAATAGAAGCGATCGTATAATAAAGTTTAAATCGTGTAACGTAGGCGTAATAGGAAGGGCGATCCCTACCTTAGGCGTAGGCGTGCGGCTGTGTCAAGCGTCGGCGATCGAATGAAACCGAGTTCTGTCTCGGGGAACAGTACGGGCGGCGAGGAGTGGGAGAAAGTGCTAGTGCGCAGGTCCAGCCGGGCATGCGCGTGAGCCTCGGCTGGCGCACCAATAGCGGCCGCCGACCTAGCCGGCCGCGGGAAATTCAAACTTGACCTGCAGGGCGACCACAAAACAAACTACCCTGCTGTGAAAACTCATAAAATAATCGGTTCTAAAATAAATACGTTACACCCTCCCTCTACTTCAAAAAAAAAAAGAAAAAGAAAAGACCGCTTTCTTTGTCATATGGTTTACCTAATAAGCTAGTTGCGAGCTTACCACAATTGAGGAAGATTAAAGGATGGGAGAACAAACAAACTTAATATTTTCCTTATTCACTCGACTAGAGTTTTGTTTAATGTAACAGCCTTCTTTTTGTATTTAATATAACAACTTTGTCCACCCTGGGACGAAAAAAAAACATCTTTGAGCGTCTATCACAGATAGTCGAGCTGATATTAGTGCTACATTGGTTAAAACTTAAACATTCTTCAATGTGAAGTAGGAAACTAATATTTGGCAAAACTTAAACATTCTTCAATGTGAAGTAGAAAAAAAAATCCTTTATAAAGCAATCATCACAGAAACACAGCTAAAACTCTCTAAATTACTAAGGATATATACAATTTTACATTGTCAACGATAGCGCATGAAAATAAACTAAACTTTCCGGCTTATTCTTTGAATAACTCCGGTCGAATCATTTTAGCTAGATTAGCGCTCATTTTCACTTCTCCCCAGGGAAGTTGTACCACCTGCTTCTTTTGCTTGGGTCTGCGGTACCTCTTGTTGGGATTCCTTCCCGGCTTTTTGTTCCGGTTGTCGATTCGTGTTCGTGGCTCATTTGCGCTTACTGAATATGCAGTGTTTGCCATATAAGGCTGGAGAGCTAGAGCGACGGGTTGGGCAGTAACAACTTCGGTTTTTGACGTTGAGGAACTGGCAAAGGCAGTGTTGCTCAGATATGGTGTGAAAATCGATGCGGGATACTGATTTTGCTGAACTTGAGCTTGTGTTGTTGTGAGACAGGCAAAAGGGACGCTGTCTACCCGTGGAGCGAAGCTTGCAGTATCGGGTCGGAGAGTCATTAATTCGGTTTGGGACACGGTGGAGCTGGCACCAGAGTCAGTGCTCGCCAATGGAGTGAACACGGGAGCCATGTCTTGGGAAGGTACGACAGTGGTTGGTGACGCTGTGTTACTGGCAAAAGAAATGTTACCTACATGAGAGGTTAAACACAAAGTATCCAGGCGAGGTACAGATGGCTGAATGGATGGTGTGGAAGGCAGAGGTTCCTCCCTGGTTGCCTCCTCAATCTCCTTTTCGAGTTCTGGTTCTACCCCGATTGACAACCAAGGCGACAGGGTTGTTTCATAAGCGTCTGCTACTTGAGTATTTTGGCTTCCAAAATGGGTCATTAAAAACTCCTGGTTTTCTTCATTGATGGAACAACTTCCAGTTGTGCTGAGGGACGAGGTAGGAACGTACACCCAATCAAGTAGGTCGTCCATGCTATCGTTGGAAGAGCTATTTCGATGCCTTGGCTCTTCTGTCAGTGTAGCCTGGTCGCTATATAGCACTTGTTCCGTTACGGTGCTCTTCTCGTCAGTCGAGGTCGATTCCGTTTGCGTAGACGTGTCGAATAAGCTTCGAAGGGCCTCTTTAGTTTTTAAAACTCCTCGTTCTGCGAGGAAACCCTCTTCAAGGGCGATTCTTCCTTGGATTAGAACATCCTTGATGTGTCGTCTCCAATAATCGGGATTGAAGGGTGGGTGAAGGTCTTGGATCTCATCTCCCCGCGCCAGTCGTTCCGCGAACCAGAGAATATATACCCCGCAGTCAACGTTATTTGCTTGCTTAGGGCAGCTAGCCAATGGCTCTTGTAAATGCCATGCCGAAGATACCAATTCCCTTCCCCTAAGTTTTGCCTCCCTTCGGAGGGCATTGAAAATGTCATACATCTCCTTTTTCCGGGAAACAAAGCGTACGGAGTCGTACGTATGAAGTTTTTTAAGTTTTGGAAAAACTGCGATGAGTGACCAATGTTCTTGTTCTTCTAAGAAAATAGGGACGGGCACCACATCAACTTCAAATGGGTTTTTTACTTTAAAGCGACTCGCCGCTACCTCGTACCGTTTTAGTTTTAGGCTGGCATAAAAGAAAGTGTCCAACCCGATAACTTTTATGTTAGTGTTGGCGGACCTTTTTTCCAGTAAGTTTATGTATGGATTTATAATCAAATCATTTAATTTGTTTCCCGGATCCAGGCGAGCCAAATCTTTTTCGGGAAGGAGCGGGATCGGTGGAGGAGCAGATGATGAAGTGGAAGCCATTGTTCTGAAAGCAAAAACAAACATTAAAGCATGCCAAGCGTTAGTATTCAATCAAAATAATTGTGCCAGGAGAAGGGTTGGACGGGTTTACGGGTATTGGGAGTAGGGTTTCAGGTCCTTCGCGTGGACCCTGCCTACTAGCCGACCTTGAGTGTCTCGCAATATAAAGACATTCTTGCCTTCAGTTCTAGAAATTACGAAGGAGCCGTCAAACTTAGGAGCTAATTTTCCCGCAGTGTAATCCGCAGCTGAGGATAAAGTGTGGGTGCGTCGCAACACAGTTTGTCCCACTTGAAAGGGGTTTTCACGTCTGCGGAGGTTGTAATACCGGGCCTGCTTATGAAACGCTTTCTTGAGATTCTCAGCACATTTTGCTTGCAATTGTTTTATCGTGTCTGCTCGTAACTCGTGAAGTTGGTTAGTAGAGGGCGTTTCCTGGGAAGTAGTTTCGATGATGGGCGAAGAGAGAGATTGCGGTGTGTTTAATTCACGGCCGTAATTGAGCATTGCCGGTGAATACTGGGTTGAGTCATGCTGTACTGTATTCAATGCAAAACGAAACTCATCAAGATGGTCGTCCCATGAACGATGGTCCTCTTTAACATATTGATATCATGGTTTTTATAACTCTGTTCGCTCTCTCTACAGGGTTCGCCTGGGGTGTATAGGGCGCTGTGGTCCTGTGCTCAATGCCCCATTCTCGAGTAAGTTTCTGAAATATCTTTGACATGTACGGTGTCCCATTATCCGTAAGTACACAAGCGGGTGCTCCGTAACGTAGCAATACTAGCTCGACAAATTTCTTAGATATTTGTACTGCCGTAGCATTTCTTAACGGAGCGATTTCAATCCATTTACTGAACGTATCTTGGAAAACGACGATGAAGCGGTTGCCTTTCCGACTTCGTGGTAGAGGACCAATTACGTCACTTGCAACGACGTACCAAGGGCCTTGGGGACGCCTAAAGTACATTTTCCCAATAGCTTTTCGTTGCTCAACTTTATATCGCTGGCAACTGTCGCAGCCTCGAATATAATTTAAAATGTCTTTTCTGAAACCCGGCCAAAAGTAGTAGTCGGCAACTTTCTTAATGGTTTTGTTCACTCCCAAGTGTCCAGCAGTGGGTTGATCGTGACATTCGGTTAGGACTTGATCAACTCTATTTTCCGGAACACACAATTTCCATTCCTTCGTTTTATCTAACTCGTTTTTCTTTAAGCGAAATTTTCGATATAACTGTCCGTCCTTGATGACATAGTTTCTATACTTTGAAGGGTCTTTTGAAACCATATTAAACATTTTCTGATACCATGTACCCAAACTTGATAGATCCTCGTCTTGGGAGTTGATTTTACGCCTTCGGTCAGGACCTTTTCTCTGTTGCTTGATCGTGCACGTATTCAAATTCGGGACTTCTCTATTCGCTTCCGGTTTACTGTTACTTACTGGATGCCTCGAAAGGGCATCGGCAACTCTATTTAAAGCTCCCTTCCGGTACTGAACGGTAAAATCAAATTGTTGCAATTCCAGGACCCCTCTGGCTAATCTTCCTGACGGCTTCTCTAGACTCATAAGCCATTTCAAGGCTTGGTGGTCCGTAATAGCAGTAAATTTATATCCTTCTAGGTAAGGTCTAAACTTTTTTACCGCAAAAAGTAGGGCTAAACATTCCTTCTCCGTGGTGGTAAACTTTCTTTCGTTGTCTGTCAAGAGACGGCTGGCGTACGCTATCACCTTTTCCTGGTTGTCAACTTGTTGAGTCAAAGAAGCGCCTAATCCATTATCCGAGGCATCGACTTGTACAACAAATGGTTGATTAAAATCCGGGCACGACAAAACAGGAGTTTGCGTGAGTTTGTCTTTTAGTGTAGCAAATGCAGTCTTCTGTTGGGGGCCCCATTCCCACCTTATATTTTTCTTGGTTAGCTTCGTAAGTGGTGAAGAAATTCTAGCGAAATCCTCTACAAACCGTCTGTACCAAGAAGCCAATCCAATGAAGCTTCGAACGTCTTGTGACCACTTTGGAGTCGGAAACTCAACAATGGCTTTAACCTTTTCTGGGTCCGTCTGAATGCCGTGCTCATTAATAATATGGCCGAGATATTTTAACTCTTTCATACAAAATTTACACTTTTCTACGTTCAAGACTAGGCCTGCTTCTCTAAGTCGTTTGAACACCTCACGTAATAAAGATAAATGTTCTTGGAAGGTTCTTGAGACCAACACTAAATCGTCTAAATAGGCGAATGCATGCGGCTCAAATTCGGGACCAATTATGCTGTCTAATAATCGTTGGAACGTGGCTGGAGCTGCACTGAGTCCAAAAGGCATGACTTTGAATTGAAATAAACCACGTCCTGGGATCGTAAAGGCCGTTATAGGACGACTATTTACTTCTAATGGGATCTGTCAATATCCAGACTTCAAATCGAGTGTACTGATGTACTTAGCATCTCTCAGTTTATCTAAAATTGCTCCAATTTGGGGCAAGGGATAAGCATCACGTTCGCTAACTTGGTTGACTTTCCGAAAGTCGACGCAAATCCTTACTTTGCCTCCAGGTTTCTTTATTACCACTAAAGGGCTGCTCCAAGCACTATTTGAGGGCTCGATGATATCATCAGCTAACATTTGATCGATTTCTTTGTCAATGACAGCCTGCATGGCCGGATTCCGCGGGTAATATCTTTGCTTGATGGGTATATCGGTTTTCAATCGAATACGATGTTCAACTAGTGTTGTTCGACCAGGTGCATTTTTAAAAAGTTCAAGTTCTGTTTGTAGGAAATTTTCTAACTGATTGTTCTCGTCTTCAGTTAGAGGGGTAATAGCGCTGGCTGGAAAATAATTTAGATCATTTGTGTTGGGTGTCTGATCATTTAAAATATTCTTATGGACAGCTATCAACCCTAATGGCTGTATAAGGTCCATCCCAATTATAACGGATGTCGAAAGGTTAGGTACCAATAATGCCTTAACAGTCGTTTCGGTACCAATGATATCGCAATCAAATTCATAAACTCTGTTAATCGGTCTGGTCGTTTGATCAGCTAGACTAATTTTAGTTTCTACTTCAAGTGGTACCACATTTTGGCTTTGCAAATGGCGAGCTACATCACTCCCAATGAGTGTTATCATAGAACCAGTATCAATAAGGGCGTCAAAATATTCATTAAATATTTTGATTTTCGTAAACGGACGGCTTTCGGTTATCTGCTCATTAGCACAGGTAGTAAGGTTAAACTCCTTTACTTTCCTGAGCCACTCTTGCCACTCTACAGAGGTGGTGTTTCCTCTTCGAGACTCGGCCCACCTCCTGTTTCCGGGTCTCGATCTAAGTTTTCCGTTCGACATTGACATGTCGTGGTCAAGACACCTTCCTTTTTGCAATAAAAGCACCTTATGACTTTCGGCTGTCTACAATCTCGAAACACGTGTCCATTTTTGCCGCAGTTCCAACAAATTGGAATTTTGGTCTGGGCTCTCGTATTTTGATTATCAGCTCTATTTACCTGTGGAACATTTTTATTTCCAGGGTAATGTACCTTGGGGCGACCTTTTTCAACCCTCGTATTAGCTTTAGGGATTTCAAAATCTCTAGATGTCTGAGTGCCTTGATCAGATGACTTGCGATTAAATATACGAGACGGCCGACCGTATTTTGCACTTTCAGGCGTAAAGTGATTCTGTTGAACTGAGTTTGTGGTTTTAATAGTATCCACATCGAAATCCGGTCTGCCTCCGATTGCCCCCACTTTAAAAGGTTTATATCCTTTATTTCTTGAATCGTACGCCGTTTCAGGCACAAGTGACTGAGCCGGATTAGGAGGAGGACGGAAGTACTGGCGATCCCTTAGGTAGGTTTCATAGCCCTCTGCCAGCCGTATTAATTCCTCGGTATTGTGAAACTGATTCCGTCTCACTGACAATTAATTTATATTCGGGGCGCATGTTTGAAAATAGTCTGTTGAGTATGTCCTCTTGAGAGTATCCACCCCTACGCCGTATTAAAGTCGTGAGAGCGACAACGAATTTCCTTATAGGCTCGTGGTCTCCTTGGGTTCTTCGTTCGATTTCTTCATCCAGCCTTCGGCGATAATCAGGCGGGAAATAATTCTCCGCAAAACTGGATACAAAGTCTCGATAGGTGTGCCACTGAAATTTGTTATTTCTGAACCACAATAGTGCGTCACCCTTCAATAATTCTGGAAGGGCTTTCAAAAGTAGTTCGGAGGGTATTTCATAAGAGTCGGCCAGCTCATTCAATCTTTCAATAAATGACACTGGGTTGTGCTCCCCGTCAAATCTTATATTCCATTTTCTAACTTGGTTACAAACCTCGGCCACAATGTTCAAACTTTTCGTTTTACTTGTTTTGCTTTCAAACAAAGTTTTCGCACTCGGTAACTCATAGTCCAATGTAGCTCTTTTGGGGGGATCAAATACGTATGAATGTTCATCGAAAGTTTCAGCCTGAGCCTCTAAATTACGCTGATTTACTTTCTCAGACTCCAGTGCTATCAAGCGTTCCTGTACGGTACGGTAATCAGCCGTTGGGGTTAAACCTAAAATCTCTCGTATTCCAATGCTTTCATAACTTTGAGTATCGGCCGTATGAGTAGAAGCGAGTGCCTTATTATTGGTGAAAGTAACCCTTGTATTTTCTGTTGGTAGGTTATTAGCCGCTCCCAACCAGTTACTTTCTTCAACCGTACGATAGATCGGTTTTTGACCTCCCACTATTAACTTTGATGGATCATAAATTCCGCTTGTAGATACAATGTTCTCAAAAGACTTCGAGTTCTTGTCGCTAGACGTAGTAAGACCAGCCATCGGTCTGTGATAACTCCAAAAATCTACAAATCTCTTCCTCAACTCAACTGCGTGACCTGAGGTCGGAAGTCCGTATTTCTTCATTTCAGTAATAAGGTCATTTCTATTTAAGTCAAATATCCAACTCACTCTAGGATCAGAAAGGGGCGTTGTTACAGTCCTAGCGGTCGTGGTTGGAAGACCCAAATTAAGCGCACTAGAACTAGTAAACAGTGGTTGAGAAGTCATAGTTACGGCTGAGCTAGAGCTCAAAACCTCACTATATAAAGACTTAGGGTCCTTTTCTTCAGTTGGGCTGCTTCGAACCGCCTTGATCAATCGTTTCCTTAATTCGTCTGTCACTCCTTCGTCGGATAACTGGTAATCTCGGAGAACCTGTTTGAGAGATTCTTTTGATAGTTTATATATCCAACCGACTCTCACATCAGATTCAAAGGAGGGCGAAGTATCCAATAATTCTTGACCCATGGTAGTCACTGGCAACGAGAAACTTAAGGAGGACGGAACGGTGACCGTAAAAGGTGCAGCAGTTACAATGTCAGGCACAGTTGTCGTTACACTAGAGGACGCACCTTGATTACCAGTCGTGGTGATACTAGTTATGGAAACTTTCGTAGTCGGAGCGGTCGTTTTAGTTGATGAAACTTTCGGCTTGGAACCGGTAGAGGTTGTTTCAGAACCGTTTGTCATATTCGGGCGCCAGCAACTTAAATGTTGCAACAATCAATCGTAGAATTCTACTCAACAATCGAATTTTTTGCTCGTGTCCCTGTTCCAGGGCGCCAAAATCTATGACGTATTTTTCTAAATAGCGTCACAGTTTGCGCCAAAGCGTTGTCCGGGTAGTCGTCGAGCTGGGTTCGTTCCAGGGGTCAAATTTTGCGAGTCGAATCAGTCGAACGTCAAAGTGAGAACCGATGGCTCAGGGCTAGGCGTGTAAGGAATCGTTCCTTTTAGTTATGCCACAATCATCATAGCCATAAGTGTTCTCGGATGTTCCTGTTTTGCGAGGTGGTCGGCTCCGGCGTTTCGAAAAAGGAAATTCTGAGGGCAAACCACAGACGGGAGGGATAACGTCACGTCGGTCACAGGGTAGAAGCTATTGTACAATAACAATATTATTACTCACACCCTAGCCTACGCACACACACACAGCCTACACTCAACAGCTACTACAACTAAGGAAGCTGCGGGCAAACCACCGGGGGAAGGAAGCTGTGGGCGAACCACAGGCTGCGGGCGAACCACAGGGCCGTGGGCGTACCACGGGGCTGTGGGCGTACCACAGGGGTAAGGAAGCTGTGGGCGAACCACAGGCTGCGGGCGAACCACAGGGCCGTGGGCGTACCACGGGGCTGTGGGCGTACCACAGGGGTAAGGAATCTGTGGGCGAACCACAGGCTGCGGGCGAACCACAGGGCCGTGGGCGTACCACGGGGCTGTGGGCGTACCACAGGGGTAAGGAATCTGTGGGCGAACCACAGGCTGCGGGCGAACCACAGGGCCGTGGGCGTACCACGGGGCTGTGGGCGTACCACAGGTAGGAAGGAAACTACCACTAACCCTACCTATAGCACTCACAACATACACCACTCAAAACTCAAATGCCACCCTCAAACCATACAAGCACATAGTAAACATAGTTTATATCCAGGCAAAAGCAAATATCAATAATAAAATAGCGAAGCAAAACTAAATATAAGTGTAGCTGGAAAAAAAAGGTTAGTATACAGTACACTATAACCTATAGAGGGTAGCAAAATCTAGAGCAAATCGATCAAACAAATGCATATGCAACAGAGTGTGTGTATTTCAATCGGTTATAAAATATGTAGTCTGACTTTAAGCAGTAAAGCAACAAAAGACTTCTATTAGTAATGTTGGTAAAAGAACTAAAAATGTTTTCTTGAACCGAACTAGAAAAACTTAAGTCCCAACATAAAAGATTGGTCAAACTTCTTAAGAGAAAGCTAAGTCAGACTGTAAAGGCGAAAACTCCAAGTTCCAACGGGGAAAAAATATGTTCGTGGTCACAAAGATTTACACCACAACGTATAAAGTAAAGGCGTAAAATAGAAGCGATCGTATAATAAAGTTTAAATCGTGTAACGTAGGCGTAATAGGAAGGGCGATCCCTACCTTAGGCGTAGGCGTGCGGCTGTGTCAAGCGTCGGCGATCGAATGAAACCGAGTTCTGTCTCGGCCCGAGTTCTGTCTCGGGGAACAGTACGGGCGGCGAGGAGTGGGAGAAAGTGCTAGTGCGCAGGTCCAGCCGGGCATGCGCGTGAGCCTCGGCTGGCGCACCAATAGCGGCCGCCGACCTAGCCGGCCGCGGGAAATTCAAACTTGACCTGCAGGGCGACCACAAAACAAACTACCCTGCTGTGAAAACTCATAAAATAATCGGTTCTAAAATAAATACGTTACACCGTGGACCTTAGTTATCATACAATATGGATATAATTAAATGTGATTTGTGGTACCAAAATTAATTTTATTGTCATAAAAGACGATTAATGCACATTAAAATCCTCCTTATACGCACTGTAAAATTACTGTAGTTTAAAAAATACAAAAACAATATTTTTATTTTATTGGCCAACCATTTTGTGTAGATTAGTGTGATGGAAATGTGCAATGAATGTGCTTCAGAAAATCTCCTTTTCTTTCTTCTCTCTCTCTCTCTCGAACCGAATTTTTATAAAAAAATTCCCATTTGTTGTTTTTCCAGTAATTTTTTTTCCAGGAGCGAGTTATGAATTGAACTAACAGCCATGTGACGAGTATTCCTGTATGGAACACCGCAACAGGCGCTGTTTGCTCACGTGCCGTGACTGGTGCTCCTGTGACAGAGACGCAGTGAGACGGTGAATGCTCAGTAACGACCGCAGTGTTGCGCTGTCACAGGCCCCGACGATCCAGAGTCAATCGTGGCCCGCATCTTTGCCTCGGTCACTCCATAACCACTTGACTTTACAATCGGCTCCTCATACACCGTGATGACTCACGGATTTGCTTTGCTTATTTGCCTCTTATTTGCGTTTAAAATATCGCTTCGGGTAGATTTATTATTGTTTTAGGATCAGTAATTCATCTTCAACTCAACCACTCAATGCTTCAATATTCAATGTTCATTATTTATCCGATGGAGTTCATCAATATCTTTTTCCTCCACCTACTATCTAGAGTCGTCTTTTAGTCCCTGGAATAGAATACTAAAGTACTAGTTTATACCCTTTGATGGGATTTACTAACTTACTTTTTCTCCCATGGGACTAAAAGTAATCTCATAAGAAATACATGGCGAGAAATCCGGCAACTCCGCGATGGACAGTGAGAAAATGTGGAAACACTGTTGATTTTCATTTGCTTACTCTAAATTTAATTCAAGAACTTCAGTGTTTTAACTTAAGAAAAAAAACCGTATGCATTTAATAGCCAGGTAATATTTTTTTGTATGAATTAAGTTGGCAACACCGAATATAAAAACACCTGATTCAGAGTTTGTACCAGTAAGTCGAACAGCCGAACGTTTTATTAACATGACTGTTTCTTACCTACAGATTTTGGGAGGTATTTTGTTAATTAATAGACTTTAGAAAAAATAGTGTGAATAAATGGTTGTTTAAATTGCTTAAGTATCTTATGTTATGTATTTATATTTAACTCTAACCTAGCCTAGTTTAAAGGAGAAAAGAATTATATGAAGTTATATAAAGGGTGAAGTTAGGTAGAGGAAAAAGTTTGTGTGCATCAAGGGGAGGGATTGCTTTTTCTCCCTCGGTAAAATAGGCCCCCCATCGGACGAAAACAGTTTCCTTCACGGAGAAAAAGTTGCACTTTAGTCCCTAGATGCACAAATAACTATTTCTATCTCGACAGAGGCATTATAAAATTTTAATTGCTTTAAGTAGCAAACCAAATATGTTAAGCATTGGATGGTATTTATTTATTTCATAAAGGCAAATCCTTCAAAATATCCTAGAACTAAACCCGATTTGTTCCATTCAATCTTTTCCGACTATATTTTTACGGAAAGCCACCCCTTGCACATGCTATATCTGGGAGTGGGGTTGGGTGTTGGGTGTTGGGTGTTATATTTTGCACACATGTGATGTTCGAGGGTCGACCCTCGACGGGTGATGAGGGAGGTCTCACCCTTCTCTGTTTTAGTTTACTGACGCAGATTTAGATACATCATGGAAGCGACGCACGACGGGAGTTTGTCGTCTCTTCAGCCTTTCTGTCATACCATAACCGATGTAATCTTGTTTCTTGCTTCAATTTGTAGAAACCTAAAATAAGCCTAAATGCCCAATTTTTACATTTGCTTATCAGCAAACCTGCATACTCATTACCCATGCTCATGCTCATTATCCTCATGGAGGGAATAAAAGTCATATATCGCTTATGTTAGACTGAAATCTGATCATAATCAACAGAAATTCAATAAATATGCACGTCTGTTGTAGCCCCTACCCTTACCCCTATTAGGTTACGACAACAACACTTGCTAAAATTGTTCTGTAAAACTTTCAAGAACTGTGGAATTGTCCACACGTGAACGTTTTAAGAGAGTTTCTTTTTAAGCTCATCATGGAACCCAGCCTTAATAAATAGACAAATCTATTAAAAAAAACAGAGCAGATTTTAAAATTCTTTAGCCAGTGTAACATGGCGGTTCGCGGGTCTGCGGCAGGAAGGGAGAGGCGCATTACCGGCCAAGCGGACCGCGACCGCGCAAAACTAATAACATGCGCGCCGAGCGGAACAGACTGCTCGAATAAACCCGCTACCGTATTCAGCCTGCCATCGCGATACTATCGCAAACAACGTATCGAACTGGCTGACGCGATATACAGGGTGAATCTTCTAAGCCGTCCACAACAGATTATAGACAAACGACTTAACATACAAAGACGAAACAAAACGTTTCCCCACTAAATCATACCTAAGGAACAAAGTAAAAATATTTTTAATCTTTTTAAAATACAGGGTGTTCCAAAAACCGGGGGTCATGGGTTCGAATCTCGGAAATTTTAAATGTAAACATATGTCATATTATACATCATTTTAAAGCTCTAAGCGAGATAAACAATTTGGTGAAAACAGAACTCAATGATCTTTATTATTTTCAAAATGGCGGCCATTTTTGTGAAAAATATTGGTATTTACGGAATACCCTGTATCTCGAGAACTACTGAAGGTTTTTTCGTTCTGTTTGAAAATTCTTAATCCTTGTTAACTCAGCTTTAATTTGATATGCAACATGCCAACATTAAAAGAAAATAAATATTTTTTAAAAAAATTCATTTTTTATAAATGTTGGTAGCACTGAAAATCAAAAATTTTAAATGGCAACATATGTTAAATAGTATATCATTTTAAAGGTCTTGCAAAAACCTACAATTTTTCAATTTATACTCCCCCTCTATCTTTGGTAGTTTTTCAGTAATAAACAAAAACATTGTTTTACCATATAACGCCCATGTTAAATGTGCAGTACTCAAAGCATTTAAGTTAAATTTGCATCCCTTAATATTGAGAACAGCAATTTTAACATGGGCGTTATAGGGGAAAATAGAGTTTTTTGTTTATTACTGAAAAACTACTAAAAATATAAGGGAAGTATAAATTGAAAAATTGTAGGTTTTGCAAAACCTTTAAAATGATATACTATTTAACATATGTTGCCATTTAAAATTTTTGATTTTCAGTGCTACCAACATTTATAAAAAATGAATTTTTTTTAAAAATATTTATTTTCTTTTAATGTTGGCATGTTGCATATCAAATTAAAGCTGAGTTAACAAGGATTAAGAATTTTTAAACAGAACGAAAAAACCTTCAGTAGTTCTCGAGATACAGGGTATTCCGTAAATACCAATATTTTTCACAAAAATGGCCGCCATGTTGAAAATAATAAAGATCATTGAGTTCTGTTTTCACCAAACTGTTTATCTCGCTTAGAGCTTTAAAATGATGTATAATATGACATATGTTTACATTTAAAATTTCCGAGATTCGAACCCATGACCTCCGGTTTTTGGAACACCCTGTATTTTAAAAAGATTAAAAATATTTTTACTTTGTTCCTTAGGTATGATTTAGTGGGGAAATGTTTTGTTTCGTCTTTGTATGTTAAGTCGTTTGCCTATAATCTGTTGTGGACGGCTTAGAAGATTCACCCTGTATACTGACATCGATTACCAATTTGAAATCATCTATGATACCATTCCCTCGAAAAACCCTTGAAAAATTGATTGAGTGTTGTTCGAATGAATGTTCACTTGAGTGAGGACTAAGAATTCCGCCCCTTAAGTCGTTAAATACTCATAACAATCTCCCTCAATCCATATGAATAAACCACTGATTAGGGAACTGTAAGTACACTTTGAGTTAACACTTCCAACCTGTGAGGTCCCAATTGCCCTAGTCGGTATCTCACAATGAATTTAACTCTCTGTAACATTTAGGCAGGAGAATAGCTATGTATGTTCAGAGCAATGTACAGTGTTCTGTTTCTGTTCCTCCTGACGGTAAAGCATTTCAAAATTAGTCATGAATAATAAGTTAAAACATTATTTCTTCCGTGACCTCTTCGCATCCTTATCCTCTGCATACACTTATATCCGCAGTAATGCCATTGCTCGGAGCGGATCGGCGACGTCCGTCACACGTCCCTCGCGTCACACCACGTGACGGACGTGTGACGCGTGACGTCCGGAGGCTCCCCTCCCCGTTACGTGATCCAGGATCACTTCCGGCTCCGATGCGATTGCGCATCACAATAAATCAACTCTGCAACTCTGCACTCTGCAGTCGTAAAACTATCATCCTACACTCATCTCTCATTCACACTTGGCTAAAAATACCTTCCTGGGTAGGTCGCCATTTCAAGTAAAAGTATGAAGTACTATACAGCGTAAAAGTCGTCGTAATATCCTTTCGGGGACATGGTATTTGTACCAACTATGCGGAGTGTTACAGATACCCGCGTCACTTCGTGACTTGAAAAAAACACCATAATAAAATAGACTTTAGTTTCATGTTGATCATTTATGGGATTTCGCAGCGTAAATCATCTTTCAATGAGGAAATCTGTCTATTTAAGTGTATTTATAATTATCTAGACAAGTTGTGTCACTGGAATAAAAATACCAGTAACAACCATGTTCATTTATGGGGGTTAGTTTATGTTATTCTTCATTGCTTAGCGCATCTTCGTATTTCTGCTTTGGAATTTTTATTTTCCAAAGGAATGAATCTAATATACAACAGCAACGCGTCAGTCTCTTGCACTCAATTTTATGAGGACCGTAATAAGATGCACAAACCTCTCTGAATAAGATAACCTCTAATTAACATTGATAAAATAAACATTCACGATAAAAATATCGTTCACACTTATAACGGGCAAGAAATTAAATTTTAGAGTGCCCTGGTTTTTGCTTTGCATCTTAAGTACTTGATTGACAGACACATTTATACTGAAGCAAATATCGCAGCTGTCAAAGATATAACTACATTAAATTGATGCAATTAAAACTCAAATAAAAATAGGCAGACTAACCGTTAACACTTAAATATCTTTCTCATTCTACAATGAAATATCATTATCATTCTAAATACAACATCCCTCTTGGGTTATATGTGTTTTCTTAAGATTTTTTTATAAAAGAATACAGGAAATTAATAAGATTACAGATTGTTGGTCTTCGTTTCAATAGAGTAGGTACTCTTCCTTATGGTGGAAATATATTTCTAGAGGTCAATATGCTCTGGAATCACTGATAGGCTGACAGGCATGCGAAATTTCAATATTTAATCAGACAAATGTACTTCTCCTCCTTGCAAAATCCATCCGGATACTTTGTACCTTGAATGGATCGTCCTTCTGAAAAAGAACTCCATTGAAACCAAAAGGACCGTCCTAGAAGATTTTCAAAGTGTATAATGGTAATAGATGTGACGTTTTCAGACAAGTTTTCCGCGAATGTACAAAGGGTCTCAAACATAAAATTGTATTCTACCCTGAATCTCAGGTAAAACACAAGACGCACCTTGTTCACTGTTCTGCAAAACAGTATAATCAGTAACAATAAATCATGTTATCAGTTACGCCCTAAAAACTAACATAATTTCACAAAAGATTTTTCTAGCGAACGTCAGTAAAATTGACCGAAACAACATATATATATATGTAAAATAAGAGTTGTGTGTTGGTATATTTCGGGCTACAGCCGAAACTCCATGTCGTAGACACTTGATCTTGGTGTCAAATTAAAGCTTGAAATCTCATGATGTGCATTATGGTGGTTTGGTTTTGATATCTTTAAGGGCTTATGCCCAAGATCGTCCGAAAGGGACCTATGTCAAGGATTTTGGGAGTGCTTTGTATTGTTGCTACGGTTACCATTATTTCTAATGGTAGCTATTTCAGCTACTATGGTTACTAACAGAATACAGCACAAAGAAACAACTAGAATACGATAAGAAAAAACAATCTCCCGGGCAAAGTCGGGGTTATCAGCTAGTATATATATAAAGAGAGTTGTGTGTTGGTATATTTCGGGCTACAGCCAAAACTACATATCGTAGACACTTGATCTTGGTGTCAAACTAAAGCATGGAATATCATGATGTGCATTATGGTGGTTTGGTTTTGATATCTTTAAGGGCTTATGCCCAAGATCGTCCGAAAGGGACCTATGTCAAGGATTTTGGGAGTGCTTTGTATTGTTGCTATGGTTACCATTATTTCTAATGGTAGCTATTTCAGCTACTATGGTTACTAACAGAATACAGCACAAAGAAACAACTAGAATACGATAAGAAAAAAACAATCTCCCGGGCAAAGACGGGGTTATCAGCTAGTTTTATTCATAAAAACAAGTTAGTAGGGATTATTACACAACAAGTTAGTGTGAATTTCAAACAAAGGGACAACAAGTTAGTTGGGATTATTTGGAGTAAAAAATTCCAAAGCAGGAATACGAAGAAAAAGGCCTAGGGTAGCAAAAAATTCTAAAAAAAATACAGCTATAATTTCATATTAAAACCATTAATTCCATTCACTTTCATATTGTACTAACTATTAGTATCCAATATAGTAAACAAATTAAACAACAATAACACAAGCGGCCCCAGCGTGTTGCCCTGAGGTACCCCGCGACTAACGGACGTCCTCAGCCTCCGTAGCCCCGGGAGAGGATTTATGGCAGAGAAGCTGTGACGATCGAGTGGCGGGATAATCCTCGCAGCCCCGGAGCGAGGTGTAAACACCATAATCTGCACCGACACCGCAGTTCACGTGCGCGGTAGTGGAGTGAAGTGCGTTATTACAATTTGCATCTTGTCTCTGAGGAATTCATTTCAGAGACAATGCCGTTAGATGGAGACTGTTATTAGGGGATAATATGCGGTTTGCAGGGATGAATGACAGGAGCGGTATTGGGTAGCCGGAAGAGAATATCGGATTTTAAAATTAATCATAGAAGTACTTCTCAAATTCTACTTCTCTGTATTAAGTTTAAATATTCATAAATATTCACTATAAACGTAATTTTATTTAAACTTGAGCAGTGTATGAGATATTTAATCGTAGGGGAATGCTTTGGTATAAAATTAACAGTAACGTATGGTAGAGGAGGTATAGCCTTATCTAAGTAACAGTATGCTAATAAATAAATCAAATCAATTAATCAAATTTAATAATAATAGCATTTTGTTTTATTACTTTGCCTTTTTACTTTGAGATTGAAAATTTCCAGGATTTAAAAAGTAGTTTAGAAACGTTTCTAATCAAAAGGGATCGTAATGTACGCAGTTTGTCAAAAAGAACAAAAAAACAACTCATACTAAATACGGGCTGTATTAGAGGAACATATTCAATCAGTTAAGGAAATGAGTTAATACTGTGATTAAAAAATCTTATAAGTTAGACACTTTTTAAATAAATAACAACCTAGATTCTTTCACAAATAAACTGGGTCTAGTTCACAAACTGCCAGATTTGTTATTGTATTGAAATTATAAATTATATAGGAAACAATGATTTAGCGAAGACAATGATATTTCTAGAAATCTGTCCGGTCCATCTGTATTAAATAAAACATGAAAATGATTTCAGGATAAACTAAACAAACGTAGCAAGCTCGTTAACTTTGCACACATTACAGCTTGCCGTGCTCAGAAAACAAAGCCAGGTGGCCAAAAGAGGAAACAATCACTTTATGTTTCCTGTCTCGAATTCGATAACACATTTAGATATTGTGTTAACACTGGAGAGCTTATATCGCAATATCCGCAACCGGCAGGTCCCGTTTACTCGCTACTGTGCATTCAGTGTTTTTAAAATCACCCTTTCAAAACCTAACAAATACGAAGACTTTTACCGGCATCAATATAATATAAAAATTAAATAAACCGTAGGTTTGGCGATCTACAGATTCATTTTACATTTTAATCTTTAATCGTTAAGAAATAATGATAGACATTTAATTTTTATTTCTTTTATAATACGGAATAAGCATAATTTCGAGACGAATAAATAGTTAATAGAGCGTATTTACAAATCTAATAATGCTTTATTAAGAATACAGATTACTGTATTTTTTAACCTCCCACAGTTTTTTGTTGAAAATCAGGCAACACCCTGTATATCTTTATCTCCAGGCCCGGTTGGCTACTCTGGTCACGTGATCTGCGCCCTCGGCCCGCTCGTGATTCGGCGGTCGCTGCGATCAACACGCCTGATTTATGTTTCGGATCCGCTCATTGATTTGTTTTATAGGCCGAGTGTACCTTGTCTTCAGGATTCCATGTAGCCCCAGGAGCTTCAAAACAATACGTTAAATGGGAATTCCACCCAACCTTAATAAAAGTCTAATTCTGACTAACGATTGACCGGACCAGGCTATACATTCGTAATCGCAAAATAAATTACATTATTTACATTAACTAAATCACACGTGATTTTTATTAATCGAAAGATACTCGCTTGGCACTCTAGGTTCTGCTTGTAAAATTTTTTATGAATCGCGTAATTGAATAAACCAATATTATATTGTTTTGTTCACTGAAAGACGAGAGAAGTTATTTTTACAGTTCTTTGGATGGCTTGATTGAGTGTTATAATAAACTAATTTACCATATATTCAGTTATATTATATATTCATTTTTCAGTTATAGATGAGTTTAACATAGAATTTCCTTGGTGCAAGAAGAATTGGTTTATAGAAGAGTTCTGTATTACAATCTTGAAGTACGTCCTCGTTGAGAGGTCCTCTAAAACAGTGGTATTAGGCCTAATCTGTGCAAACCTACAATGGCAATGCCTCCAGTTTTTTAAAATACTGTCATTCATCAAAATAAACTAGGAAAGAAAGGGAGTAGGCCTGTACAGAATACAATTACATTATATTGCCTCTATAAACGATTCAGTTGACAGCGATGTAGAAGAAATCGGCTCATCTCTTACGACGAAGTAAGGTAGTGATTTGCCAATTTGAGCCTTCAGGGTGCGTGGTTAGGATAAAACGTTGGTCCACTTTAGCAAAACACTGCTTGCTGGAAGGGCCGATTTCGAAAATGAGGACCTACATAATTGAATTAAGATAGAAATCTCCTTGATAAATGGAAGAGTGTAGGTAGACTATCTCGAACAGACTCAGCTGTTTCGAAGAAAATTTGTTTTATCGTGGCTTTAACAAAACTTAACTTCCTAATTAGTTCATATAAATTTTGTACTTTCGATTCCTAAAGCCAGATTATAGTTTTTTTGTATTGGGTTTTCTTGGACTCTAAACTCAGTTTTATAACATTTAATTTCAATTTTGATTTTATAGAAATATGGCTTACTTTGTTGTAACTAATTGTTAAAAATGTTCCCATTACATTTTAGTTTACATTAAGGTTTAGTACATTATTTTTTTAAATTACGACCAACTTATTTACAAGCTGATTAGAATGGTTGCCAATGTAACCAACAAAATAATAGATGCAAAATAGATGCAACAAAATAATCAGTAAAATAAAAAGAAAATTTGTATCGCAATAGTACTTAAAATTAGCTTTAAATAATTTATAATCTGTTCCACTCGAGCACCCTCATTTTCTGCAGACATCGTGTGGTTGTTTGTGTTATTAACTACATCATCATTGTTCGATAATGCGAAATGAAAAAATGTTAAATTTTATTCTCTCTGTTGCTATAGTTCATTTGAACGGACGAATTCACAACTTAATTTATGAAATGACCAACTTTCTCTCCCTTCCTCAATGAAGTTTTTGTGTATCGCAGTTTGTAATGCTTTTTATTAGGATTTAATTTATGAGACCTTTCCTCACCATTTGAAAGAAAAGGAAATTGAACCTTTTTGAGGAACATTTTAACTTCATCGGTGTTCTGATACGACATGGCTAGTACCCTAACCCTCGCTTAAATCTTTTGCAGATTATCTGGAAGGACATGTGGAACACGCCATTTAAAGCAACAGGTCATGTACAAGTCCTGCATTGGCCCACCTCATTATTTAATCTTTGGTTTATTGTTTGTACCATCCTGTCTAAAATTAAGGAAGAATTTTACCTTTCTCAAACAATTTTTGAGAACTTAAAAGGTCAAAGTCATGCTTAATTAGAAATATCGTCATGATTTAGTTTTACACCGTCAACTAATTTCAAATGTTTTGGTTTATTTTTATCGTCAAACATTGTATCATTAAATCAAGTTTGATTTAGTGAGCAATCTCGGGATAATACTAAACACGGTGTTTACAGACACAATACAAACAAAAGTGTCCCAATGCAAATAAACTGGTTCTAGTATCTGTCGCCGACTCGACCGCCACGCCACACACGAAGGTTTTGTTCAAATTTATCGAGGGACTCCATGATGCAAATGAAGGAGACGATTCCACAGCCCAGAACAAAGTAACGAACCTATCAATTCCATTGCCTTACTGGAAGTGAGTTAGGTTTGTGCGGTTGTATAAGCTGTAAACTAAAGCAGAAGTAATTTATAATATTTTGTAACTTACATTTTCCTCATTGGCCACTTTACCTTGCGATATATCACCAAGTCTAGGCTATTCATATTTTCTTCGACTACAAAAAGTGAGTGTCTAGTAGGAATGCATGACTTTAACCATCGACTTTAGATTTAACGCACTAAGTGAAATTTTTAATATCTTATTGCGGCCACATTGTAATCTCTTGTAGTTGTTTTTCAGGAAACATCGTTTCCTAGGAAGGACGAGGAAATTCCCAAGTTGCATTTCGCTCAGCAATCCGAGATTTTAAACTGAGTGAGTAAGAGGTATTTGAGTTTTAAAATTTGAAAATAAAAAAAACAAGAAGGTGTTATAGGCACCTACAAACAACGAACAATACTAACAAACACAAGAGGATGACCAAAACACACAAAGTAAAAAAGGTCGAATCCCAGCACCCTGCCCCCGCCAACCCTGTTTTTTTATTGTGCGATTTGATCCCTGGTACCGTGTTGGCCGTGGAGGTTATGATCCATGCCTTAAAAAGTATAAATAATGCTAAATAAGAAGACACGATTCTTGAGTAGCAAGAGAGTGCTCTTCATAAAAATCCACAGCAAATAAAAAATATATTATTAAGAAATTGCAACACTATAGTTTCTTCGGTCACAACTACCTCCAAGTCAACAAATTAGTTTTGCCAAAATATTTTTTGGACTGGCCTGTATTAGATTTGCGAAACCAAGCACACAGCATCGGTGTGAGAGTCGGGCCGCGAGCTGAGAGATCTTTATCACGACCGTTTCACAATGACACTGATAACATCTCCGTACGAACGGCCAACCTCTTCCCACGCGCGCCAACAATCGTATTTCTGCAAAAATATTTCTTGAAAATTCGTAATTTTATCAGTTGTTTCATATCTAGGGGATTTAAAGCGTTACAAATATTAAATACGCTTCGAGGATTCAAGTAATCTCAATGGGAATCCAAAGATTTAAAAGTCCAAAAACCATTTACTCGCCAACTAAACGTGATATCGTAGAGACACCCGTTGAATCAATAATAGCACGTGGTACATTGCCTTCCTTTTTTTAGTTGTTGGTGATTCCTTCAATGATTCAAGGGAATCCCCCAGGGCTTCGGCACTTCACTTAAAGTTGGATCCAAGTTTGGTTTTTCTTATATGACCACACTTTTTCTGAGGTAATTGAAAGTAAAAACGTTTATCAAATGTTTTAAACTAACTTATAAACTCTGAGGGATTTATATGTTATTTTTATAGGAAAATTAAGTCTGAGCTCAAACAACATATCCTTTAATTGGAAGAATAGTTGGTGTTCTTTTAGGCATGTATCAGTAAGTCAATACCTGTATCACCTTCTCTTACTTTCTTGAAGACAAAACACTACAGAGAAGACGTTTTGAGTGACCATACAAATCCACGGAGAGGAAAATATTCTGACAACTATACAACTTTAAAAACATATTATACAACTTTTAAGAAACTGATACTCAGAAACTTATGGTGTCTAGCACTGTCGGACCTTTATGCTGACCTCAGACCACACTCTCCGTCGTCCGAGGTCCCCAGACACCCCAGTGTTGTCCGCCCCGGCTGGAGGTGTAATCTAGATCCTGGATCCTGGAGGTATGCGGTTATCCGGGGTCAAGTGACCTCTCGGATTTCGCATACGTTCCTTCCCTACCCTGACCGCTACGTGGGCGCCGGGACAACGTTTGACACTTGCAAAAAAATTGCATTTGACACTTAAGCACGATACTTGCGTTGTTCGTTTGTCCACTTGTGCTTGTTGGGACTTAACATTTGCGCAAGTAGAAAATAAAATACCGAACACGTTGTTACGTTTTATGGCGTGGTTGGTTTTAAATGGGTGGGTAATGTAAAATCCGGATAGCCTTATTTTTTTATGATCGTAGGTCTATCACAGACCAGCAAAAACGCATTTTAAGGTTGCTTGCATGGTTTTCATCGAAAAAAAAGAATAGGAAAATATCAAGAAAATTGAATACGTCTAACTATAAAGAACAATAAGAACTACTAGAACTATAACTAAAGTTCTGAGATAGAATGTAAAATTTCATATAACAAGAAAATCTCAATTTTTACTGAAAAACTTGACTTTTTCATTATGATGACATCTTCATTCGTTTGGGGTTATTATGTTAGAAAGATGAAAAGATATTTATTGAGTGACAGATACAACGTCAAAGAGACGAAGCTAGTAGAAAAATGAAAAACGTAATAAATAACCGAAGAAAATAAAATTATTTATTGACTTACAACGTAATTAATGCTTCTCCCGGCACACGTGTTGGAGGTTGGAGCTAGGAGCTGTCGGCTTTGAGTTATCGTGAGACTCTGCTGGGGATCGTGAGAGCGCTAAATAGACGCGCAGCTGTCCCATCTACAGCCGTTTACTGCTAACAAGGTGTTTGTGCTGATACCCGCTGCGAAAAAACTTGATTTATGCTCAATATATCGCCGATTCCGAACGTTTTAATGCTTGAATGCCTGTTGTATGTGAATAATAGCTGGCAAGTATGACGCAAACTTTTATCGTTGACTTTAAATCAATGCTTTTGTGTAGTAAAGTAGGTAATAAGGTTTTTAAGTATACACTATGCTAAACATACAACCTTTCCATTAGTTATATTTTTGTAATTTGTATCAAAAGGAAACATTACAAAACCGTAAATAATTAGGTTTAAAAATTTTGGCAACATTTAAGATTAATCTTAGAATTTTCCATGATGAATGATTATTTTGATTGCTCCTAGGTTTTTAGACAAGAACGATTAATTAACTGCTAACAAATAAAAAAAAGGAAAACGTGTAAGAAGAAGGTATAGTTGGATGTTTGGCTAAGTTAATACTTATTTTTGACGTTGATTAGGCCTAAATCATTCCGATTTGGAGAAAAATTCAATATTTAAATTAAACTGTGGGGTTTTCAGGGATAGTTCACGCCCAAAGACATTGAACTCGCGGCAATCGTTTACAACTATTTAATTGTATAGACTGTGCGAACCGCTTTCCATTTATTGTTTTGTGTTCGTGTTGAAAGTCAACTGGGCACAGCCTTCACAGTTATTATCGTTCCTCAGAATAAGGGCCAGTTAGGTCGAGTCAACGCGCTGAACATAAAAACAAATACTTAACATCGGTTTGACGACTGGCCTTGACTCGTTGACGATCAATCGGCGGCGGCATTCCATCAATTTGGACAGTTTCGGGGGTCGGAGTCCAAGTGGCTAATCGTAGAATATGGATCACCAATCGACGTGGCGTCGTAAAAACGGGATTTACAATCTGGTCTGTTTTTAAAACTGATAAGGTGATTTTGAGAAAAGAAGAGGAGAACGTTTTCGTTTTGATAATATTTACCCAGCCATTGAGTAAATGACGGTTGTATGTACTTAATCATGGCGGAAATCTTTTTCCACCATGGCACATTACGATGAGATTTTTCGATTCAATAATAAACGAAATCTTATGTTAATAGCACGATATTTAAATTTGCCTTAACTTCAATTTTGGATATCAGGGCTAATAAACCTACGCCTTTAAGGGTTGGCCCAGCTGTATTATTGGTAGGCTATTTACATAAAATTCTGTTAAAATCTTATTAGAAGATAATAGTACAATCCAAAATACTAAAGGATAATTGTTTCTTAAAAACCCTGCACTTAAAAGTAAGTAATTAATTTAGTTTTATTGAACTTTTATTCAGTAAAATAGTCAAATTGAATCGCAATGCTTAGGCATTTCTCAACAATATGTATAGAGTACAGAGAATGTGGCCATAAAGTTCTCTGTATACTTATATAAAAGTAGCGGCTGCATATTCACCTAACATGGTCCTATGAGTAATTCGAAGAGGGGGAATGGTTCGAAGAAAAATCTACAAGCAAGCAAGCATCCATGTTACTCCAAAGGATTCTTGTACATGATATAAACCTATATATCTCAGGAGAAGACGCAACAGACGTACTGAGTAGTGGAAGGCCTAAAAAAAGTTGTTCGTCAAAATAAAATAATTATTGCAGTTTTTCTTGCCAGTAGTAAATGTCAGAGGCAAGCGTCGAGCGGGAATGGTTCACTGATGAAGTCACCATTTGATTGCCGCGGGAACTGCAGACTGTCAAATGATCGTCATTTTAATGGCTGTCAAATGGCGGTAATTTTATACATCTTGTCGCATATGGCTCAGCTGGTCGGGGTCATCAAACATGTGGTCGCAATCTTCTTTGTTGCTTGACAAGTCGTTTCGCAGACTGTGACTGTAAATAAGAATGAGTGTGTGCGAACCGCTTTCATTTCACGTTTTTCTTCGACTAGTATTTGCTCTAATCCTAGCTTGTAAATTGAATAAATCTTTTATTAGTTTAAAAAGACTCTTATCTCTATTGTATTAGGTAAACAAAAAAATCATCAGGTACAGAAACGAATTTTCTGAAGATTTTTACAATAGCCATATAATAAATCAGCATGGACTCTGATTAACATTAATCATAGTTTTGTTTATATTATAGTATTTTTTTACAGTGAGAATTCAGGGTTTGGCAAAAGAAAGATATATTTTTAATATTTAAAAATACTAGTCAAAGTGCAATTAAACTTTGCAGTTGTGTATTCGATGCAATAAAAACATTTAGACAAAAATTATACCAACATTGCACGGTCAGGGGAGAGTCCATGAAGGAATCTTGAAATATTTAAAAGTAAGCAAAACCTGATATTTATTTTAATCCTTATAACGAATGGTTAGGGATATTTTTAATACTTCTTGAAATATTAATCAAAATGTAGTAAAACTTTGCAGTTGTGTATTCCAATCAATGAAAAAATGAACAGATGAATTACCGACATTTTGCATGCCCAGGGGACAAAAAACGTGGAGTGTTGCATGCTCCACGACAAAAGCTTGAAATTCCCAAATGTAAGCACTCCTTGAAATGAACTTAATTTTAAAGGGCTTTATAAAAATTGAATATAAAGCCGAAAATCCGGTTTCAAATATTGATCCCACTCAGAAATTCAAGATTTTAATATTTTATTTCAAACTCTGGGACAGTTCAGAATTTCATAAAAATATTAGTTTCAACTTACTCATGCCTAGGTTTATTTTTAATTTATTTATAAAAATTTAAATACTTTTATACTGTAAATACTTTAGTTAGTTAATAAAAGTTTTTCAATTTATAAAGGTCGTCAATGATTGGCCTTAGGCCCTTGTACAGGCCGTCGGCTGAGTCACAGGCCGGCGGCCTTGAGCAGCCTTGCCTTGTCCGAGTGCAACAACTGCAATGAAGTCGGCCACTGGCGAGGAAGGGTTCTCGATGGCACCGTGTAAGAATTAATCAGCATTAAACTATCGATATATAAAAACTAGAACTTACGAAAAAAACCTTAAGTCTTACACCTACCGATCCCATACTTGAATGCATGGTCTCGCCGAAAAAGGAAAAATATTAGTTTTTGATAAAATTTTCCCTAAGTGCACAAAAGAGGTCCTAAGAAAAGGGTGAGAAGTTGCTTGGCAGCGCATGTTCTCTAGTACTATTAATTAAGATTACATCAATAAACATATTTCATATTATGCTGTTCCCTAAAACTTCATGATGCTATTGAAAAATTGCTGAGGACGTTTATCTCTTCCTTATTTCAAATGTTGTAGAGCAGAGAGGTGTCAATGATAAGAGAGTATTTTTCCAGCTATAGATTCACGTTTATATAAAAAAAAAAACTGGTAGATCAGATCTTACTTGGCAATATATTATTTTCAGTTTTCTCTATATGTGTATACAATTTTCACTGTCAAGCTATAATAGAAATTCGAAGCAACCTATCTCAGATAGGCCTAATTATTTTCTTTCCGTTTCACCCCTTGCTAGGGTCCGATTTTAAATCATGAAATATAATGGTCACGATATGTTTTTGAATCTCAACTTCACCTGCGGAAACGTAATAAGAATGTTTATGGTTTGAGACTTGCATAGTCAAAACATGGTCTTGTTACAATCTAAAATCGACCTTTCATTTTCAACAGCCCATGAAAAATCACAACTGGTAGATCTTCGGATACAAAGCTCTCTCCTACATAGTGAATAAGGTTCAAATATTTAGTCAACAAGATTTTACAAATCGTTCCTCTAATTAAATATTCAGATTTCACAGCCTATTTCCAAAATGCGCCAAGTTGCTTTCATTAATTGTCCTCAATACAATGATTGCATTTGATTTCTGAGGCTGTAAGCTATCCAGATTTCCATACAGTCGTGTGTTACTGTTAAGGGTTTCTTATGCATTAAAACATTGAGTGTTCGCGAGGAGTTTTTTTTAACAAAAAATCTTTTTAGTTTGATTTGGGGATTTAGGTTATTTTAGTAATGTGCAGAGTTTACTTTTGTTTTTATAAAAATACAGCAGAATTTCAACATTCATTCGTAACGAGCGACGCTGTTTCCTACATGGACGAGGTAATATTTCGCCCGGCCGGCAATTGTGCCAACCGTCTGCCTTACAAGGAGAGGCGAGGTGGAGATTTGTAGACGCGTTAACGCAAAATTTACCTCAGCAGCCGGTCTCCTCGCCACACCGACATTTATTGTAGTCCTCGTTTATACCAGAGTTACCGGGAAAATAAATTGAATATCTTGTTATTGAGAGTTAAAATCGTTAGGTGAAGTAATGGCGTTGTCAAACATCAACAATGAGCAAAAAACGGCATGATTTTTGAATTCCTTGATTACATCGAACCAGAATATGTGATTATAATAATTAAAACAGTAGTAGACATTTTAAATTGAGTTGAAATAAATAGATTCGTCATCCCCTCCCCCCCCAAACGGTTTATCACTATTACGCATCCCTCCGAAACCCTCTTTACTATTGCTCTTGCCAGCCGTGTTTGGGGTGAGTGCGCTGTTTTCAAAATTAGCGTCACAATCTGTGTTGACAACGCAATCTATTATTTTTAAACATCAACTACCCGTCGCCGTGGGCCAGTAAGTCTGTGCGGCGATTTAAAGACAGCGAAGTACCGTGGCGGCAGTAAGTCACATAGGCCAGCCAGAGGTGACCGCTCATAATGGAACTGCCTGCGAAGTCTCATGCGAAGAGTCGCCTGCCGCCGTTGGGATCGAACCAGCGAAGTTTGGCACACTAGGACAGTGCTTTGCCACACCTCTGAGCTGCCACCTCGGTCTTTTAATCATACATAATTGTATGTTTAATGTTTATGTTGTGAAGGTTTGTGCTGTAAGCTCACATACAATCACAAGGAAGGGAACACTACAAAGGGGGGGGGTACACTACAAAGGTCACAATGCGGACTCTCTATAATTCATAATAAACCAACGAAATATCGCAGAAAAAGCTCCCGCAGAGCTTGCTGCAAATAAAGAAGTTGTACGAAACACATAAAAGACAACCAAAACGACACCTCTGCGCAGTAACTCTTGCACATTTTGCCCAAGTTTAATGAATTAACTTGCAGTTACTACTGAACATTTATTATTTTTTCAGTTATTTGATCAGATTATTTACAATTCATTGCAAGAAAATTAAACTGCACCTATTATGATTCATTCATGTATTTACATTTTCAGGGAGCTGGTAAGAAAGAGGATCGTTGTAAAACTATCCCACTAACCTGTGGTTTTTCATCGAATTCAATCGAACCCCCTGACTTTAATAAATATCTCGGTCGTTCGTTGACCAGCAAGCATGTAACATGCCAGCAAGGTCACTAAATCGTAACCATTATAACAACTTCATTTAGTTTTGCGGTATATTCCCAGTTGGACACGCCAGTTCCGTTCCCGACTCCCATTCTCATGCCGCCCCCGCGCGGGTCAAGGCGCTGACCCTCGTCTTCGGCTGTTAATGTGATGCTCCACGCATGAACGCCTGTAATGACTCTATCTACTTCCACGAGCCCCATCGACCATCGCCATTTAACCATTGTGTCAAAAGCAATCGCCAACTTTCAATGAGGTTTCATTTTTTACGGTGGGCTTTTAACAGTTTATAGTGTATGGTAATTTTAGGTTATGGTCTATCTGATTAGTTCTCATGGGACTTTTGGAGCTGAACTACTTAATTAAGGACAGTATGTCATACATTTTGTTACAGATCTGTTTTAAATTTAAATAAATTAAACATATTTTGGACACACATCCGATGTGTCTAAGAAGTGATCATTACGCAAAAGGGGCAGAGTATGATTTTTTTGTAACAAACATTGAAACTTGATTGCAAGTCAACAAGCCATGCGGAAATAAAGCTTTATCGTGCCAGGACACCGCGACTGCCAAGATCTAATAAAGGCGCAGTTTGGCATATAAATAAATAAATAAATATAATTTTATTAAATTTAGCATTATACATTGGTACTACATATTTTCTTGCAGGCTTCGTATACTCTAACGCAGCGCGCGAGCGTAAAGAAGACGCAACATCTGTTTGCACCTCTGAGTCACCCGATGACCTAATGTGACCCCGCTGCCCGCTGACCTCAGACCATCGTCATGCTACCTTTTTACCTGTTATTAAGTATGTGGGTATGTATTATAAGCATTTTTTTGATCCAACCAAAAAAATTTCCGATAACATCGCAAAAGTGCTTTTATCTCTGATTTACACATGTTTTCTTAGCACCCTTTGTATAAATTTACACCAAAGTTTACAACGCTAAGAATTCTATGCAGCTCCCTTAATACATGAAAATACACCCGTTGCAGTAGACATGCATACTCAGCGAATTTCAAATGCATAAATAATCATTTAGACGGAGCCTCAAATCAAGTAAAATCATCTTATATCCTAAAATGAGCATATAACAATTATTATACGGTAATTTTCTCATTTGCTCGTTTTAAACATAAACACTTTTTCCGGGATATTAGTATGCAGGTTTGCCACCAACAAAGTGTGAAATTTAGATATTTTTGCAATAATCCAGTAAATATCAACTAGATGAAGCTTTATACCAAGTTTCTTTCAGATATGTTAAGAAATAAGCGAGATATAAAACTTTATTTATTTACAATAAGGCCCCGTTTACAGTAGACCCGAGGGTCACTTAACATTTACAGTATAGCACCCACAGTTTCTAACAAGAGAAACATATTGAAGACTACTCAGTCACTCGAGCGACTCTAACTGCTCCTTTACGGCAAAAACAATAACAGCAACTAGGAACAGGCGCAGGGCATTCCAGAGATAGGCCACGCTCCCGCCTACCTGACATGACCAGGTTCCACAAAGGAAACCACTCTGGCAGTACGGTAACAAGTATCGACGCGGCAGATAGTCATTGAGGAGTTGTAGCAATTTAAAATTTTTTAAGGTTTATAATGTAATTTAATTAATTCATTTGTTAAAATAAGTGTAGGAATTTGTAGAAATTATTTTTTAGATTTCTCTTAAATAAAAAAAAAATAACTAAATTAATTAGCCACTCGCAAAACAAGTCAATTAGGCCTTGGCTACTTCAGAAACCTACGGAGTGTGGAGGAATTCAAACTTCATGACGGCAACAGCAAAATTTAAAGAACCTCAATATTAACAGCATTTCACTGTTGTTCTATACTTATTCGTATTGGTCCTAAAATACCCGAAGGGATATTCTGATAACGAGATTTCAATTCTAACTCTAAAATTATCATTTTCTCTTTATCTTAATTTACAATATTACTTTGTGATAAAGGTTGTTCTAAACATTCAATATAAGTTTCAAGTTTTCAGGTTTTGTCGCAACAGCAGCAGCGACTGTCTAAAAAATTCTATATTAAGAAGTAACAACTCTCGTGAAATGTTCTTCCCTTGGTTGATAAAGTTTAATTAAATAAGATACATAACCAAAAGAGTTTTTACACTCTGGGCAGAAAAAGCCGCTTCTTCCCCGGTCCGCTCTGCCTCTAGCGGCCCGGGGCGCCGGTACGCAGTCCGCGGCCCCCTGGGTGTCGTTTTGTTTCGACTCTTGTCTGTCGGAATGCTTCTGATGAGTCCTCGGGCCACAATCAGCGCAGCAATGTGCGTGTCATTTCCCACAGTCCGACTGAAGAGACTCTGTCGTGCCAAATTGGTAGAGCGGACAGCTTTGATCTGCTTCATACGTTCGTATATTGAGTAATTGAGTTGTGCTACTATCACTTAAACATTTGTAAATGGTTTTATTGTCGTAAGGATCGTTTGTACTTGGCTGATTGCCAGCGCTTAAAAGCAGCAACGGAATCAGCAAAGGAAGCCACTACCGTCATCTTCGTATTCATACAAAAAAATGGCCCGTATGTGTTCACACAAAATGGCCCATATACATTACAAGAGAAGTATTTTTTCATGGTCTGTGGTTGTGCCAGCACCGACAATCAGGTTTTGTGTTGAAGCTGCGACAGTCAGCTTCATGTGAACACAAAATTCGCCACTATACTAGGCGTCACGGCATTACGATGTTCAAAATTACTTAAACAGCTGAGATTCCCAATACTGTATCTACTATATATTTGTCAAATTCCACTCATCCATCATCGCACAGCCCAAACCACTTGATCTAGAACCTTGAAACTTTGCATTAACGTTCCTCTCAGGGATAGGCATCCACTAAGAACGGATTTTTAAAAATTCCCTTAGGGCTACGCCCTATGATACATCAAAGATTCAATGTTAAAGTATAGGGAAGCTCATGTAGTTGTAATGGCAACCTTAACATAAAATCATGAATCCAAGGAAGTTTTTCTGTTTTTCCACGGGTAAAACCGTGTTGATCAGCTGGTAAGTTATATAGGGAGTCAGCTGTTTAAGTAATTTTGAACGTCAAAATTTCGTTTCACCTAGTATAACAGAGATATTAATATATTCTGTTTCCACCGACGCTACTGCTGCAGCCGCTGCTAAACAGCTGATATCTACATAGCAATGTAAAAGGACCTTAAATTACGTTAGGCAGAGGTGTATGTGACGCCGAAATATTCTTGCCTAGGCAAATTAAACATAACAATCCAGATTGTCAGATTTAAGTCAAGTGTTATTTCTAAAGCTCCTATTACCTAGGCGACCGAGCGGCACAAACCAGCGGTTTAAAAGCCTTTTTAAAACCCCCCGGTAAATTTACGTTGAGCTTACAATCCGTTGGTGACCTTGACCTTGTTGGAGATTTATCACGGCTACAAGCAAATACATCGCCTGATCACGAGATGGTTAATCAGCCAGTAAATGGCCCACCTTTCTTGCTCACCCTGTATTGAAGATATCGCTCATCCAACACAATTATCGGTTATTGGACACACTTATGGGATACACTTAGTGTTGTATGAGACTTAATATATTTTGAAGGGAAAACTGAACTTACTGTATATTCAAGATTAACAGTTGTTTTCCAGTAGTAGCTTAAACACTTAGACATGATATTTAAGCGCAACCATTTTTAAACAATCACGAAGCGGTAGATTAATAATTGACGACCCTTTCCTGATTGCCTTATTTATTTTGTGGTGGAGGATTATACATATTGTAACGAGATGAGATGAGATGAGATTCATTGTATAGATATTAAACATAGTTATGTAGGAATAGAATAGAAAATTAACTGAGTGAACCTACAGTTATAGACTTAAAGTCTCATTTGATTGCTATTCAAACTAATTCTGAGGTGTTCTTTACTTGCCTCTTAATTCCTGACATCCTAATATTGAATAATGGAACATTCAGGTTACTGGTATCAGAGGCTAATTTTGGTTTCCAGCCTTATCTTTGCTTAAATTGTTGAATTTCCGTTGCCAAGAAACTGTTATTTTTAAAGTTACAATATTGGTTGCTTTTACAAAGGTTGTGAGTCAGCGAAAAAATAAATTTTGTGACGTAGCTCAGGTCGAGTCAAATTATTTGATCCGGGCCTTCGGAAGGACCAATGCTAAAATTAACACTAGTTTTACAAGTCGTAGAATGGATCACGTCATTTGACTCGACCTGTATTAATTTTTTCTTCAATTTCATCCTGATGGTGGGGTATGCCAAGGCCACACTAGTGTAGTGTAGTGTAGTGTGGCCTTGGGTGTGCCATATCTTCCCTCAAAGTTACCCGCAACCGAAACTCTCTCCTGTAGAGTAAGATGCTTTTAGCCGAAACTCATTGGATCATCACCGCCACCTCGTCGTCTCCTACAGGTAACTCACCGAGCAACATTATTACTAGCGAATCAAATGAATTACACAGTAGCCTATAGTGTACCAATAATATATAAATTAATTATTATGACTTAAGTTTTTAAAATCCTCTTTTGCGTTCAATGGAGTCTACTCAAGAATCGTGTAAAGAAGGACAAATTTTTTTGGCATTAAATGCTTTGATTGAAAACAACTGTGTATAAATTATTTTAATTAATGTCCCTTTTAAGGAAATAGAGAGTTCATTTGAAAAACAAATAGGCAACGGAATTCCTGTCAATAGGCTTTCGATACGGGTTTTGATAATATAAAATTCATAAAATATTAATTATTTTGCAGAAACTAACGTAAGATTGTTTGTTAGGATTGTATGAGTACTGTAAATAGAAATAACGTGAATTATTTCTAATCGCTGTGTTACTCCTGACGCAACAGTTTTGTTTCATACTTGTCTTTGTCTTTGTAAGGAGACCGACGATAAATTTTGAATTCCACCCACACAAGTGAACCAAGGCCATGTCCAATCGCGCTCTCGTAACGGCATGACAAGAGACCCTCTAAACAAACAGACAATAGAGAGATCATATTTGGAGATAAAGGGAGTTTCTTCCTAACGAACTTGTCTCTGGGTGATGACGTGAAATCGATTACGACCGGACCTTCGGACGCTTGGCGTTCGGAGGGAGCCGGGGAGGGATACGTTATAAATTTTATGTTTTAAAAGTTAAGCTAGTTCATGGGATTTCATGGTGACAATGATAGAGTTAATTTTAAGTAAAATAAATTATAGTATACATGATAACTTTCTTTGAACATAAAATAAATTATTAAAAATATTTGAATATGAAACTCTAATCCTGTACTCCTATATGAGCAATGCTATCTTGCGTGCTTGCTTGCACAAATTATCACAAAAACAGCTCAGAGGATTTCCTTAAAAGTCTGGAACTAAGTAATTTATTACCGAAAAACGTGTTGTATGCAGATTACTTGGCCAAAGAAAACCTAAAAATTAATTTTAAAGTTGAAAATGTTTAACATTGGCCATATGATTTGCCATGATAGCAACGAAATAAACAAGGAAAGTGTAAAACATAAAGTAATCATAACGGATGTTTACAATCTACAGCCAACAATGAAAATAAAGCGTGTGGGATGAAGCGTTCATGGAGTAATAAAAATAAGTTTTATTTATCAATTTTATGACATAGAAATATTTTATATAGTAATTGGATGAACTGGTAAACATGAAATAATATCGAGCAAGGCTCAGTTCATTAGGTACTAGATATAATGAATGAGGGGGCCTCAAATGAAATCATAACTCGTTTTCAAGAAAGCCTACTTTATTATAAGAATTTATTGAGGGAGGAGGCGCAGTAAATAACGCTCGAGACCCGGGGATACCACCAGCGCCCAAAGAATATTCTTCTTTGGCCCCTGAACAAACCTGACTCGAAGACACCTTGAATGTATTGCACTGGGGCGGTGGCGTGTCCTGTAATCCAGCTATTTGGAGGTCACGAATTGTGTATAGTTATGAGCGATGGATTGTGGACGCGGTGTTCTCTAATGTGGATTAACGTCCGCACTATTGAATAATACGTTCATAAGACCGTCCTCATAGTTATATCAGTTCGTAAATTGTAAACCAGGCGAAATTGTGGTTAGGGACCTAAATGGCGTTAAATGTAGGTCCCTTAGTTGTCATTGGCTTTTGAGCTATCAATTAACAGTCCTGTCCAAAGAAAATGTGTCGGCCTTAGTCAGTAACAAGACTACAAGATCGTGCCACAATCATTCTTCACACATCTGTCATTCTTACTTGGCTTAAAATACCTCCGTGGGTAGGTCGCCATTTCAAGCAATGTATATGTGTATAATGTACCGTAAAGTAAACTGTATATAATGTAATGTACACTGATTTAAAGATTTTATGTTTAAATATATATTCATATAAATATATATGTGTCTACTACTGGAGTGGCCGGGGTGGGGGGCAGGTAAGTAAGCTCACCCTGTTATCAAAAGTTGAGGGGAGGATTTTCTTTATACCTCGAAACGTTGTGGTTTTCATTTGAATAAGGTAAACGCAAACCAAAGAAAATTAACATGGATAAAAACCGTCATGATTGATGAGTTTTAAATTCATCTGCCTAGAGACTGTCTGTGCCTTAGTTAGGGATCGATTGAATCTCTAGACCAGTCGGTACAGAGGAATAATTGTAGATAAGATCGGGTTCCGGGACCATGACCTGTCCTACAAACACGGGAACTTCCACGATGATCCATCACGCAAACAATGGTCACTATTTACGATTGTGTCCTGATAGAATAATTTACCCGATCCGTCATACAATAGGATCTGTGTGAATGTAGTAATGTCATTTTATCATGAACGAAGCATTAATTTAATGACTCTAGTTAGATATCTCGTGTATTTTCTATTCGTCCAAGTCAAGACTATCTTGTACGAGATGCCAACCGCCAAACTATGAAGGGCGGCGTCTTGGAGGTTTTGAACAGTGAGCACAGAGTAAGTCTTTCAAGTTTAATAGGAAGCCGAAGACATGAAATGATTACTTCCTTACTCCAAAGCAACTGACCGTCTAGCCAAGACATTTGGTTCGGGAAACTCTTTGCTACCACAACAAAGGGTTTCCCATGGTTTTTCCAAATTTCGTAGTAAATGTCCGTACACATAAAAAAATATAAAACGTAAATACAAATTTGTTTCAGTAATTGTGAATTAGTTTATTAAATTGATGTGCATCAAAATCCATAACATAATCTATCTGTTCAGCATGAACTGTTTTGAAAGTTTTTACTCCATTACTGCATATATTATGACATATTGTAAATGCTATAGTTGTTATAGTCTTGCGACAATAAAGAATTTGAATTTGACTTTGACTTTGACTTTACTCTATTTGGGTTTTCTAAATTAGCTCGAGGAATTTCTGAAGCTTTATTTTTAGAACAATTTGAGACATTTTCTTTCATGTTTCATGTTATGTGTCTACATTAGGTGACCACCAACAATAGTCAATCACTGTTCAGCAAAGACTGTTTTTGGTGTTTCTACTTGTTTATTCCATTTACATTTTGTAAAATACAATAAGATATTTTGGACAAAAACCTTCATTTGCAGAAAAAACTTGAGTCATCATCTTGCATATTTCATGTTATGTACCTACTTTAGGTTATCATTAACAATAGTCAGTCCGTTCTCCTTGGGAATATATGATAATGCTAGTAATCAGGGAGTAGTTGTCCGAGTTTGCGTCTACCAGACGCATCAGTAGTCTAGACGTCTTGTTGTGGCAGGATGTTTTCATGATGTCCCTCTAATTGTTAATTAATCCAATTGAGGAATGATGTCAGTATCCGAATCTCCCACGCTCTCAGAATACGTTGCATGCATGAATATCGCTTTTTCACCACGCTATACGTTATATTTTAACATTAGCAGAAGAAGTTGGTAGGTGTTTGATTTTGAGAATTTGCAGCATAGACAAAGCCTAAGGAGAAGAGAGCGAAAATTAATAGAAAGAGAATCAACCCCAGACTCACCTTTCAGGCGATTCACCTTCCAACCTGAACATAACATGGATATCCACCCTTGGACTCTCGAACTAGCGTCTTATGGTGGAACCCTCTGGACGGTTCATCCAGAAGAAATGTAAAACTCCAGAATCTTTCCAGAAAAGTGTATTTTCTTTCAACCAAACACTTAACTAAAACCGCCAAGCCATAGAAAATTCACTTTTTATTTCAAGGCTTGGACTTAAGTGTATATACATACATCAACGAGAAAGGATACAATAGTAGGCTTGGACCACAGCTATTTTGATCATTATAAAAATCAGAAACATAAGTTGCTGGTAATTATTGCCTTTTGACTCTCCGAATGAAAATGTATATTTCATAATTAATCAGCTGTTCTTCCACAATAAATAAAACATTGACAAAGGTTACTAATATTTATTTCAGCCATGGGACCGACCCCGGTAACTAAAGGACCGACCATCAAGAGTGAAACCGGAGTAAGAATCCAACCTATTTCCAAAGAGGTATTCTACGCGGTGCAGGGGAGGAACGAAGCTGAAATCTCCCCTATTTGGCAGGTCCTACAAGTGTTCTTCTACGCTAGCTGCATTCTTCTGGGCTACGTCACCGTTTGGCTGTTTACTCAGCTGTTGGATGTGACCAACAGCCACTGTATTCTTCATGCGGATATGATTTTGACCGATGATATAATCAAAGTAGTACACGGCTTGAACTTGTCCTGCTCGATCGACATTCTCCAGCCCATCCTGCGGTGGAACCACTGCGACATCACCCTGTCGCTGGTGGTGGTGACGATCGTGATCGCCGCGTTCATGCTGGTCATGTTCGTCTACTGCGGCCGCGGCGGGCAGGGCAAGCCCGGGATGCCGGACGCCTGGAGGATCGTCTGGCCCACCATCATCATAAACACGCTCATCTGCACTATAGTCTTGTATGCGACCGCCGACTACACCACTGGAATATTCAATTTTAAACGTAACTTGCGAGACCATTGGGGATTGAACGACACGATCGACCTAGAAGAGCTAGCTCTAGAATGTTTGGTGATTGAAGAAGACCAGGTGGGAGCAGACCTCAGCAGTGCTATGTTTCTGCTGAAGGAATGTTTGTACTTGTGGGCGTCGTTTTGGCTGTTGGGTCTTTTGTGGGTTATTGCGAGATGTATGTTCAACGTGGACTTCCAGCTGACCCGCACGACGGTGTACGAGTACCGCTATCCGAGGAAGCCTATCATCTACTTACCTCCTGAGGCTGAAAAGAAAGAAGACCCAACGAAAAAGTCGGTTAAATTCCGTCCACTGCAACCCAGTGACATAATTGACCGGTTTAAAACAAAATAGTTAAGAAAACAGAATTTACCATTAACGTTTTAATTTCTTAAAATTAAACAAAAACAATTAATTAATCAATTAATTTCTTACACAAAAACAATTCTAATACAAGCTGTAGGTTAATTTTTTCTATAATTTTCTTTGCATGGTGAGATTTATCCAGATTTACTCACCATTATAAGACTTACTGACTTATCC
The DNA here is from genome assembly GCA_035578135.1 of Flexamia atlantica. Lineage (NCBI taxonomy): Eukaryota > Metazoa > Arthropoda > Insecta > Hemiptera > Cicadellidae > Flexamia > Flexamia atlantica. Next base: position 30,649,777 of record JAQJVK010000012.1, read on the forward strand.
TTACTATTAACATAAGGAAAAGACTATTACTTACTATTATCAGATACGGTAGGAAAAGACAAAACGTGTAATGTGGTTTCAAACCTACACCTCAAACGCGAGGAAATTGTTGTAATGGTGTGTTTCAGACATCTTTCCTATAAAATAAGTGAAAGTTATTGTGGAATTTTAACAATTTGATCAAAATCAGAAAAGTTAGGAGTTTTTATTTACATTTTGTGGTGACAATTCCAGATTTATCCATTACGTTTAAGACGGTCCATGAATTGATCCTTTATCAATACCTAATCCCAATTGTAAGCATAGGTCGATTTAATGTTAAGGGGTTCAATCGTTACGTAAAATATATTTCCGTGACCACATTACAAAAACTTGATTGTATTGTAAGATCGGTCAGATTCTGTAGCCAGTGATCACACAATCCACATCTAATCCAACCCGTCATCCTAAACATATTTTTAAAACTTATCCTATTCGTTAACAATATGAAAACAATAACCCTCCAAGTCGTTGGACCAAAATGCCCGAAACCCGACAAAGAGACATCCAAAATAAATTATTCAGAAGAACGTTCAATCAAGCGAGATTACTAAGGATAAGATAACGATCACTTGTGCAGTTGACGAATCGATATTGATATTAAACCGGAGGCCACTAGGCTGGTCCAGATTATCCAGCGTCATCACTCAATATGTAACGCGGTAATGGTCGGTCGGCGAAGGGAGTGAAGTGAGTGTGTTATTTATCAAACTTGTTAACCAGAGCGGCCAAGCCAGCAGTTTGATACGAGCATGGAATGGTTAGTTGAAAATTATTTTTGTACTTTAATTGTGTTATTTGCTTGGATAAATATGTAAATAAAATTAAAAAAACAGGACACCAACCTCTGAGAAGGTTCAGATCATTAATTAATTGGTTTTTGTCGGTATTTCTAGTTTATGAAAATGAGTGGTAAATCTGAGCTCGAGAAAGATTGATCTCGGTAGAAGATTATTAACGTAAGTCTAGACTATAGAGTATAGAACATGATATTCATTGACTTGATGGGAGTGCGGAGATTACCCATATTTAAGGTACTCTTGAAAAAAAAAAGAATGTAAAATATGGAAGCTTTGCAAAATTTTAAAATAAATGTCACATTCGACTACATTTTATTTCATCTTACAGAAGTTTAGCGTGTTTGTTTGTTTTTATAATAAATTGTATTTCTAAAGTCTGCTTTGCTCGTTGTACACAAGTCAGTCAAGGCGACAATGTAAATACACTAAAAAAGTTTTAAGTGTCACCTTGAGTCAGTTATTAAGGTATTTATTGTATGCAAATTAAGGTTTTATAGCTTGGACATAAGCTAAAGATTCTTCTCGGTAGGTATTTATTATCATGGTGTTTATTATTGAATTTAATTTTTTTTAAATTTTTTTTTAAGTTTAATTTTAATGATGTGTAGCCTGTGAAATTCAATAATAAGCTGAAGACTGACTTCGCAAATTGAAATGCTTTTGTTGCCTCCACATCTTGTTTGGTTCACAGGTTTGATTTTGATAATGACGTTTTTGTTGTTCCTGTTGCTGTTTTGTATAGATTTTGTCGTTGTTGTGTTTGTTGTTGTTGTTGTCGTCGTCATCGTCGTCGTCGTTGTTGTTGTTGTTGCTGCTGCTGCTGTTAATGACGTTGTTGTTTGTCTCGTTGACGCTCGCACATACAATCGGTTGATTGCACGTTGCCAAGGAAGTGTCAGTCAGTCTCGTTCTGCACTAGAGAGTAATGATGTAATGATGGTGTTTACCTAGCAAATGGGTTGTTCTGGTTTCAGCACCTCTTTGAGACCGACGCCAATTGTAAATGCACAAATAACATCACTGGCAAAACTTGCTTGCTATACAGTTTTAGTGAATTTTCTGTCGTTTTTATACAGAAATCTCCTTTCATTCTTTGTTCACTCAGTATTAACTTTGGCAGCTTGAAGTGGGAAGGCGACAATAAAAAAATAGGCTGTGGCTGCAGCTCAAGATATCAATCAAAACTTTCGATAGTGAAAAAAAGAAACTGATACAGACAATGCATACACGGTTTGCTTGAAACATCTATCTATCTATCTATTTATCTATCTATTTATCTATCCATCTATCTATACATCTATCTACCTAATTACGTAAGCGAAACTATTGCAAAGAAATGTTGGGTTTTTAACAAGTTGCAGGATGATGGCAGAGAGCTCAATTAAAGGTCTTGATCCAAGAGACTCGACAAAACTGGGATTTTTTGATCTTATTATTAAATAAGAAATAACGTAAAATATCTGTCATTTAAAAAACACAGGGATGTAAAGACCATGGTGTTAAGAAAAAAGAAAGGAGTGTATGTACTTCTTGTACCCAACTTGTATGACGTATTTAAGTTCATGCAACTAGCGGACCTTCCGGTGTGAAAGCTGAACTAAGACCGTACACATAAATATTGTTTTGTTATACCGTTGCGTAAACGGCAGTTTTCATTACATGTGTTGCAGGAGTAAGAAAGTTCTTTTTCGCCCTAGGGAGAGAAAGAATCAGCCGTCAGCTGTACGATTATAATGTACCAAACTTGCAAACGGGTGCAACAATAAATAACAATTGGTAACAATAACTGATAACCACTCTCGATACAATCGATAGCTCACTATCGACTCTGACGTACCATAGTTGTCGGTTTAATAGATTTTTGAAACTCGCTCATTTTATCAGTCGGTAAGTTCAATGCGTTCGATGCATCGATATAGTTGTTGATTGTTGTCATTCTAACCTAACACAAATGAAACAGACAATCAGCTGATTGTTTTAAATAGCAAGAACAAGATGAAAGCTTCATTGGGAGCTATCTTTAAAGGTAAACGTGTTGTATCATTTGGTTTTCTTAATTAGTTAGCGTGTTGTATTGAGTGGTATAACAAAAAATATTGTTCAACACACGGGCCTAAAGCTTGACCCGTACGAAATATAAAACTTGTCCTCATACGAAAAGCGTCACTTTAGGCCCTAGTAATGAAATATACTATTTCACCTACCTGCTATATTTAGACGCTTTTTACCCCTTGTAATGCTTGAGTAAAATAATAATTAGTTTCTCAGCGGGAGTAAAGTGATTACTTTGTCTCCCGGCGGGTAAAAAAGTAGACCCATAATAAGAATAAAATTGAAATCAATAATTCAAAATTTAAAGCGCCTTCAAATTTCCTCGCACACAGGCAAATATGGTGCAGCTAAACGAATGCAGGCGCTAACAGCTGATTTAGTGGCAGGAATAATTATAAAAGAATAACATAAACGACAATCAGCTGTGAGAACGTCTAATAATTAAGCGTGAATTAATTGTTGTTATATAGCAACATCAGCTGATCGCTGGTGCATGAATGGTTGCAGCTCCTCAATTGCAGGCGTTAATAGCAAAACGAAACGAAATGTATATATTTACTAAGTCAATAAAATAAATATATAGTTGGTCTGGATATTTATTATTGCAGGTCGAGGAAAAATGAAAAATGTTGCGTATACTAGATATTAACATAAGGTGGAAATGAAAGCCAGTTTACTATTAAGATATTTCTTACTTTAATAAATTTTAATTTAAACTTTCCCCTGTTGTGATTCAGGGCTTATAACCTCTTCAAGTAGCCAGGAATAAAATAAACATGTTTTAAAAATAAGTTACAATTAATTAAAAAAAAACTTATTAATGGCAACGATCACTTTTATTAATATACCGTATTCTTCTTCAAAGTTGTTATTGGGTTCAATGGGACCAATCATTATAATCAGTGCGAGTAGGGAAATAGAGAAATCCACAACTAATTGTCAAACCTTTTTATTTTATTTTAATTTGCAATCCACCGTTTAAGAATAGTTTTTAATCTTTGTATTTGTAGAATTTAGTGAACCGTTGCTGAACACGTGTCATGGCTACTCAAAAATACAAAAGGTGAAAAAATCGAAAGACAATGACGGAATGAAGGGTGATTATGAAGAGGTGGCGTAACTACCGGGTAGAGCAACAATCGACCAATCAAGACGTCACCTCCCCCCCCCCCCCCCCCCCCCGACAGAAGGAGATGAATAACTATCAATTAGTGCCTCTTGTGGGGTCGATTGCGAAATAAGTCTCGAGTATGAAAAGATTATTTCATTTTCGACCACACCGTTGTGGCCAAAAGCAAAAGCAAAGGGTGACAAAAGCAAAGGGTATACAAATTTAAAGATGCAGATTTAAGACGCGGCTAAAGGCAATTCGGTGTCGCCCTCGCGGGTGAGATACGTACTAATATTACTCCGCGATGATAATGGCAAAAGGTAGTGTGACGTAGTAAATAACTAGTTTTTTAAATTTATGATATGAACTAGCATAAAAAGTAATCTTTTCCACTTTTATCTAAAATAAAGATTCAGAGGCTTACATAATGTAAGCTCATTCATATACGTCCAAACAGTGATGAATGTAGTAAATATTCCAACGCGGGGTCGGCGATCAGCGCGTGTAAAAGTTCACGCGGTCGCAAATTACGGCGATATATTTAAATTTAGAGAAAATAGTTTTATTGCAACTTGAAGACAAATAAATTCAACAATAGGTCTGTGAAGTACATTTCTTCTTACATCTTCTTACATTTCGAGTTTTTTAGCTCAAAATATCGACTAGCTAAAACCCACAATTTGAACTCGAACGCCAGTTACTCTAGTGTTTTTATGATATCGGAAAAATACAAAATTTAATATTGTGAGGAATCAATTTGTTTTCATTTTGATACGTGGCTTATTGTCGTACGTTGAAAAATAACGTCAGGATAAGGTGACGCGCGATGTTGTAAACCGCGAAAATCACAACACTCTTGCGTGCGGCAACGCACTTCGACAACAGTTTTTGATCGATAATCAAAACAATATGTGAAAGAGGAGAAAAAATCCTAAAATATATTAACATTTTAGTCGAAGTTCCGTGAGGATGGGGGTCGAATCTAATTGGTCAATCAGTTAAGCCGGCTCCACACATTCGTCATTCGGCATGCAGCGAGCAGAGATTCGCCGAATCACGAGTAGTGTGGATGGGTGTTTATGTATTTGGCAAGTAGCAAACATTAGTGCTTGTTCACTGTCGGTCCTAAAGCCGGCTAGCGAGACAAATAGTTCGCCGAACGTCGAACATTCGGTGCATGCCGAATAACGCATGTGTAGAACCGGCTTTACCCCCACCCTCCTTGTACTACCTTAATTACCTTTAAGCCCCGCCCCCTGTACTTACAAAATGGCGGAAAAAATGTTGGAGTTTGTTTATAATACTGAAATAAATAAGTAAACATCAATAGCATTAAATATTGTTTAATTTTAAACATGCATGGAAAATGTTTGTATATTTACATTTGCTATTATAAATTATATACTTGAGATTAAATAAAATTGTTTCAAGCTAATTAGAGATAAGCAAATCAAATAAAAAAATGGAAACATGGCATTCCAACAACAACATAGCAATATGACATTCCAAGAACAACATGGCAACATGACATTTCATGGAGACATGGCATTTTTAAATTAATAGAATGTTTAGTATGGAAAAATTTATTTAAAAGTAACTGAAATAACTAATGATAAATGGTTAAACATATTAAAAACAAACAAAAGTATATTCATAAAGGAACGTAATTAAATCGAGGAAAACTAAAAACCAAACCTTTAGAAAATTTCGACACGCTCCCCGATGCTGACGAGGGGCGCTTCCAGAGACTTCCGGATGTAATTCGATATTGCCGGGACGACGTACGCCAGTCATTGCTACTGCGCCACAGTCGACTGTTTAGTAGATAGTTGGTTAGCCAAAGGACGTCCCGCAACTCTACTCTAGCGACTCTAGCCGACTGCACCACCACCAGAATGTCCGGGGACTCTTCAGAATTCCACCTCTGTTAACAATGACAAAAATAATCAAAACTGAGAAAAGTAACTTTATAAATTTGCTTCACTTTTGTTCCGATTAGCTTTAAAATTAATTTAATTTGAGTGCAGTATATTGTTTATATGCAAATGTTTACCAATATTTATATTACATGCAGCACATGTGATAATTTATAGAATAATATTTAGGTAAAACTGGATTTGGGAATAATATAACAAAAAAATAAAATTGTAAAAGTCTGAAAAACAGCAATAATAATTACTTAGGTTAGAATATTAATGAACCCTTTAAATGGTATAATATTAATATAAATGATTAAGACAAAAATTATAAAAATACTTAAAATTGTACTTTACCTGCAAAAAGTCGAGCAGCATGCATTCATGCATGTGTTGCCGGTTAGCCCCCTGCTGGCACCCCGCACATCTGGTTGCCGAACGAAAAACCTGCAATTAGAGAGAGGAATATATTTCTTTATTTTGAAAGAATATCTTTTACATAGCGGAGATGGTAAAGTAATATTATGTCATGGTTATGTCATGCTAATTGTCATTTCCATGCATTAAATGTGTGCATATGTAAAATTTTTTACCCCGGATAATGTTGACGGTTGTGGTGCGCGTGGGCGAACATCCAGAGGCCTAACAACCTCTACTCGGGCGCTCCAAGGACGAGGCAACACAAATCTGGGTCGTAATGGTGCAGATGATCGCTGAGGTCCCTGGGGCTGTAAATATGTTTTTTATTTTATTTTTATTTTAAGGCCTTAGCGATAAGCATATACATTTAGTGTTCTACTCCTGTGACTGGGCTTTGCCTAATGGGGTGGAAATTAAAGGATTGCTATTTCATTTATTTATGTTTAATTTATTTTTAAGAATAATCTGACATTTATCTGTATTTCGCATGTAATGTTTTATTCGTGCAATACACTATTATTTATTTATTTATTACTTGTTTATTTATTAAGGTGGGCTGCGCTTTATAGTCAATTCGTTAAACATGACATGAATTTAATTTGCATAAGAAAACAATTATATATAGTTGTCTTTTTTGGTTTTACAGTCTGGACAATGGAGCACTTATAACTTTTCTATTTAAAGATATAAAATCATAATCACTTAAAAGTAAAAGAGTGTTAATTGATGCACCAATTTAGTGTTTTCAAAACTTGTAGAAAATAAACAATTGAATGGACATTCAAATAAAAGTAATTACTCTAAATTTACATTTCTACAAACACTCTATCTTGCTGACCCTGTCTTAAGGAGACAGATAGTGACAGCTATGGTTCAATCTGTTGAAAAACAGTAATTATATAACTGTTTTTACTAATACAAACAGTAATGTTCATTTATCCTCTAAACAGGGTGGTCTTGACTTAGCGGTAAAGTTTAAGTAACTCAAATGTGACTCAAAATCACAATTAAAAGAATTCTATAACGAAGTGATAACCTTTCTATAGGTTATTTTTCTGAGACCATTTATTTATACCCCGATTAAATAAATATATATCATGTGTCAAATTATAGGGGTGGGGGGGAGTTCTATGAATTGAGTTAATTTCTTTGCAAACAATTAAAAAGCAATTGAGGGCAATTTAAAAGCAATCAAACCTATCAATAAATCTCTGTTATCCCCCGCAACGACAACTAAGGTAAGTACACTGCCTTCGCCAATTCATTTACTTTATATTTCAATATCCAAATAAACTTTATACAACTGACAACTCGAGAGCTAGATGGAGTTAGATAATGAAGATATCAAGGATTTTGACTGACGATTTATATTCGACTAGCTGTTCTACCCGTTCTTCGCACGGATTTAGAATGAAAAAGTATTAATGGTTTCTATGGAAACCAAATAAAAAATGTTAAAAACCAATAAATTGGCATAAAACATGAACGTAAGAAGCCCACGGGGCGGAGCCCGAGGGGATTTTAAGGAAGTGAATAGGCCTATGTGTTTCCCGGGTTCAAGATCTACCTCTGTGTGGTTTTTCAACCCAGTCGGCTCAGTATTTTTCGAGTTCACTTGGTACATACATACATACCTTTTACCTTTTACCTCCTCCTTCGTCATTGACCCTCATGATTGAGGGAATAGACTGCGTCAATACATGCACAAAATCTTGCAAAGCACACAAAGAAAAAAACAAACATGTAGGCGGACATGCAGCATGCACCCCCCTACTCCAGATTGTCCTCCAAAAACTCAGAGACCTTATAGTAAGGCCTCTTTGTGAGAAAGTCCTTAATCGCCCGCCCAAACCTCCTGTCGTCCAGCTGTTTTATGGCTAAGGGGAGTTTATTATAAAATCTGATCGCCGAGGCAGGGTAAGACTTCTGCGTCCCGGTAAGTCTAGTCCAAGGAACGTCTAGCAGGTTGCGGTGTCTTGTGTCATGATGGTGGATGTGACCACGGGTCGCTAGAAGGTGCACACTGCTCCTTATCTGAGTGAGGCAGGCAAGGATGTAGTTGCTGCAAACAGTCAATATCTTCAAGCGTACAAAGATAGGTTTGCAGTGCGCTCTGAAACTGCTGCCCGTGATTATTCGCAGCGCAGCCTTCTGCAGTTTAAGAATATCTTCCACATCCGCTGCATGTCCCCACAGGTGTAGGCCATAAGCTATCTGCGAGTGAAACATGGCATGATACACAATCGCAAGATAGGGCTCGGTCACAGACTTCCGAAGGCGTCGCAAAAGGAAGTTCACACTGGCAAGACGGCCACAGACAAGAGCTGCGTGAGCACTCCAGTTCAGTTGTCGGTCAAGCATGAAGCCAAGGAGCTTTACAGGGCCGTTTTCATCGGTGACCGTCCTTGAAAGGGAGCAGACCAGATGTTGAGTTTTGGCTTCATTTAGCTGGAGTTTGTTGGAGCAAAACCAGGCCAAAGCGGAGTCCATTTGTGCCATTGCCGCATTCTGTGCATCTTCAGGATGAGGACCTCTGGAGCAGAGCGTTGTGTCGTCAGCGAACAGTACCGCTGTGCAGTTCTCTCCAAGATCGTTTATGACGACTAGGAACAGGAAAGGCCCAAGGACCGAGCCCTGGGGGACGCCCTGTAACACCACTCGCTCCTCTGAGTCCGCACCGGCAATCGAAACTCTCTGCAACCTATTGCTAAGATAATTCCTAAAAGTGTCAAGTGCCACGCCATAGACCCCATAGCACCGCAGCTTATCCAACAGGACGTCGTGGGGGACGCAGTCGAACGCCCTGCTGAGGTCATAGAGAGTCAAGAGAAAGGAGTCTCCAGCTTCAAAGGCAGCTCTAATTTCACCGATGATCCTTGCCACAGCCGAGGCCGTAGAGCGCTGAGAACGAAAGCCTCAGGCCTACAGAAACCATATATACATACAGAAACCACCTCTTTTTTATAATGGTATAGATATATAGATAGATAGATAGATTTTATTCTAGCTTAACTCTTTTTATTAAATGAATATTTTCATGTATTACAGCTCGTACTTAGCTCTAGTTGGTTTTTTACAAACTGTATAACAGTTGCGATTCCTAGTGTTCTTAATATAAAAACTTCCTAAACTGCTGTTTGAAACATATTTAATTAATTTTAAAATGAAATAAAATTTTATGGTTATGTATATACGGGTTATGTAGCTCCCCCACAATATTATATGATAGTTAATTCATACGATAACCTTCCTCCATAATTAAATTTTCTATCAATGTGCACAAGTAAAGATAAAATTAAGTAAAAATAACTCACCGCTGGCATAATTTTCGTAGCCGATTCAACAGTCATTAACGCTGTAGTAAAGAGAATTAAAGAACCCGTCCCAAAGAAGAAATTAATTACTATGGCACTCCAACGTATGAGTACAAAGTTCAAAAACTCCCTAATCATTAATCCACCAATACACCTTAACCAACCAGCTGTCTAACTCCATTCACTGCCACTCACGTCGCGTCGGTCAGTTCCTCCCAGGCCCTAATTTCAAAGTTCCTCCACTCGCTCTACCTTCAACGGTTACAGTTCCAATCGTAATCACTATCTGAATTACTATAGAACCCCTCACATAGTCGTCACAACCAGAAAAATGATATTGCTTTGTTGAATAAGGTGTAACATGGAACGCAATCAACAGGATTGAAGGTAACGGAGAAGCACTCGCGTTCACTGTGTTGTAATCGACTGACTGGCTCCTAGGCCTATTTGACACACGTGGTTTGCAGATGCGGATCCCAGCACAACGGACGACGCTTGCTGGAAAGAGCCCAACTTACACCAAAACTTAAAATTGAAACAACTACAGCCGCAGTCAATATCTAATTCATGAATCAGTAAAGAGAGCGAAAAGTAATAGTTTTAAGGCATGTTTCTTCTCCTTCCAACCACGGATGTCTCCAACAATCATCAACTTGACCTAAAATTGGTTTTCTATGGAGGAAAGTTCGAGAGAAATGTAAAACGATCCCCTCCTCTATTTACTACATCGGTTGCACAGTCAACTCAAAACTAAACATTCAAAACGGTTACAAATTTTTATTTACAAACGCAATACTATCGTTTCTTGGTTTCTTATTTTTTTCTGTAATTTTAGCTTTCTAATTCTTTAGTTTTTAGTTTAATTCGCTTTTTTGTTACCATACGTAATCACTTTAAAGATGAGATGACGAATCAGTACAACACTTAACATTTGTTTTGTTATTTAAGGAATGTATTAAGTGTGATGATTTCAGAATATAAATGCAGTGATAGAAAAACAATAATTTTACAATCGTTTTACTGTAAAATGGTTATAGTGTTATTAATCAGGTCACGATTGAAGTAAATCACAGATAAAATTGTTAGTAAGTAAGAATGTTAGAAGTTAATAAAATCATTTAATCGACCCGTTACTACTTGTTAAATATAATGACGATCCAAACAAACAAAAGTTGTTAAGCGTATTTTTGTAACAATTTCGTAATAGTTTAAATTAACAGGTAATAACCACCTCATGATGGCCACAAATAGAGTGGCTGTCAAACAAACTAATTGATCAGAATCTTTTAAATTGCTTGTTTATGAAAGAAGACCCTTCCCTACAGACCGCTCTTTACCATAATTCATTTAATTACGGTAGTTGTGGCACCGCGCCGCGCCGCGCCGGCGAGTGGAGTGAAAGCGGAGTGAAGTGAGGTTAGCTGGAGTGATTATGATTTCAATCCATCAATACGTCTTGAGTGATAACCTCACTGCCCGGCCCGTGATTATTGGCGCTTCAAGCGACGATCTTGGAATATTAATGCGTTGGGTAATTCAACTGGTTTATGTTTTATACCCTAGAAGTTTGTTCTTGTTTTTTAATCGGGCTAAGATGAGATTGGATGTAAATATTCTTTATTCTTTTTTCAAAATTGTATTTTAAGTCTTCCGCATTTCTAAAAGAACTGCAGCCTGTAGAAGCGAACACGGGCTGTAGGAGTCATAGTCACTAAAATAAACCTAGCATTCTTAATAAATAAAAAATAAAATTTACTGAAACTAATATAAACGTTTAATAAATATTTATTAGCTTTAATTATTAGCTTTATTATTAGCTTTAAATTATTTTATAGCTTTAATAGTAAAAATATTCTTTTTTGAATTTAATAAATGTGTATTTTTAATCAAGGTTCTACTTCCGTCGTATTCAGTTATTAAATCACTGAGAGAGTTTTTCAAAGTCGCATTAGTTTGCATCGTTATACGTTAATTGTTTATTTTTATACTTCGTGTATGATCATAAATCGGTAAGCAGACTAATTGTTCCCTGAAGTAATATGAACTCATTTCGCTAATATTTTCATACAAAGTAAGCATGTTAGAGGCTTGCTTCCTAATGATTACTCAAAAAGTATTGCACTAAATTTACCATCCTAACTCAAAGCCAGAGTCACAGAACTAAAAAATCATGGCTTTTAATGGATTGAAGAAATATCTATAGGTTTTACACAAAAAATAGTTGCTCACGTTTACAAAAATGTAAAATTTCTTATTCAACTACAATCGAATGGAATTTATGTATCACCTAGATTGTCACTACAAAGAATACAAATCACAGCCCTGATTGATTATTTATTCTGTCAGTTTATTTTCATTCTACGTTTCGTCGCATTAGCTCTTGTGTACATGAAACATCAGGCTACAATACCATACTTCTTTGGTCGGATTAGAAAAGATCGCTACAGATCTTAAAAGCTTTGCCCTAGCCTAATGTAAAAACAATATCGACTACATAGAGGTAGTTCGATCTCACTTCCAGTTGCCAGACGATCTGTCCAGGCATGCAGCGAGGGTGCAGGCAGCCGGGCAGTCTGCTGCGGTAATTACGCACTCTCCTCTGATTGAGAACATCAGGTCACGCACTCTAGCGGCCGCTCCCAACGGGCTTTGTTGTACAGGAATTTTTATGGATAACTTCGGGTCAGTAGGGCAAACAATGGCGGTGTTTGTCATGTTTATGTCGTACTCGGTGAATGCTGCTGGTATGCAATATTGAACAATGCGTTGGTCGACACTCCCAGATTAGATTTCTCCGAATCCTTATTTATTAATAGGTAACTGAAAGTCTGAGTTCTCAGTGACTACTAAACCAATATTCAAGATTTATATGCCAAATTAAAGCGTACGATGTGCTGGTTTGCCGAATTTCCTCAGAATCAAGGCTTTTCTAAAAGGGCTATGCACTACAGTCCTTCAAAGATTAAGTCAAATAAAAAGCTTATGGTAGAATAAAATTTCACGTAAAAAAGGTGATCTGAGTTAACATTGCATGCGAAGCTGCAAAATTTATTTGCTCAAAATAAATTAAAATAATTTCCATACGTACAGCTAACAATTACATAATTTTTTTCGTAAATTCAAATACCCCCGTTGCAGCAGACCTGCATGCTCAGCGAATTTCTAATACAAATGACATAGGCTATTTCAATCAAACATAGCGAGATGTGATGTTTATGTAAGCTCCATAAGAATAACATGTGGAATGAGTATGCTGGTTTGCTGCTACAATAATGGATATATCGGGGATTTTAGACTAATATACATTAGAACTCATCTAGATTAACCCACAAACCATGTTTTATCAATATATGTTGAAAAATAAGCGAAATATAGACTTTTACTTATTTCATATGAGGTTAACATTGAGACATCGTTCTGTGTTTACCACTCTCAGTATCACGGTAACTAATAGACATAGAACAATATTTCAAAATATCAAAGTATTTGTTTTTTTTTCAAGCCGAATTCAACGGTGTAAACCAAATTTGTTTTTTTTCAAGCCGAATTCAACGGTGTAAACCAAAATTAGATGACGTGAATTTTACTTTATAAAATATTCAAAACCCCCATTTTGGGGGGTTCAGCATACTCTATCGTGCTGACAATCACGTATGGTATATTGAACGAACGATATTTTGGTATCTAGGTGCTCCAAAACGAAACATTATTATTGTCCCGGGCATAGGTTTTATCACGAGACCTAGCTTCTAGGTTATAGCTTCTTCCCTATAGAGGAATTCGCCAAAATAACAAAGTTAAAGAAACCTGTATCGACAAACATTTAGGAAAAGGGTGAGCTCATTATTTTGTGGAATCAGTTGCAAATTATAAATTATAATTTTAGGTATCCTATATTTTTGTTTGCCTTAGCTAGACTAGTGGAGTTTCAAAATTTTTTGTTGCATAGTTAGTTTCAATTGCCACAGGAATGTTAAAAGAATAGTTTGTGCTTTAAGCTCTACAATACCATAAAGTCAATACCACATTAAAATCACGAAAAGTAAAAATTTTTATTAAAAAACCGTAAACTTTTTTGGCTTAACAAGACGGCAATTTTACTCCCGATGACGCTAAACCACGACCGTATGACGCGGCACACAACAATGTCCGGTAAAGTATACCGCTCACCAAGGTTGACGAGTGTAGGCCAGAAACCTCTCGGCTACCGTGTACACAGGCCCAGCACGGGGAACAGAGGTAAAGTTACCGCACGATATGGTCTCTGATCTTGGGCTCGGTTATCTATCAGAACTGGTTTCGGCGAGATGAAATTTCCCGTGTAAAAACTTCAACTCCCTTTCGCCAGCTGTTTCACCTTTAGAAACCGGCTTGCTGGGTGCTGTACTACAGGGAAATGATACTTAAAGTTTGAATGTCAGGTAGATTAGTTAAGACAGGTAAAAATTTAAGTGTTCATTGTAACGATTATTTATTTTTGGAGGCGAAGTGGTTCTGAATAACTTATTTATTTAGAAAGGCTATAAATAAATAACAACTTCGTCTTTATATAGTACGGATAAAGGAGAAGAGGTTTTCTGACGGTCAACGGATCTCTAAAACTATGACCTACAGAGCTGAAAGAAGGTATTCATACTCCCCCTTGGTCCACCGATACGTACTAAAAAACCGATCTACGGCACTCCAAAGTTTCGATGTGGAACTTAAGTTGTCATAGTAACCTTAGAATAAAATGAATTGCATGAAGTCCAAGAAATTTTTCCTTTGGTGAGACCCAGTTGATCAGCTAGTCTTAAAATAAATAATGCTTAATAAGTAGAACCATGGATGTAAACCATGGCAGTAAAAAATATTATACTAGTTTTTTAGAACATTTGCGTTACTAAGAGATTTAAAAGCGATATTTGTGTTGCACGGTAACAACGGTGCATTTTAAATTTAATGATAATAGTTTTGAAAACAAGATGCAATTAAAATAATAAACATGTAGAAACCTATTTTCATTGCATATTATATTTTTAGAAATGAATTTCGGAATGAAGACGAAAATCCTGGAGCGTCATTGAAAAACCTTTAAGGTAAAAATATTTTGGATAATTAAACCACCCATTATATCAGGTAGATTTTAGGTTCACTGTCGGCCAATGCTGCTAGCCATACCTCCTATAAAAGGTGATAGTGCAAGGAGGGTATTAGCATAAAATAACCTTAATATCCTTAAGAATAGAATTTGGTAATTAGAGGAAATTTTGTACAGGCTCAACTGCCAAGTAACGCTCGAAGAAAGAACCTTGCGGCCCCAATTCAGCAATGAAGTAAAACACCGACGTCCAATTAATGACAATCAGTAAGTATCAGAAGTATCCTAAGTATCAGAATCATGGTGTGAGAAAATTAAGTACCAGCTCGACTAAAATTGTAGAAATGTGGTGAAATGTGTAGAAATGTAGAATCGGTTCCTATGGAATGCCAAATGATCACACACCTTAAGACAAATCACCCATCTTTTTATCTCTCCTCAATAGGGACCTCAGAACTGGCATAAACTTGTCTGAAAGGTATCATCGAGATATCTAATCACTATCACA
Source organism: Flexamia atlantica (assembly GCA_035578135.1). Taxonomy (NCBI): domain Eukaryota; kingdom Metazoa; phylum Arthropoda; class Insecta; order Hemiptera; family Cicadellidae; genus Flexamia; species Flexamia atlantica. Next base: position 30,665,017 of record JAQJVK010000012.1, read on the forward strand.
TATATTGTGGTTGCAACGTAGACATGATATGGTCTCAGTACTCGCTTTGCCTTGGCCTAGGTGTTATGCTCCTTTTAATATGCAACGCTGTCGCCACATCCTGTCTCTGTATCGCTCTTGTAACTATAGAGTCATCCGCAAAGCTCAGATATCGTCTGCTTGAGGATTAGTCTTTTATTACTTCTTATCCATTGCATCCTCCAGTTCATGCTACAGGTAAAGTTGAATTATCGTGAATGCAGTAATTCGTTGATAATGATTCAAGGAATTGTTGTGAAGTAATTTCAAAAATACAATTATCTTTCAAGTTTGCGAGTCATTTAAAGAGGCTGTAAAATCACTTAACATTAGATACCTCTAAATTATTGTTACATTCAACTAAGTAAACCGTTGCTCAAATTCTAAGCACACCATAGACTATAACTTGTCAGTTTGCATTTAATTTCAACCTTAACTGCACGTCGCCATGGGTCACTTTTCATATGTATAGAAAATATTTAAATATAAATTGAAAAGTATTCATTACGTTCATTAGTAAAGTGGTGAAACCTAGGACAGATAAGTACTACAAACATGGGAACATTCTTCAGCGATCAAAACTGATTTTTTTAAAGCCGAATTAATTTGGGGTAGTCACACAGATACATTGCTATGAACCTCTTATAGGGAAAATAGAAATAACATTAAGATAGAGCCTGAAATTTTATTTACCTTATTAATTGAATCTTAGTTATAAATAATCAGAGGTTCTAAAGATCTTTCGAAAACCCACAACATTCTAATATCCGACTGAGGGGGACTCATAATATCACTGACCACCAAAGTGGCTTATTGACTGACTAATCTATCATGGCTAGGCCTGTGATAAACCTGAAACGATTTAGAGGACGCAGGCAGATGTAACTATATAGCCAGGCCGACTGAACTGGAACAGCTACTGTGGATACCGGTGGAGTAAGTGAAGCTATTAATTAGGGAATATTTTACTACGAAGAGGCGGCGTTATTTAGGTTAGAAACTAGCTGGAAGAGATAATTACCATCTTAAGTGCTTGATTAAAATAGAGGTTAGACCTGCGTTAGGCTTTCAAAGAAAGAGGTTTCCGGAATCAGACAATGCAATGAGCTTTATTTAAAATCAAACTTTATTTATTTAAGCTCTGCCTTTAAAGGTTATCGATTTAGTTGATGACGCTTTAAGCATTGTAAATTATATACAAAGATAATTTATTTACAAACTAACGTCTTATTACACATTGTAATTTTCTGAAAAACAAAGAATACTTGACAATAATTTTGAGAAGGTTAATTACTAATTGTTATGATAAAGGTGGTTTCTAATTATACAAATTGAAAATTTGATTGAGGTTAAAGATATAATATTGAGAATTTGACTGTCCAAATTAAATTTTTTCCAAAATTCTTGGACTTGTGTTGGTATAGTACCTCTTGCACCTATTAGTAGACCGTATACTTCAAATTTTGAGATCTTATTTTTTTCAGAGTAATTATTTAAGGTCTTCCCATAAATTTTCTCTTTTTCTTGATGAACCTCTGAAGGTTGATTTTCATTCATCTCAAATCTTACTGTTGGGTCTACTATAAGGCCACGATCATTCTTCCTGTCTATGATTATAATATATTTTTTATGTATGTTCCTTAGTTGAGTATTGTAAACTCAAAAACTACCGAACGAACCGGTAGATCTTGAACCGATGCAACACACAGGCCTATTCACTTCCCTAACATCTTCTTGGGCCTTGCACCTTAGGCTTTTAAATATATATTTTTTAATTTTTCTTATTTGGTATTTTTTGTTTGGTTTCTACAAGAACTATGTTTATTTTCCAGTTCATATGACATAAGAGCTAGTTCGCTAATAATACAATGAATTGACAAATGTTAATTGCAAAATAGAAATGTTTTACATATTATTTTTAAACCTTCACTTTCCATCCTATTGATGCTGCATTTCAAAATAATTTGCATTGCCATTAAGGTAGAATTCCATAACATTCAAACTATGTTAATGTGTATTTTAATATTATGTTATAATGTTATTAAATTATTACCACACCCACCATGTACGCAACGTAATTTAGGACTGTTTGTTGTGAGCACATTTTTAGAATGAAAACATGGAAACTTCCAGAAAAAGAACAGTTCGACTAACAATGTTTCCTTGGGAACCTTGGTCAGACAAAATTCCACATTGCAATATTGTGCGCTGAAATATTATTGGTTTGTACGGTAAGAAAAATGATACTGCGAAAACCCTTCATTAATAACAAAAATTGACTACTTTTCATTGCTTATAGACACTTATAGAAGTGAAGCGGTCCATTGCTTCAGTAAGTCTCCTCCTTTCAACATTACATATAAAAACCACTATTGCATGCTCTCTGAATTCACCATTTCCGCAGAAGCCATTAAATCCCAATCGCGGTATAGGTGATGTATCGACTTCTCACCGGACATCAAACGTATGGAGATGAACCATTACCATACTACAACCCTGGCTCACAAACATTCAATTAGGTCTTCTTCTTCTCTCCTCCTCATTGTTTGTAAATCAGCCGCGATCCCATGTTTATTTATGCCCGGCAGCTGGCTGCAGCGCCCCCATGTATCTGTGACAGACCGACCCACTACCAACGAGGGGTTGATGAGATAAAAGTTTAGAATACATGTATAAATTTGAAAAATATGCCTTGTGTGGTCCAGAGTAAATAAAAATATTAAATATAAAATTATCACAGTTTAGTACTTGTAGAAATATAAGCTATACTTCGAATCAAAAAGTCTAATTCTTATCTTTCACTCGTGATTGGTGTTTGAAGGCGAGTCTTCATGTCGAAGAAAACCCACTTATCTTAAAATAAGAATTAATTCAAGAAAGCCTTTTAGCTGTATCCTATACTCTTATATGAGTAATATTATCGTGCTTGTATGATTGTATGCTTGTATGCTTGTATGCTCGTATGCTTGTATGCTTGCATGCTTGCTTGCGTGCTTGCACAATTATCTCAAAAACGGCTCCGAGGATTTCCTTCAGTCTGTAAATAAATAATTTATGACTCGAAAACGTAATTAATGCAGATTACTTGGCCAGAGAAAATCTAATAACGTAATAAATCGAATTTTAAAGTTGTAAAATGTTAACATTGGCCTTATGGGTTGCCGTGATAGCAACGAAAATAAACAAGGAAAGTGTAAACAAATGGAAGTAATCATAACAGCTGTTTGGAATCTACAGCCATCAAGGGCAAATACAGCAAGTGGGATGAAGAGTCCATGGAGCAATAAAAAAGGTTTCTTTATTAATTTTATGACATTGAAATATTTTATAGTAACTGGATGAACTGGTAAACATGAAATAACACCGAGCAAGGCTCGGTCCACCAGGTACTTAATTCATAATTTGGCAAAGATTGATGGAACAAACGAGGCAGTCGATAAAATGAAAACATATTTTCTATCTTGAATAGTAAGATTTCTCGTAGCGGTACTTCACAAAGTTACCATCAATATATCTGTAACAAACTTTCTTAATGTTAAGTTCAAACCAAAATTTAGTTGCACAGGTACAGTTCAAACCTAAATATTACATAACATTGAACTCAGTCAACTGATTGAACTTTTTAGTCCAAGAATATTTTGCATACAAAGTGGATCGAACTAATAAATCCTGACCTAGTTGAAACTACCTTCCTAATTAAAATGTCAAAACTCCCTGGGAATCCCTGTTGTGCTTTAGCTGCCATCTGGAAAAACCAGTTTCTGGTGTGCGTTTTTCTATAAAAAATTTCAATCGACACGAAAACTACAAGAGATACGAAAAAAGGTAAAATGGTGTTTTTGTTGACTGTACAGTATAAAATTTCCAATAAATAAAATTAATATAAACATACAAATCATTAAAAATAACTGCCAATATTATTGATTTTCTAAAATGTTGTAATTTTGATACCCCTGCCATTTTCCATTGGAAATGAATGTAAAATTCGATGTAAATACATTCTCAAGGGGGCAAAGTACTTAGATCTTAATAAATAATATACTATTTTAAAAATTCCTGTTGTTTTAACATCTCAATCGCCGAATTTAGTTCGCAACAGAGGAGTGGGTAAGCCCATAAAATGACTCCTCATTGTATATTTTAAGTTTTATATGAGATCACCGACGCCTTAATTGTGAACCAGTTTTTACGATTGAGGTGTCAAACAACTGTAAATGTTATCAGGAATCCAGGAATATAACTTTTAATTCATTAATTAAGATCAAAGGGCTTTGCCCCCTCGGGAATGTATTTACATTAAATTTTACGTGTATTTCTGTAGGCAAGGGGTATAAGAGTTACAGCATTTTAGAAAATTATTAGTATCAGCAGTTATTTTAAAATTTCTTGTAAATGTTGATCGGGACCATTGCATTGTTGGCCCCCATATTATTCGAAATTGTATCCTCTACAGAAACGTCTTTTATACTTTTGTTATCTCTGATGGTTTTTGTGTTGGTTGAGAAAAAATGTATTGAAAAATAAGGACCGGAAATGTTTTTAGGTGATGGTGGCTGGAGCACAGCTGAGATTTTCGGAGACTTTGACATTTTAATTAGGAAGGATTCCTTATCAACTTAGCGTAGTTACAACGGTTACAACCTGGTTAGGATTCGTTTGGGAGATTTTCCTAAAAGTCCTAAGCATTTTGGATTATACTTCAATCTAGACTATTTTTTAACTGGTTTAATCTAGAATGGCGCAAACAGCCAAAAGGCCTAGTCGGTTTGTTTTATATAAAATAAGAAATTTTAACTCACCTACTTGTACATCTTGTCGGAATCAACCAAACAATTTTATCTGGAGTAAAGACGTCGTAGTAGAGATACGTTTTGGATGTGGTACTTATAGTTGTCCTTACAATGTTGTCTAAATTTTTATCTAGAAAGTACACGACAAGAAATATTTGAATTTTTTGTTTTTTGAATCAATTTTTCAAAAAATATATTTCTTAGCAACAGTTTTTAACAATTAAACGGTCCAAATAAGAAAATACAAATTTTGAAGTGTAATTAAAAAAAAAACAAATAAAAAATGAAGACCCTTGGTATCTTCACTATGTAGATTGGAAGCAAAGCATTTTCACGTATGTCACGGTGACTATTTACCTTATTAACCTTACTCTATGGCGTAATTCCCGCGCAATGTGAGGCATGCTGCGTCGTGTTGCCGCCATTACCGGCAGATGCCGCGCGGGAATCTCATGCTTCCAAGGTTTATATCCTGTGTGCTGTAGGCGTGATTAGCCTCAATCTGAATACTCCAAATAGCAAGCAAGGTTTCTTGGAAAATTGGCGGCGGGGATTGCTGCTTAATTACCATAGAATTCAGGTCATATTGCTGTATATTGCGTTAGACAGTAGCCCCTAATAATTTGTTTGTGCAAGAACTCCTAAAGTTCCTACCTATGTACTCGTTATACACATTTTCTTGTATTTAATATAATTCCTTACCACTCGTTTACTTAATCCTCAATAAGCTATTATTTCTCTTGCTTATTTTAATGATATCAGGAAGCATTAACAAATTAATATAAACCCCAATTCTTATATCCATTTGGAATATCGTGACTGTATGATTTATCAAACAATAATAAATGCCATACAAAATGGAAGGAAGAAACTTATACAGGCCATCAAATTTGAGGATGAATAAAAAGTCAAAAATTTGGCCACAATTTGGCTCCTATTATATGTTAGGGGATCTAAGAAATATGAGCTGGCGAAGAGTGAAATGCTTTGGGCGCTCGGCAATCGTTTATAAAGACTGTTTAATAGCTGCAGTTGATTATCAAGAGTAACTGACTGGGCTACGACCTCTTGTGATCGGAACTAAAAATGACTGCGCTAGATTACAAGTAGATGTTTCGTAGGTTATAAAAATTTGTATCTCTTACAAAAATGAAAAGTATTTTTTTATTATAGTCTAAAATTAATAGAATTGATCATAGTGCCATGAAAACTTTTAGTATTCATATTGGTTTTTTATCATTAATAATAATATTCACTCTCTTTAGCGACATGGAAAAAGTCACTAACAGGGAAAATAAATTTGGATATATACTAATCAGATGGCAAATGTCCGCAAAAATGAAAATAAAAATATAAACGCACCATCACCAAAAATTTATTCAAAATATAAAAAATTTGCATAGTCACTAATCATAAGAAATTATTAAAAACTAGCATGAAAACAGAACAATAGCCTCTTTTAGAAATTGAGTGTCTTGTTGAGTGCATATTCGGGAGTATCAATAAACTCCAAGTTGAAGCATTTTTTCATAAAAATAACATTGAAACATGACAAAATTACCCAAAAAAAATATTGGAATTGTTTAGTTTATACAGAACTGAAGGTTTTATTATGTATCCGACTTTGCCGAGCATTAGCCTATAGAAATAAACCAGTTAATGTACAATAATGCAAGTCATTAAAGGGCGTTTCACAGCCTATTAAGCTCCACAGCTTACATGAGACTGTAAGCCGCCTATTGTGCAGTGGACGTGAGCTGTATTCTGCCATCGCCCAGGTTTGCTCAGTCATCATCGGTAATTCTTCAGCAGCTGTTCCACTGATCAGATTAGGCTGTCTGTGATGATTGTGAGTGGACGTTACATGGCCAACATTCACTGCCAAGGTGACGCATGACGGCGCCGGCTGGTCAAGGATGATAAATTTAACTGTTAAAGGATTTGTTTTGGTGTTTCAATCTGAAGAGTGCAGCAGGAGCAGGGCCCAGGATTTTAATGATTAACTGAAAGTCATCGCTGACGGTTTTAAAACTGGCAAGTTTTGTAACTCAGTTGACCCAAAGATATATCACCATTATTCTCACGCAGTAAGATTACCTAACTAGTGGAATCTCCGTTATCTCAAGTTTTTTTAACTTACGACCGAAAGTGCGTTCGAATAGTTCGATCGGTTTTGTCGAAACCACCTGCCACAAAGACTACGAGAGTCTATCGGAGGAAGGTGCTGTTCGTTTCCCCCAGTGCCAAAAACCGGTTGTTTTTTGGATGTTTTGTGAACAGCTGTTACGGTACCATAGAATCAAAATGTAAAACTAACCATCTTTTTCCGCAGACAGAATTTATAAATTTGGAAGCTTTCATACTATTGAGACAACTATTTCGTCTGTAGGTGAAAATTAAAATCGGTAAATCAATATACACCACTGAGAAGTTACTGCGATAAATTTTATTTTAGAATTGAATTTAATGCTCTTCTGAACTATCCTACTTTGTTATTAACTGTGAAATTACTTCAACGTTTTTTTACCAGAGAAACGACAGCGTAATCCCAGTCTAATGGCATATTAATTTGACTAAACACTAAGGAATAAACCTCATAAGTAGAGTTCTTAAAACATGTATAGGTACTTCCACTTATCTAAAGATATTTTCGATCAAACATTGATGGATCTAACAATTTAATTGACAGTTACATATACTCCATCTTTACTGACCCACTTTAGCATAAGTGCGCTTCAGGCCTACCCATTGTTTACTGCTAAAGCATCATTAATCTCTCACTCAGACGGGTTTCTCTTGAATCAGAGTGCTTATGAGTGAAAGTTGCTCGTAGACAGTAGTACTAATTTTCATTGATTTATATCAGAAAGCTTCTACTCTGTCATGTAAAATATCACGGAACGAAATAATGTCGGTTTAGATAGTACAGTTTCTTATCTCTGTACATATGTATTACATGTAGTTACTTTTTACGATTGTTGATATTTTGTACAGAACTTTTTAGATATATTTATTTTTTCATATTTTATTTATATTTTGCTTAGGAGTATTTAAACTCTGAAATGCTTTTCAAGTGGCGTTATTCCATAACCATCCGCGCAGCTTATATTGTAACTAAATCTTCAACTAAAATTTGAAGAAACCCCCGTAGGGTATTGCGAGGTAACGTTACGTTATTTATATATAGCTCATGAATGTCATCCCCAGTTTCTCAAAATACTGCACTCATTATATGTTTTAATTTTAATCGTTTTTATTCATTAACTTTGTATATTATTATAAATCGTTATTCCAATATCCCCATAATTCGTTCTTATTTTCGTTTCACCATTTGAATACCGGTATGTTCCCCATATTATGTTTTCAGTTCTAATGTTATTCATACAGTTTGTATACAAATCTTTCGAACTAGAGTCCCGTACACAGGAAAGGTTAGATTAGAAGAAAGATGGGATCGTAGAGAGAAAATATATTGCCGGCTAGTGAAAGAAGCTCGTTGAACAATATTGTAAGAGAAACATTTTTTTGTTTAACAGTGTACAATACTATTCCCAATATTTTTATGTTAGCTTTATGTATTTTTATATTAAGTCACGTCTTTCTCATCATAATTAGACATTATTAATTTTAAAAACCTTTATCAATTGTTTTCGAATTTTTAAATCCCATAGTAAGTATTTTAACCCTCATATGGGAGAAACAATTTTAATGAACGCCTGTAAGATAAAAAAATTACTGTGGGAGAAATGTCTATCTCGTTAGTTTTTGTTCCATATGAAGGATTTATTTAGCCAATTAGTAAACGACTGCATATGACTTCGAGGGTCAAGTTTTATAAGTTTTCAATATTTATAATGATTGCTTAATATAGATTTTTCAATAACATGTATACTATTTTGCCGATGTTCCATATTTAATCCTTTAATGTTAAGTTTGCTAATAAATACCTCACTATTTCAGTTCGCCAAATAATACCAGAGACCGATTAAAAAATTACTAATTGTAAATACCCATACTGAAATAACGATACAGTAGTAACGAAGATTGAATGGGAAATTCCTTCAATGGGTCTACTCACGTTAACGAGGGGGAAGGCGGCCCGTAATCATTAGGGTCTAGTTAGACTCCATGCCGCAGCTGCAACCTCACATTACTCTATGGATCTAATGGACCGAGATAAGTCAAACAGCTGATTGTGTCAATAACGTCGTTACCAAAACATAGCCACGCCCCCAACAATCTAGCGGTTGTTGAGGTTCCTTTTATTTGTTTTCTTTGTACTCTGAAGCTCCACCTTGCGTTGGAGGTAGTCAATACTAAACAGCGACTGTCGCTGATACTAAAATCACCTGTTGTAGCTACTATTTCTTTATAATAATAGTCACGGCTACTATGTGACTATGATTATAAAAAGACCTCAATAAGAAAACAAAATTTAATTTATCAAAAAAGTATTCGGTCAATTATTTTATTGAAAGATTATCCAAAGTCAATGTTAGTAATTGCAAATATTTCCAGTACAGTAGTTTCTTTTTTCAACGTTTAACGACATTTTGGCCCTTTATTCTACGCTAAATTTCAAATGTTCAAATGTTCCAGAAGATTTTTTGTATTCATTCCGCTAATAAAATAGTGCCAACGTTAAAAAAACCAAACTACTTTTACGTTTTTTTATTTGTTGCTTTTAGGTTAAATTATTTAAATTCTCCTTTTAATTGTGTTTTCTTGTTAAATTTGCATTAAATTGCTGTGTAGGAATAGTCATAGGGGCATACGAACTTTTACAAAGTTTTTTTTTATCTGAAAACACTAGTGACTAAAGGTACCTCTGAAACCTAACAAAACTAAAACTGTAATTATCATTTTTATGATAAATTGTGATGTAATTTGTAATATAATTAAATAATTATAATTTATATTACAATATAATATAATATAAATTATAGTATGATTTTTTTTATAAATTCTATAACAGCCAGTATTTTTTATAGTTACTGGCTGCTAGAGAACTATATTTTATACTATTCTATCCTGTAATCCGTCGGGTTTACAAGTATGAATATTTTTGTTCTCCTTATTTTATCACAAGGTAAGCTTCGCCACGGACTGTACTGTTGCAGCGATCGTCGTCTGGAGCCAGTAGAGCGGACTGGAGCAATACATCAACTAACGCTTAACAGACGAGGCGCCAGTCGGCGATTGTTATTGAAATTTACCAGTTGCCGTCGTGATTAATAGTGCGAAACTGTTTTGCCATCTGTTTTCTGGAGACGATTTTTGAGGAGTTAATGTGCATGTTTTTAGCTCAAACTGAAATTAAATTCCTTATTATGTGTTGATATAAAACTTTTAATTTTCGTGAAAATTACCACGTTTTATTGGATTTCATATTTATCACAATTAGAAATCTAAAATAGATCTCAATATAAAATGAATCTATTTATAAAAAAAATCCACATAAAAAATATTGAGCCATGTTACATGTATTAATAATGTAATAGGGATAAAACTTACAAAAAATTTGGTATTAAAATTTAAAAATATTACATTAAAAAAACAAATTATAGATTCACTTTACAAATAAGTTTATTCTCTGTTAATGAGTATTCTGTTGACGAGTTAATTACATCTATAAAATGACTTTAACCTTTAAACTTGGTGTTTAACTAAGGCTTGCAATGTAACGATTTGAATTATGGTAGTTATGTTTCGACATCGTTAAAAGTTTTCCACAGGACCGTTTGAAAGGAATCCTTTACATATATATTTTTTATATAAAATTTGTCATAGTTTAAAATTGTTCCAATGATCCTCCAGAATGCAGCCTTAAATAATCCAATTCAACCGTAATATCTAAATATCTGAATCAAATTACCAGGGTTACCAGCTAGTATTTCCTTCGCACAAAATACTTTTATATCAATCTAGTATGATAGACGTTTTGATCGGGTCTCGCCTATCGCCTATTCACTGCATCTTGGTGAATGTGGTAGCGCCGAGACGCCATAGCTAAACGTCTGATACGATCTCGTAATCGCCCTTTAATAATCTGGATCGCTGCAATCTCGTCCATTATATCATTAAACACATAATATTTAACGCTGACTGGCCGCCAGACCCACTGGTTAACGACGACGGCGCTTTGAACAAGGAGTGAGTTGAAATTGCTTTGTTTGATCGACTGTGAAAATCACAATTAATTACGCTTTTGGTTGCAGGTATTAACTGTCGGGCTGTATAAGGTAACGAAGTAGACGAGCTTGAATTTAGATTATGTTGGAGCCGGTGATTTATTCTATGGGATTAGATTACATGGACGGTTTCAGGAAAACTTCCCTTCCTTTTTTACTCTACACGATTAAATGTAACATAGATCGATATAGTTTGAGAAGGAGTAAGTTATAATTTGTGAAATAAGCGATTAAGGAATACCATTGGTGGTATAAATACCTGTTATAGATTATTTCAAGTGATCCCAAAACAGCTTTGGTGGCACTTTGTGTGCAAAAGGTGTAGCCACAGCAATTTTGGGATTAAATCAGGTTTTTAAATCACAAATAGTACTCTACAGTAATCAGGAGGCTAAACTACTGAAAATTATAAAGAAATAGCTGATGAAAATAAGATTAGTCTTTGTGCTACATTAAACCATCGTAGTAACCTTGAACACGCAGAAATCAAGTGAAAATCCAAGCAACTAATATTAATGCCCTTCGAATAATATTGGGGATTAGCAAATTATGATCTTTTTTGGATTACTAAGAACAAGAAGAATTTTGAGAGTATTTATGTCCCCAGCTCATGCCGATTTTTCGACTACTGTTAATCAGTGTTTTCTCTAGACTTCTAAAGGGGTATAAGGCAAATGAATTGGGGGACATGACTATATTAAGGTCGATAATTCTTAGAGATAGGCTGGCGACCCGACCCCGATACGCCCCGCTGATACGCATATAGCTGGGGCATAGTAATAAGTAACTGACCCCACCGAGGAATGAAGCCATTAGTATGGCTCGGTAATGGATTAAAGAGTAAAACCACCAACAGTATACAGTACATATTGTAAACCTACGTCTTTTTTCTTACCTTAAATATATCTCTCATGATAAAAAAACTACACAAAAATTACTCTCTAAATTGGGAAAGGTCATGTGTAGTTTTAACATATCTACGCTGAAGTTATTCTTGGATGTGAAAGTGTTAAATTGAAGATGTAGATATAACGCTACCTTAAATACGCATTGTAACATTGGTGGTAATGTTACAAAAGGCGAATCGCTTTTGAAAGGGTTGAATAGTTTTTTAGATTCATCATGGTCAGGTGTTTAAGATTTTGTTATCACTAACATGTTACCGAGAAAATGCATTATTGTCCGTAAAGTATTTTAATTTCGAGTTTATTGAGGTAAAATTAGTTGTTTCGAGTCCCGTAGATAAAAAAGTTTCAAAATCATTATTTTTAGGACTTGCTTTGTAATTTTATTCTTAACAATTAATAATTTGACCCTGATGGATAAAAACTCACTCGGCCATGGTAACAGAGCCACTCAAGTCATTTATTACTCCTCCAAGTATCAAGTATTTTTGTCTCGGCTTAGCTACTGCGTCCCAGGATAGCTTCAATTAATTATAGTTTGTATAATAATTGAAAACAATTATTACATTTCCACATTTATTTGATTTATCCTTGCGAAAAAACTATAAGCAAATTAGTAAACAAATATTGACTGACTCTGAGACCTTAAGGGGTAGAGTGTCCTTATTGAGCCCAGGGCAATAAACCTTATTTGGAGCACGACCAACAAACGAATTGCCCAAATTAATCAGAGCCTGTGATATTAACGGCGGCGTTGGTCGAACGGGAGATAACGTAATGGTCGGTAGACGGCTACTTAATGGCCGCAGCGTGGATCATATCTAGGCCTTCATAGTGGTACGATTTCGAACTGGTATAATTTTTATTGGTGAGATATCTCTCAAATGGGTTACCTGTGTCACAGATGAAGAACTGCTAAAATAAATATCTCAGGCAGGTGAGAAATGACACCTTCCTAGAGACACATCAGAGGCTTTCTTCCAAACTCTTGATGTCACCATTTAGAATATTATTAGATCTAAAATAGACTGACTGATCAATAACCACAGCTGTATTACCATTATAGTGAAACCTAGCCGTATTATTGGTTCTGTATAGACGACAGTAAAAGCAAAGATTAAGATTTTTATGTAAGTAGTTTTATTGTAATTTGGGTATGTAGGATTAGGGGATACAGTACTGAAAACGGGTAAAAATCTACCAATTTTGGAAAAAGACCTTTTGGTCTTGTTTTGTTCTATAGGTCCTAATACACAAGAAACAATGACAAAACACATTGTTCTATAGGTCCTAATACACAAGAAATTGTAGGGAAAATAAGGAATTCAAAGTTAAATTAAGAAATTTCAGAAATGTTTTTGTACCAAAGCCATCTAATACGTATTTTACCAAGTCCTACAGTTTTCTTGCACCAAGACTATACAATAAATTACCTGTTTACATTAAAGAATGTAATAATATAAATATTTTTCTAAAAATGCTGAGGATGTGGTTATTTACTGTACAGGACATTGAAGAACTGCTATTTCACATTGATGTCTGATACATGACTGTTGCTGGAACTTAATAGTATTTACAAGGATTTTGTTTGTTTTATTTTACTGTTTTTTATTGTGTGTCATTTTAGTAGTTTTTTTGTTTGTTTCTATACTTCTAATAATATGGTTCTTACTGTAGGGAAGAAATGTATGATTGTAAAAAGGCTCTCAGATTGTATATGATGAATATTTACTTTTTTTTATCTTACTGTTGTTACAATTTAGATAGTTTGGAAGAGTTGTAATTTAATTTTATGATTTATTTAGTTAATTGTGATTATGACTTAGTATACTTTTATGTTAATGATAAGCAATTTTTGTTGTTGTTAAACAGCTGCCATTTAGATTTTATTAGTTGTTAAGTGCCAATAAAGCCTCCGAACAGGCTAAACGCCTTGGAGGAATAATTATTTCTCTGTTACATCTAGAAAGGTCAGACTTGGCATCTTAAAATGAATTTAACTGTAATTGTGATATTTGTACCTTTTGTATTTGTATCTATGAGCAAAAATGTAATGAACTGTAATTGGAGAAATAAATTCTTTCTTTCTTTTCTTAATTATTCTGGCAAAAAATACACATATACAAATTTCATGATACCAGGGTTCAGTACTCGTGTTCCGTTAATCACAGTTTTCCAAAAGTTCATTTTTTTCACGTTTTTTTTATACAAAAATGGAAATATTTAGGGAACCAATAAAGATAGGTGCATCATTCAAACTTTTACACTGTGTTTATAGATGTTTAATTTTTAGGGAAATCTATAGCTGTAAATGATATTTAGAAAACAAATATTGTACTTTTTTTAAATAATTTTGAAAAATAATTCCATTTTAGAGGAAAACTATAGTTCTAACTAAGTATGATTATTAGGTATCCCCCCTTTAAAATATTGCTAAGCATAAGAAAATCTAAATAGTACTCTTAGTGAAATATCAATTTTTTAAACATTGTCAAATTCGTCAAAAAACAGTGACAATTTTTTCAGGCTTAACAAAAAATATAAAATAAATATATATATTTTTGTTGTTACACTATTCTACTATGAAAAATTGGCACTTCCATGTTTTACTTTGTTTAAAATTTCACCTTTTTCAGTACCGTATCCCCTTAAATTTGAAATTACAGTAGCCGTAGTTGTTTCCTTTTTGGTCTTCAGATTTATTTATTGGTGTTACTTCATAGAGTTAAAATAACAAAAATGTAACTGATTTGATATAAAAATGCGTGGCATAGTTTTGCGAACTTGTGGCATAGGAATTTGTTGTTGTAAATGAAAAATTCCTATGCCACAAATTGTTATAATGCCAATAATTTAATATACTTTTATAATGCCAAAAATGTCATTATAAAGTAGAGAATTCAAATCACTAAATTTTGACACATGGCGTATTTTGTGGTTGCTATTAGGTAAAATAATCTTCTATTGACGCTTATCATCATATATAAGATATAAAAGGTGTCACATGGCAAAATGTGCTGTTACTTTAACCTTAATATATCGTTGATTATTCGGCATACCACATTCATTGCAATATATTATGACTATGGTGTAGTGATTTCTTGAACAAGACTTGTGTTCTTTATGAGGCCATAAGCTGAAGTACTATGCTAATCAGACCGCTACGAGCCTGTCGCCCTGAACTGCTTTATGATAGGGTTGTAAGTAATGAATAACGTCGTTTATCCAAGTACTTGTAACATGATACACTGTAAAAGGGATTTAAATGACGAAGAATTAACAATATGTATCGCATATTGAGTGTTGACAGTTATTTACAGTTAGCCTATATTTTCAATAAAGATCTTTGAATCACTTAAAGTTTTACTTGTAAACTGTAAAAACCGGACAAGAAATGATAAGTGCAAGAGTTAAGCCTACCAAGCAAGAATTCGTCAAAAGGGCTAAAATTTAATTTGAGCTAAACTGAAAGTTCCTCTTAGATTTGTTACATTATACCTTAATTGATCTTTTAGTCGAACTTGAGAAAAGAAGATGGATACGTAATAAATTCAAAATCAAAATTCTCGTCAACGAATTGCCTTTTTGCTGCAATAATTTAGACTAACTTCAAGGCTGCAAGATAATCTTATAAGACTATAACTAAACATCACGTTTTTCTAAACTAAACATCCATCACAAAATGTCGATATAATTTAAGGAAATTACATCTCAGATTAAAGGAACCCTATTTCAAGATATAATAGTGGCTCATTATTACGTGTCGGTGTTTCGATTTCCTGGGTAGACGCTGTTAGCAATGGCATTTGTCTTTAACATATACAACACAAAAAAACCATTCTCGGAATTCACTGACTTTAACGAACTGCATTACAGCTATCGACCAGCAACTAAAGCTAACGTAAAATCGATGGTTGCAAAATGCCTGATCTCCAATACGCATCGGTTTAATTGGTTGCTTGACGTGGTAATTGCATTACGCGGTATTGTACAATAGTAGAAAGTGGATATTGAAGCAGAGGCAGGCATGAGGCCAAGGTGGGGAACTGAGGCAGTTAATGGAAATAATAATTGCGTCACCAGAAATGGCAAAGAGTCGCTCGAGCCTCGCGAGGCTGAATATATTGCCAATGGCGCGAGTCGCCATCAGCTTTAACGGCCATGGCGACAATAATGGTTGGGTTTGGCAACAGTTTTATTGCTCATCGTAGATGGGATTCGCACACGAAGTCGTAGGCGAGATCGGGTCAGGGGTCGGCGAGGTGTGGGAGATATGAACGAGGGGAAGTACTGGTGATCTCCACCTGTAAGTAGTGGAGTGGGGATGGGCTTTAGTTCAGTCGTTCAAAAGTACCACTGAAGTGAAACGCTGTAAAATGCATCTTGACACTACATTTGAAGTTTTTAAGAAATACCTGCAAAAACTTTCTTTTTTAATGTTCCCAAACGTCTAACGACAAAGATTCATTTATTTTGGGACTAATTACCTCCCCATGAATGTTAACAAATCTGAGAGAAGTGTATGGCAATTTCTTTTCAAAAAAAATATTATAAATATATTTTACTTTTAAGAGGAGGTTGGAGTTGGCCGCCATCATATTGGATTTATACTCCGTAAGAACCAATGTTAATTGGTATACAGGATTTCTCATTTATTTTTGGTCGGAAAATTAAAGTTTATATGTCAAATTAAAGCTCTTTTTAAACGCTACCGGACGTAGGAGCTAAATTTTCACATAAACTAGCCATTTTTTTGTAAAATTGAAAAAATAACCCTTGATAGCGTTTTTTAAAGTAATTTATCAAACTTATCGAAAATTGGCTTCCTACGTCCGGTAGATAATTTAATTAAGATTTATAATATTCGATTTTTTAAATTATCTAATAAATAACAACGACAAATGTTTGCATACCAAAAGGCATGTCAGGCGAAAATTCAAGGTAAATTTGAAGGAATTGTTTGCGATCAGCTGACTTGTGATGAAAATTAGCCGGCGCGTAGGAATGCATTCTGCTTAGTGACTACACGTATGAGTGTCCGTTGCTTGCTGTCTCAGAATGATTGACTAAAGATATTAGTTGAAATAAGTGTGTTTACGACATATTCGTTAATTTAATATATTTGAAAAGTTTCAACAATATTATTACGCACTATTTCGTGCATTGTTTACGGCGGAGCAAAAGTTTCAAGCTTCGCCGCAGCATTCTATTAGCAGCACCTGCCTCTCCAACCTCCTCTTAACATAAATAAATTTAAATCTATGTAAACTATAAATTTATGTCTTTCTGCCAGTGTCCCTAATTAACACTTTTAAAGAAAACAATCACACCCTTATTGTAATTATTGCTATAAACAATAGACAGTAGACATTATTTAATTCAAATCAAATCATATCAAAAATGTTTATTTCGCTAGGAAGTTGACAATAATTTACAGAGTTATTGTTATTATTAACATAGATTTTCAGAGTTATTGTTATTATTAACATCGATTTTAGTCACAAAGAATATTAACCTAATCTTACTAACTCTTATATCTAGGCGAAATTATAATGAATGAAAGTTTGATTAGCTTGACAATTTTTCTCAGATATTCTTAGCAAATGTTTCCAGTTTGTTATTCAATTCCTGATGTTCATTCAGACAGCCGAACCTAAAAGTATGTTTTAATTTTCTAAGATAACTTTTTGCGAAATAATGTGAGATATGGCTTTTCCAGATTTGCTAATACGCAGTGATGGGCTTTGATCACTACAACTGATGTGTATCAGTGGTGTCGAGTGAGACTAAGGGAGGTACTGTAGAGGAGAATCAATGAAAAAATACATCCGATTTTTACTTCACGTATTATGTATCAACACTGAGATTCTTTAATCTAAAAAATATTGAAATCAAACTTAATTCAAACATGCTATTTGATGTGAGAATATCTTCAGCTAGGATAATTTAAACATTAATTTTTCGTTTTAGTTTCCGCTTCTCAATGACAAAATATAACGGTTACATTTTTATTCTTTGGACAACATGAAATGTGGGGTCAATCAGTCCCCTAGCCCAGGTATAGGAAACGGGACCAGGAATATGACCAATTAGGATACCCTTCATAAAATTAATTGTTAATAAAGATAAAAGGTTTTCTTTATTAAAGCAATATAAACACAACGTTTATGCTGATGACCTGGTAGTAGTAAAGGCTCTAAAAAGGAGGTCAGTTACACACACCTATCCAAAGTTGACACGGCAGCAGCTCTAGGTTGTGAAAGTGTTTGAGCAAAGACCGTGTCAATCAACAAGGGAGGAGTAGCCAATAACAATGATGTTCGGATCCCTGAAACGGTTATCCGTCGCAAAACCAGCTATTCCTAAAAAAATAGATGAACGAGCTAATGGTGAAATCTATTTTATAAGTTGTGTCTTAATTGTAAAACGTTAAGCCTAGGTATTCTGCCTAATTCATTTATTTATATTTGCAAACCTTTTTCACAAATATTATAATGGTAACAAAGTCACAATAAAAAAATAATCACAAAATGGCATTACTGTAGTCGCTATAGTCTTCAGCTTAGTGTACAAAGATTATGTTACTAATTAAGGCCAGTCCTTTCATTTCCTCTATAAAATTTGAGACGTGCTACGCGAGCTTTAGTGGAGGAAAAAAGCTGTAAAACAGTGTGGTATTTATTGTGCTGGACGGGATCCTGGGAGCTGTAGCGACACTGATAACACGTTATCATAGCTTCCTGTGAGGGCAAACATCATGGAGGGCCCACTGGCCCGGATCTCAGGTGCGATCACCTACACGACAGTTCTTCTTACTTTGAGGCTGGCTTTACAGTATCGAATGACCCAAATCATAACAGGTACGGAGTTATACTTCTTTGTTATTACTCATATGTTCTTTTAATTATATTCTTTGAATTACAATTATATTCTTTATCATATTCAATAATAATTACAAATGAACTTCAAATCTTACGGATCTTGTTTTTTAAGATTCAGGGACTGATGTCTATCAAACTGATTCTTGATAGAATAATATTACAATTATTTTAATTATAATTGCACGGAATGGTTTTAATTGCGACAGATTAGTCGTTCACTACACATATAACATTATAAAATATTATTTATTAAAACTAGTGGCTTGTAGGGGCATAAGCTCCTAATAAGGGAAAATTTAATTTAAAACAACATCTTATTTAATATAGTAAGAATTGCCTTTATAAATTGGCTTTTCTAATAAATATTAAACCATATATTAATATCTAGAACATGGTTTAGAGTAAAATAACAGAATCACAAGTTTTATGTAAACAAAGCAGACGTTTTTAGATCCCAGTGCTATTTAAATGACCGATATTTTACGTAATTTTTC
This sequence comes from Flexamia atlantica, assembly GCA_035578135.1. Lineage (NCBI taxonomy): Eukaryota > Metazoa > Arthropoda > Insecta > Hemiptera > Cicadellidae > Flexamia > Flexamia atlantica. Next base: position 30,684,296 of record JAQJVK010000012.1, read on the forward strand.
GTTTTCTGGCGAATTTCAAGCTATTTCAGTATTTTTCCCGCCATCACGGAATAGAGATCTCTCCCATCTTTGTACGACTTGCCAACGAAACTAACTATATAATTTTTATCTACGAAACTAAATATATGATTTTCACATCATACATAAAAAGCTAGCAGCATTTTATTGATTTCACAGGCAATTTTCTCCTCAATAATTTAATTGGACGGTTCGACTTCACTTTGAAGTCTTTACCTAATTAATATCTTTCTAATTAAAACCTTTGACGTTTATGTTCTCGAAATCTCATCCTCTGACTTCCCCTTCTTGCTTCAAGATCGTTTGTCAATGCGAATCTCCTCCCCTTAGGTTCTTTTCAGAACCCTCCAGTCTAGATTGACCCTACATTGTAGCCTACTTATGTTGGGAAATTCCTTTTTAGTTTGTTTATTTTAAAGATCGATCAATACATCTAATCAGACTTCACACATTTAAAACCTCTAGCACAGATGAAGTATAATTCGTCTGAGCCTGTTGTAACTAGAGATTGAAATGATTTGGTTATTTTCTTTAGAACACATACAGAACCAAACTTGGTTATATATAGGAAGCAGTAAACTTTTCACCAGGTAAAATGTCACAGACTTAATTATTACACGTTCTCATAAGAATTTTATTAAACCAGTTTTCCATATAATATCTACTGCAAAAGTTATAGACTGAAATTGCCATGGTGAGAAACCTCACAGAACAACCCGCCCAAGGGCGCGATCACCGCTCAAGAGTGAAAATTGCAAATTGCTCACACACAATAGATTCTAACACGGTAATAAGTGATAATTTTGCACTGAAATTGCACAGTAAGAACGTTTGATTTAGTTTTCCTCTTTGTTATTTTCCGTATTTAAAAATTGCATGGAACATTTGGAATACTTTTTATTTGCACTTAAAAATACCATAAATTAAGAAAAATATAGCCACACTGGCATTTTTTTGTGTGTATATCTAGGCCAACATAATTTGGTGTTCGATCCAACAATAATACGAGTATTTTTATAGATTTGTTTCTGCATTAAAACGCGTTCTTCAATATAAAATAATATTACAGCATTGAATTTTATTTTATCTGCATAAAATGTATCTAGAAACTGTCCTGCATTCTCCCAATACTCCAAAAAGATGTAAAATACTTTTCGCAACACTACACTAGTAAGTAGCCGATTTCCGCTTCCGTTTCAGTGTGGGAAGTCGCCGTTTACAAAAGAGTACGGCAAATATCAGCTGTAGTGAGGTAACAAAACAGCTGGAGTGCGGTAAAGAGTTTTCATTGAGCATTTACCGCACCAGTGCGGTAAATGCTCAATGTTGCCAACTCAAGAAAAAAATAGTATGTCACACAATTTACATACACATTATACATAAACACAACATACACATTTTAACTATGACGACCATATCTTAATTGTAACTAAACTGGTTTCCCAGATTGCGACTACGTACAGTTAATAGCGATAAGTTAATAAAGAACAATATTATTTGATCAATTGTTGCCGTCTGTGTGACGATAAGACGTATTCCTAGAAAGGCTTACTCGGTCGCTGGACAGCAGAGATAACGCTTTTTGCTATCTCCCCCGCACAGATAAATATAGTTTTGTTCGCATTTTCTCTCTTCAGTTTATTTAATACTTTTTTTAATCTTTTAACTTTCATAGAAGTGTTGTGTTTTTTACTTACCCTGTATATTTGTTGCTGGTAGTGTCGCGAAAACTATCGTACGCAACTCATCCGGGAAGGTGTTTACGTGCGAGCATGATAGTTCACGCGCGACGCTTGCGGAGCGCGGGAATTTCATGCTCGCACGTAAACACCTACTTCCCGCACTAGTTGCGTAATATACTATTATACTTTTACTTTAAATGGCGAAATCGATCGATGGTTTAAAGCATCCCCTACTAAGAGCGTAAACCAACTGGCGAGACATTTCGAGATATCACACGTTTCCCCCTAAATTTGTTGATAGTGTTTAAACTGATAAATATGAATTATAGATTCAACAGGATAAATTAAAGAATTAAAATATTCTTATAAACACATTAATACTTACCTTCGTTAGAGTATCAGTTTTAGGAGCATCCTCGCATTCTATCCCGACACTGCCGGTAGGGGGCGCGGTCGACCGTTTGGCAAAGCGCCAACATTCGAACAAGAATGCCTTATAAAACCATATATTTTGTTAATTTAAAAGATCGAGACCGGTTCGGTAGGCGGGGGATCGCTATGTACACCTGTAATTACAAAGCGCTGGCAGCGCGCGGCGCGGCGGCTCTGCTAACTACTATCGCCGCTCTCACATTTATCATTTATGAGATTGCGGATTTGATAGGGAACCGTTCGGTTACTTATTGCCTTTTGTCTTGCTCAGTCGAATTTCGGGATCTGTGCTGAGGAAATTAAACACGTTGTGTACTAGATGTTGAGGTTTCAGCTAATAGTTACTGTAAGCTGTTCTGGGAGGTAGAAAAAAGTGGAAAATGCCCAAATCGTATGCTAAAATTTATGATCTTTTGGAACACTCCAAAAATTTTTTAGGCCCCATTAACACTAGGAAATCTGCAGCAGTGTACCGAAAGTTGTCTTTTACGTCATAATTCGTTTAATATAAGTTGTAGTTTAACCTTGTTTAAATTTAATACATTCGAGCTTGCAGCATGTTCCAAATACCTCCTATATACTTAAACATATAATCATATGATTTATTGACTACATAACGCACATGTTTATGATTCCGAAAATAAAGCGCACTTATTTACCCGCCAACACGGCTGACCAGAGCTATGATCAGTTATTAGTATGAAATTAATATTATTAGTATGATTAGTATGATCATCTAATATCAAGAATTTTTCGGATATAGAGAAAACAAAGGGAATTACCTGGAAGGTTCTTATACAGGGTGTCCCGAAATTATGGTAAAATACTTTAGTATGTGATTGCTGAGGTAAAAATAAGAAAAAAAGTTCATATAAACATAGGGCCTAAAGTGCTTCGTTTTCCGTCTGTTCGTCAGTTTGTGTTTTTTACATGTTTAATTATATCTCACGAACCTCTTGACGTATAAACTTTAAACTTCGTACATGGATGGTCATTATTAAGAACTATTTTTGCAAGAAGTATCAAATTTCTATTTTGTACCGTTTCAAAATGGCGACTGTTTTTTGTTTTAAAAGCTAAATATCTTAAAAACCGTAAGTTTTAGAAAAAATTATACAAGAGACAAAAACGTTGCGAAATTTAATCCCATTAACGCTGATATTAAGATTATGATGATCGGACTTCTAATAACGGAGAAATGTTAATTTTTCTGAATAAAAACATGGTTCTTTAGAACAAACTGTCAGAAATTTCCATGTATTTATTTGGAAAAATTAAAATTTCTCCGTTATTAGTAATCCGATCATCATAATCTTAATATCACCGTTAATTGGATTAAATTTCACAACTTTTTCGTCTCTTGTATAAGTTTTCTAAAATGTACGGTTTTTAAGATATTTAGCTTTGAAAACAAAAATCAGTCGCCATTTTGAAATGGTACAAAGTAAAAATTTGATACTTCTTACAAAAATAGGTCTTAATAATGACCATCCATGTACAAAGTTTGAAGTTTATACGTCAAGAGGTTCGTGAGATATAATTAAACATGTAAAAAACACAAACGGACGCACAGACGGAAAACGAAGCATTTTAGGCCCTATGTTTATATGAAGTTTTTTTCTTATTTTTACCTCAGCAATCACATACTAAAATATTTTACCATAATTTCGGGACACCCTTATACTCTAGATAGTGGCTATTAGCTGGCCAGTGAACATATCATTTTATTACTATTTTATTCTGAAAAATCGCTTTAAATGTTGGGACAGTGATGAGTTGTTAATGAATTTATTGACAAACTGCAAAAAAGCTTTTGGGTATTTGATGTGAGTGCATAATAGACCTGAACATGTCCTTAAGGAACAAATATATGTCGTCATACGACTTTCAGTGATCGAGTAAGATAATAAATTTAGTATATGACATTTCTTCCTGATCAAAGGAAGCAGCGATTCAAATTTTTGAAACTAGACGACGCCTTCTTGGGTCAGTAATGCAAGAATAAAGCAGCACTCATTTTGCCTACTAACCCCCTTTACAGCTGAAAAATCGGGGGAAATAAGCTTCTTTTGCCTTTATATTATGACTAAAAAAAAGAATCAGGGAGTTTTTTTTATTTTAAATTTCATTTTTATTTTGTTACCTTAATGACAAATTCAAACATCCAAAACATTTCCTTTCTTAATTTCTACCTGTCTACCTAAAAACTTAAGTATTCTGAGTGTCTACAGGAAATATTTTTTAATTGTTGCACAGTTTAATTTCAACACATAGAAACTGAAAAATTAATAAAATTTCCATGGTTGCTCATTAGAGCCCAATATAATAATATCACTTCAACTTCGCTATGTGTAGGCCAGTTTTCTCTCGCGCGGCAGGCATTAAATTTATGTGCTGTATAACACAGCACATAAATTTAATAGCTTAAAAAGTCTTAATAGCTGAGTGGAAACACACTCAGCTATTAAAACCTTTTAATGGTCTGTTAAATATTGATTGTAATCAGCTGTTCTTTGAAATTCTATGTAAATCTTATGGGACGAATGCGAAACTTAAAGAGCGCCTTTAAATCTGATTTTTCTAGTTTTCCTGCAAAACTTCATACCGATCTATTTCCAGTTGCACCCGAATTATTAGAATCGTTAAAGAACTGCAGGAGGAGTCTTGATCACAAAAAAACAAAGCATATTAAATAAGTATATGATATAAATACATTGTAATTAAAATAATACATACGTAGGCCTTTTAAAAAGTATCTAGAAACAAGGTCGAGTCTAATCGCCTAGACCGCCAGTGGATAGACAGATTGTTGGCTTAAGTGAGGAGTATTTAAAATATCATGGAATTCAATAATTCATTCAGTACAAATAATTGGAGATGGAATGAAACTCCCTAAGTCACGAATATTCTATTCCCGAGTTTATCAACCTGTTATCATTGTGGGAAGAAAATATACAGTCTGCTAGCTTTGATTATATGGTGAAAGAATGAGCAGTTTTCGTAATTTTCAAAACCGTATAAACTTTTATCAGACTTTTTTAAGGACATACTGTTATAACGCGGTAATTTTAACTTGATGGCTGTATAGTAGTTGTATCGCACGATAATCTGATTCACTGTGTCGTAGAAGTTAAATTCTATAAACCATAAATTCAGTGCAACCACTGATTATGTAAAGTCTTCTATATATTCAATAGTACAACTATCTACTTTTCCCGTTTATAAATTATATGTACTTTGGACTAAATTGAGTTTAGTTGCCGATTAGAAACATTATGAACTTAAACTAACTATGAATACATCAAACGTTAACTAGACAAAAACTAATTTTGCACTGGAATGGATAAATTGTTATTCAAATTAAAAGAGCAGAGAGCAGAGAGTTTACTTTGAAAACTGATTCAGAAACGGAATATTATTACGATACGAGATTGCAGAATGTTTAGCCTAATTTTTTTAAAGATCCATTTCTTTTCAAATGGTACCGACTCTTGTGTCCGTTTCTAAGTAAACACAGGATACCAGGATGCACTGCGATGTGTGAACATGTGCTGGCAACAAGTGGTATGACGTCACCCCCTCTCCCTCCCCCCTCGCTACCTCTCTCTCTCTCTCTCTCTCTCCCGCGGTTATCTCCCGCGCCCGAGTCCGTCAGTTCAGCGCCGTCGTGCGTCGAGTGACTACCGGCCACAGAGGACGTCCCCGTTCTGCCGGTGTGTGTTGGTGTTGTGTTGTGTCGTGTTTACGATTTATTACTCTGTGTTTCGCGAAACAGCTAATTGTGGATTACCTATGTTTTCGCTGTGGCTGTTTTGATGTGGTAAGTCTAATCTAATATTTCGTTAATTATTAGGTTTTTATTTCACTAAATGAGGTTTTATGAAACGTTAAATTTAAGTAAAATTTCCTGAAATACATAAAGTTATTATTTTTGATAGACTTCTGGAATAAGATCAAATTTAAACATGTAAACAAACAGCCGCTGAATTTGTTTACCTAAAATGATAGATCAGATTTGATAGATAAATGCCGCTCTTCATTTGAATAAAGAATGTACGATAATTAAGTCTGTTTTATCGAACTTGATTAGGTGCAACGGTTATAGTGGTGTATAATGTACTGATGTAGGCTAATCAATATGTCATCTTACTAATAGTTATAGTTATTTATTAATTGTCATAAATACTTCTTGGTCTAACCATTTACAGTAGCATATACAGTAACACAATGTTGCAGCCAACTTTTAGCCCATACGGGAAGAAATACGTTTAATAGGGGAAGAAATACACGTTCTAATATTTGAATTTGTTATATGAATGAATGAATCGAAGTTGAAATGTATTATTCCAGCAAGGAAAGTATATAGTATATACTACGTATTACATCACATAATATTTTACAAATGATGTTTTGTTTATTTATAAAATTATCAAAAAACTAAATATTTTTACATATCATTAAAAAAATTACTTTAATTAATATGATTTATCTTTAAACTGTATAATAGGAGTAAGCCGATAAGTATGGACACCAATCCTAATGCGTCGGGCCGATTTCAGTTTGCGTCCTCAGGAAAGGAAAATTAAGAAAAAAGTAGCCTATATTCATAATGAAAATAATAAGAATAAGAAAGAATAAGAATAATTTATTTTCTCCATATTTACATTACAATAATTATTACATAATAATTAATGTAATGTAAATATGGAGAAAATTTACATAAAAGAATTACATATTTGTGCCATAAATAACTGTATGAAAGCAGGTCTGGGAAAAAGTTTATCAAAGGCAAAAGAATATTTTTTACGAAAAAATATATGAATGAATGTGTAATATTTTGGTAGTAAGAACGTAACGAATAAATAAAGAAATATTCTCTATCCTTCTTCTATCTGTCGAGAGAGAGAGTACAATGGAACCAAAATAAAGATATATTTTTATCACTTATTTGGAATTAAAATGGTTATACGAAAATTGAACCTCCATAACTCAATATATAATGACATTAAGTGAAAATAGCCTGATGAATAGTCATGCGTTTTACCGAAAACTGTATGGAAATCTCTCATATTCTTTAGACTCCTCTATTTATCTTATACTCTTCTATATCAATAAGTAGCTGTGTTATGTTCTATATAAGGTAGGTACTTATTATTCTATTTGTAGTATTCCTGCAAATAATAGGCGTAATTGCTTTTTAATACAATTGCCAAAATGTAATTTCTTGTTTCTGGGAGGAAAAGCTATGACTAATAAATACATTTGCGATAAAAATAAGATAAGCAATGTATACAGTACACTTTATTACGAATCTACTGGAGCTGTTCTGAAATTGCAGAGAATTACTGAAATTTCAAATATCTTTTAGAGATACCTGTGATCCGCCAAAAGAAAAGGGACCTTATCTTCCCAGTATATAATACTCGACCTAAATTTTGATCATAGATTATATTTATTCTAAACCCTTTTAATCTGTTGAAAAGGAACCTTAACTTAACCAATGCTATTTAAATGGTTCGAAGTTAAAAAATCAGAGAGTTCTGTGAGAAAGCATAAACACGACTTCCTATGCTCTGATCCAGGAAACAGAACCTAAAAATGTACATGATCTTCCAGAAGAGGTATTCGACGACGTAGCTTCTGGTCCAAGTTAAGTTTTGAGCCAGAATGTAAAATAAGCTCTGACAGTTAAAGTGTCGCATAAGTTTAAGATTATCGTAATAAATTATTATTTGAGTATAAAAATAAATTTATTTTATTTTCCATCATGTAGTTGTAGAAAAACAAATTTTCTTTAGAATTTCCATTTTTTGATTTATTTTATCTATTCAAGCAATGTTTGACAAAAGTGCAGAAAATATTCAGAAATTCGATGGTAGATTCATATTCGGCTTAACATTTCTGACAAAATAATGTGTGAAACATAACAAGTAATACAAGTAGTAACAACCAAATAGAATTTAAAAAATTGCAAAACCCTAGGGAACGCAATTCCTGAAAATTACCTGTTTTGATATTTTAAATTCAAAAATTTGTAACTTAAACATTTTAAGATATTGGGAACATTTTTTTCAACAGCATGTTTGGGACTAGGGATATATGCTAATAGGCTAACTCAATTTCCAAAAAAATGGAAGTTAAGGCCTCTTTACCCTTGGCGGGTCACTGACTCATACATTTATCTCTAGCCATTATAAGAAAAAATACAATATCTGTCAATGACATAGCTTACCTAGACGTAGGAATAATAATGAAAAAACACTATGAAAATAAGAATTAATATGGCGTAAATTGATTTTTATGAATATTTAAATGTAGTGTTTAGTGTTATTTAATAAAAATAATATACACTTAATCAGAATATTAAGGTATTTAAAACATTAATTGTATGAGGGTTGCAAAGCTTTATTTTGATATAATTAAATTTAATGTAAATTAATTCACTAGGATTAGTGCAGGTATATTGAAAAAATATTATTATTCTTATCTTGCAGACCGAAGGTGTTATAAATATCCTCCATCCCAAGATTGTTATTAAGATTCAATTCGCTGTGCCATTACTCTCAAGTGCGCCCGTACGCAAATTACGTACACAGAGTGTATATTATCCTCCAAGGACATCGTGTCGGCTCCGCAAGGCCAACTGGAAGTTTAAATATTCCCAAAGATCCCCCGCATACACTCCATAGTTCCAGATGTGTCCAGGGTGGTGGGGCGAAGGGTCCCGGGCTTTTTGCGCCCGAGGATTGTTTTGGCGGGAGTACGACCGTGACTTTGACGGAACCGATTACCGCTGTTACCGGTTACCGCTACCGCGCAAGGTGCTGCCGGTAGCCTTGGCGCAAGGTCGGCAGAGCGCATGCGCACTGGGAAACCCGATATGACTGTACCGACCGGTGTCGGTGTCAGCGGTAATAATTGAACCATTAGTAATCACTATGAGGTAGATACTGGATACCAGGTATCGTAGGGATTTATACCGACCGAGGTGTTGGGTTGTGAATGAAGGCGTGATTAAAAGTCGACTATGGTGACTAAAGATATTACCTCATTAGCACTTTATCTGATAAGATGGGATTAAACTATTTTAGACCTAATTTCCTAATATACTTCAGACAGAAGAACGGAATTAACATTAACCTTAATGTAATGTATGTGTAAATAAAAAAGGGGTTATAAAACATGAAACACACTGCAACTTGTTCACTTAAAAATTTTATATTTTTATTATACGTCGTGAAAACTTTTTTAAGTACCTCATGAACTCTTGCGCCCCGAATACTGCTGTGGTTTAGAAAATTTTACTACGAAGCCCTGACCCTTTAAAATCCGCCACTGGTGTTGCCGGAAAATATGAACCGTTTTATAAATCACTTAAGTAAAATAAATTAGGTTTTAATTTTTTTACTATCGAAAACGTAAGCACTCCACGATTGTTTTATGATGACATTTTCCTCTGATCAAAATGTATACCCTTAATGTAGTACTATTCACGTTTACCTATGTGCATTCTACTCATAAGGTATTTGCGGGTTTGCCTATTGACCCACAACTCTCGTCCAGGACTCCGGATGGTTTACAACAGCTGTTTCTCTGCTCGCGGCGTCTCTGGGATAATAGTGTCCCGAGTCCATAGTCATATACCGGCGTCTTTTACACACTTTCCAGTAATTATCGTTTACAAGCGTGGCCACAGATGGCGTTAGTGTCGGAGCTCACGCTAGGTGACTCACGCGCCCCGAGCGGGAGAATAAATTAGCTCCCAACTAGCGGAATGGGAAAACCATTGGGAAAACGTATGTTTCTAGCTGGCTCGGCTGCTTTCAAGTTCAGAAAATTTCTTCTTTTAGATTATTTCAGTAGCAATACAGTATATGAGAGTCGGGAAATTTTTGTAAGTGTTTTGTGCACTATTAATATCACGTAATCCGTTACAAATAAACGTTAAGGTTACTACATCTACATTGTTGACATCTACTACTAATTTGAGTAGTAGATGTCTCTAGTTGCTCTTAAGTGGTTTTAGCATTTTCATTTATAAGTTGGAATTTGATTCACGAAAAACATCATTTATAGTTTTTTATTACAATATACATTATTAGTTAAATGATAAATGAGTTTTAACATTTTGAGGTAGCCCCTATTCAGATTAAAAAGTAATGGTCTCACCACAACCAATAGCCTTAAGAGTGCCACAGGCTCTAATAATTTTGGCTGAAAATTAACATATAGGCCCGCTAGTTGTCTCAAAGTTTTTTCATAAAGAAGATAATCGGTATTATTTTGTTATTTGAAGTTCTCTGTTATTTAAAACTGCTCTCTTTTTATTAAATCTCTATTGAATTGGGTTGAAGCCCTATTCTCTGAACAATTGGTCAAACTAAGTGTTAACTTATTCAGTACACACAATCACCAATCCAAATAACGGCATTGAATGAACCTTACTAACTATCGATATTATTCAACAACAAATGCGAATTTTAAAAAGTGTCAGATAGGAGGATTTTTAAGGCCTTACTGTGGAAAATTAGCTTTTTCGTTTAATTGATGTTCTCTAATTGTACTCAAAGTTCCGCATGTTCTATTTTTGTGATTTAGACTCACACAGTTAAATAAACCTGTTTCAGTATTTTAGCATAGAGAATGTAAGTAGGCGTAGAGCTGAAGGTATAATTCATTCTTGGAAGTGAGTTATTCTTTCAAGTAAAAGGTAGTTTACATTCCTTGACCTTATGCTCTCACTGGGAATTGACATTTCCTTTCACATTCTTTTAAAGTTGTGCGTTTGTACAAAGTAAGATTATAAATTTGATTAAATATCTGTTATTTAATAAGAGTTGCTAGTGAATCAACAGTGTATTTTATTTCAATATATAGACAAGTCCTTCAACTTTTTACAAACCTTTTAAGTTCATCACTTTAGTGCTTAGTTTATCTCTTAAAAATATAATTGAATTTTATTTTAATGGTCTATTGTCAATAATGTATAAAGAAATAACAACAAAAATTGATTTATGTTCTTGTTGAAATCCAGTATTGAATAGTATACCAATGAGTCATATATAATGACATTCTCATAGGTATTTTTTGGCACACATAATATAAAAATGAATGAATAACAGATGTTCGGCCAAGACCCTTATCAATGATTCACTTAATCATTTTTCAGAACCATTAATCATTGGACAATAAAAATTTTATATGTTTTTTCATTGTTCTCGGGGTCTACAATCTGTAAGTCTTTTGCGGGTCTTTAATCTTTTGTGTTTAGGCTTAGTTAAAATTAAAACTCATTCATAATTTTAATTGTTACAAGGCTTAATGTTTTTTTTTTTCGCGGGATACAATTGTATGCACCAACGTATTCAAAGTATACCTACAGTAAAACGTATTCCTAAATTCGTTTGGAAACCACAGAAAAGAACCAATATATCCCGATATTACAAAGTTCCATAATACCTCGCCTGGCTGTACTCACCTTTCTCAATCGGTTTTTGTTCCGATAGAAAAAAAGCGTTTTGCACTTGCGTCCCAAATTGCATCAAAGCGGCATGCGGCCGCCAAGACCGCACGGTTTCCACAACCGCAGCTGCAGCCGCAGCCGCAGCCGCAGCCGCAGGGCGAGTCGGACCTCCCATGGGGTCGTCTCTGGTGGGTTAAGGTGCTGCTTTACATACACGTCACGTCAACAAACGGCCAATACGGCGATTCCGGAGGGGGTGCTATACATATTCGCATTCGCTCCATAAGCAATGTCCTCATTCGCATCCGCACGTCAGCTAGGATGCGATATCCAAAGTCGCGGGGAAAAGCGTATTAAATGAACCCCTGGCGTATTAATTAAGTATCCATGTTACAAATAAATTTGATAAATAAAAATTTTATCATTACATGCCTAATAAAACACAACGTCAAACAAAAAGTTTGCTATTACTGTATCTTTTGCCATCAACATCTATATATTCGTAACCCTTGTATTTTAAAGTTGATACACCATACTGACATTGGTAAATATTATAAGTGGTACGGAATAATGATTATTAATGTAATTAATATAAATCTTGAACACCAAAAACAGCGCTTTTGGCAGTTTTTAGTATAAAACCTGCTATTTTCTAAAAACCCAATATAGAATGGACGTTGTTAGAGGCTATACATACACATCACGTCACGTCACGTCGCGTCCCGATTCGGCCGTATATACTCTTCAGTCGGGACGTGACGTGCATTCGAGTCGGGACGTGACGTGACGTGACATGTACGTATTCCGGTTCCATTTGAATACGCAGGTTCCATTCACCTCGAAAATGGACGTGACGTGACGTGACGTGACACGTCACCTTTAACATGTGGTCGGCATTGACCTCTGTAACCGTACCACTGAGCTTAAAATATTTTAAAAGAGGACGCTTTATATAATAATCCAGAAAGTCAACGCAATTATGTTATTTAGCTGTAGACTGTGGCCCCATAACGAGAGACAGGTTTGTGATAAGGGTACCCGCATGGAAGCCAGGTTCGAGTATGGTACACCATGTGGGACTTTGATTTATAATGTAATGCATTTGGATTCGAACTATTATGTAATATAGGCCTAATGCAACTGTAACCTAAGTTAGGCTTTTGTTAATCAGTGGTACCACTAGGCTAGATGGTATTACAATTATAGCTATATTTTACGAATATTTAGGATCATCCCCCACGGAATTAGTTACCTTTGTGTTGTTCAAACATTCATTACATTTCAGTAATTGTTTTACAATAATTGGTTGGTTTTAATCCTCGTTATTTCCTATGTAGCTATGTAGCTACCCAGAATAGCTACTCAATACAAATATATTACAACGAAAAAGATCGTTGTAAGAACTTGTGTCTTGCGGTGTTTGAAAACGTTTTCTTTTTTAAGTATTTTATGAACATAGCTCATTTAGTGAAGAGGTTTATATAAAACATTTATCTTAAGAATATGACTTCTAATATTATGTCTTATAAATATTGCAAATAAATCACTTCTGAAATTAATATGCATGATTCAAAGTATAAACTAGTAAAGCAATTAAAATGCGTCCGTGTTAATAATATTTCCAAATCCAAGGCCAACGGCAACTTTATGGACTCAAACTCCCCATTATACCCTTGGTATTATAGCTCAACGGAGAAACAAAACACACCCAAAAGACGAAATTTGTTTCCGAATTCCAAAATACTCAAAGTCGTCAAGCAGCCGGTCACGCAGCGAGGTGCGGCGAGGTCAGGGAATTGCCGCCAAAGAGAAACCAGCTGACAAACGATCCATTTGCAATTTTCTTTGTAGCTTCCGGAAATGTCTGTTTCCGGATGTGCAATGACTCACGATGATGTCACGGCGTTCATTGTCTCTCTATAGCGGCAGTGACAGCTGGATAGTCGATTCATTCATCTGGGCATCCCTATCTGGGCTTGTGATGCAGACGCAGAAGACGGGACGGTAAGTTATCTCTTGTCCGAGTCGGACAGTTTGTAAAGGCTCTGCTGTGACGCAATGTGCCGGGGGTTGATAGAAATCGCTTTCTGAAAATCAAACGATAATTTAATGGTGGGGAGGAATGGTGGAAAGATAAATTCGTTTGAATCTTTATTATTGTTATCAATGCATGACACTTTCGTTAGGTTTTTATTCGTCTTAAGAAACTTCAGTAATCAGTTTAGGAGAGAAAAAAAGTTACTTATGGGAAATAATGGTGGAGGGGTGAATCCCTTTGAATTTTATATTCTTGAACATCAATGGTACTTTCGTTATTACATGGAATACATACAATTATTATAATTTACTATTTGTGTATTGCACTGTCTATATTTTTTATTACGTTAATGTAGAGACTGAATGAACAATTAATCGCTACCTTATGAAAAAATAAATGTCTTGCGCTAGTTTCAATAGTGTTTGCCAGTCATGTAATCCTATACATTACTCCTATAAATTTATTTGTAGTTACGAAATAAACAAATGTAACGTAAGGAATAGGTAAAAGATTTAAGTTTAACTTTGAGTTAAACTCTTAAACTACTATGCTTTTAACAAAAACAATTTACAATACAATAAACGTGTTGAACATTTAACCTTCGAGTGGTTAACGTTGTTTCGTATTTTGAAAATAAGATTTTACAAATCTTTTGCTAAAATTATACAACATTTCGTTCTTTCCTTACAGCTTGAAGTTATACACAGCTAAATACTGAAATACGAGTAGGCTACTTCTTATAGCAAAATAGTAACTGTTTAATAGGTTTTGAGGAAATTACCATAGGAAACATTATACTTGACTCATTCCAAAGCCAAATATACGATATCAGAAATTGCTATAAATGTAAAATTGAGTATTTTTACGATTCGAACGATTAAACTAATGACCGATCTTATCTATTCGCATAAACTGCCATGGCCTACGTGCATTGCGGCATGCATCTTCATCTTAGACGTGAAAGTCATGAAAGCTAGATTGTTTTCTGAAAGACTCCTTGTTCTAAAACATTCGTCTCCTTAGTAATGTGAACATTCCATCAACTTGGTCGACGTCTGGACGCGACGATTTGTTGATAGCGGTGATAATAAATTGCACTATGACCGCCCGATAAGCTTATTTGCTTATAAAAACGAGTGATACAATTTATTGTTTGTTAGTCTCGGAAAAATGACTTATTTATCTTGCACTCTGAGTCAAGATATTAATTCGTTTAGTGGAAATTAATTGAGATACTTGAAATAGTTTAATAGCGTTTACGAGTACGTTTTTTAAGAATTGGTTTTTAAGCAATCAATTTAATGTGGTGTGTAAATTATTAGTAAACTAACCATCGATGGTGAGATTAATTCTGTTAAAGACTGTCTTCGCCTTACTAAGGTGGGATGAAAACAATTCCAACCAACGTCCCTATCAAAGTTTTATTAAAAACAATATACAAATCTCTGTAGAATTAATTAACAATAAATTAACGATTTGACTAGGCATTTCATTTTACAAATTGGAACTGATAAATCACATTTTACTCGTGTTCTTTGTAAAAGCACTTTTTTCAAATCCTAAAACGTTTTTCACGAGAAACCGTTTAATCGTTGAACATAACATAAATGTCAAGGGTTAAATTTTTGACTTGCTCCCTACCTAAATTTAAATTGTGCCTAAAATGTTATAACAAGATTTCATTAAATTATTAAAACTTTACAGAAGGAATACCTGAAGTTGATCCTAACAACGAAGTTGATCGAAAACAAGTAATGCCCAATCAGATCATAGTTGAAGATGTAAAATTTTTAACATTTTCAAAAAGTCAAACCACAAATATGACGACTAGCATCAAGAGAACATTTTAAACAATTTTAGGCAATTACTATCGTTACATAAATGAATACATAAATAAATGTTATCCATTGGGCCCGGTAAACTTTTTATACGGAGGTTTCAGAGCACCTTGGACATTTTTCGTGGACCGCTCGTCCCGTGAGCCGCGGCAGCTGTGCCGGTTGCAGCCCGGACCCGCTGGCCTCGCCGCCTACTGCATCGTCGCTCACGTGGGCAAACCCCTTCGATCCTCGGCCAATCCTGCTTATTCTCGTACTTTAATCCTATTGTTTTCCCTTGTACGGGGTGATGCACTCCTACTGCGGCTCTGGGGTGGAGTAGGCTGTGAGTGGGGCAGGTGAAAAGCGTTTGGGTGGACTATAAACGCAAAGTTATGGGAACATCGTAAAATAAAAATGTTAATTTATATCACAGTTTTTATTATGTTACATTAAATATTACGACCAGGACGTAGTCTTAGTTTGCAACATAACCGGATTATGAATGAAGGATGAGTGGAAGGAATGAAATAAAGCTCGGTTACTTGGTACGATAAGCCGATTCGTTCGCCCGGATCATTAATTAATACTCTAATGATTAATGATAGCTGGGTCAAGAATCAAATATTTAAAAGCGATGATCTTTACTCAGGTCTGCTCTGGCGTCCTTGGGAGCAAGATCAGGTGGAGCGAAACTTTAAGCCACAAGGCTATTAAAGTGGGAAGCGTTAATGCATTTTAGGAACCCAACTGACGTGATTTGCCTGGTCTGGGATCCTTGCCTTGAACGAAAAAGACGATGATCCGTAAGAACTAAAAATACGTTTTTCGGTGGTAAATTGTTAACAATACAGTAGTAAGGTGGCTTCAACACTATGTAAAAAAATATATTTTTGCCCCTGTAAACACAGAAGTTTTTTTAGAGTGAAATGGGTTAGTTAAACAATACATTTCTAAAAAGCAGGGGAAAGCTTATTGTAAATTTTTTTATTATACTAGCAAAACAACTTTTTAAAATTATTACTAGTTTTAGTAGTGCTAATTTGCCTCACGGTTCCGTTTGAAGTCGCCACATCAACGCGCAGCCGACACCCAGGAACAAGCCAATTGACGCTGAATGCTGTGCGGAAAGTCATTGTTGTTAAATAATCAAATCGCGCCAATGCGCTACAATAGTCGCGAGTGTGAAGGCTGTTAACGTACATCTGCACGACAATCTAACGCGATTTGTTTGTTCCTGAAAAAAATCAATAACTAATCATAGTATCCTGGAATAATTTATTTATTGATTAGGCTACTTATTGCTACTCAACGATTTTTCACCTGACATATCCAAAAGAAATTTAAGTACGCATAAAAAGAATTTCCAAGTTACAAAGTATTCGTAATTAGAGCTAAATTTAGAATAAAATGTACATTCTTAATTGGACTACGTATAAAGATTAGGTTTATAGTGAGTAGAAGATCTACTATAATTTCAGTTACTGCAAATAAATAATCAATACTGTTTTATTGTGTAATATGTTATAATTATCACTGGAAATACTTCAAACATGTAGAAAATACACAGGCCTAAACTATAGTAGAAAATCGATCCTTTAAATGTCCGAACTTCAACTTTGAAAAATTATAGAGCCAGAAGGAACATTTTAAACGCTACGTTTAAACCGAGTTATGTTCAGAAACAGGAAAGTGACATCATAAACAGCTGTTAACTTCAGATTTGACATTTATTAAAGGAATACGGCTTTTTAAAGTGAAGTGGTTTTAATTTACTTGGCCCGTCTCCAGTTCGATTTTTGTCGATAAATTACGACCTGGTTTCGACACCAAGTTGTGCCAAGCTCGCTTGAAGTCAGCATCGAGTCAAGCTTGAATAGAACACAGGATGCGGTCGCATTGACATTGTCGAAAGTTTAAAACCACGTTCGAAAATTCACACATATTACACGTAACGAATACAGACACATAAAATGAAATAACAAAGGATGTTGTTTTTAATGTGAACATGAAATCTTCACATTAAAAAGAAACAACAAAAGATGTTGTTTTTAATGTGAACATGAAATCTTCGGGATCAACGAACGGCTGAGGATGTTACAGCGAACAGTGAGTACACACAGACACAGCGGCTGCCCTCAGCTTACACAGCCTCGTTAAGCCAATTAGCCGAGTTGTTTTGATAATTGGTTTAATTGGGAAGGCCATATGTTGACTGCTTTTATCAATTTGAGCTCTTGAGCTCACTGCTTGCTTGTCACCTCCGTATAATGAAGGCTGAGTGATTTTTTAAGTATTGAAGATGAGACTACTGGTTTTCGCTCCTTATTATCCTGTGAAAGTAATTACCCAATATTTCCCCATTATTGCCCTACTATACATTTTGACTAAATACATTACTAACTAGTATAAACAAATATACCTCCATTCACATTAAAAAAAATAGTAATAAAAATTAATTGCATTGTTTGCTTATAAACGTGTTATGTTCCAGAAGCAATTTTAAATGCACACTTTAAAAACTAATTCGATGCTCTATCTTACATGAACTCAAAAACAAAAGGTAATGGCCCACACTTCCTAAAGTATGGAAAATGACTGACTAGTTTACACGTTTAAGTGCCCATGATATTTGGAAACCAAAACACTCCAGACTGGTTAAAACAGTGAGGAAAACCGTCCCTAGTGGCGAAGCGCCTTCTGACACTTGCGACGACGTCTGACACCAAGACACTAATTACACTTGAAGCTCATTAGCACAAATTAGTGGCTGTTTCTTTTGCATATTTATTGACCGGGACAGTTTTACATAACCTAGCCACAATATAGTGGGAGGGAGTTATATCTGGTAGGTAACTCACATAACGAACCTCTCGCACAACGAGCTGCACTTCGCCGTGTAGGGACACCCATATAGTGTATGGGATTTGAATATAAATTGCACACCCAATTAAGGCGATATGTTGGTATTTTAACACCTCCCGGTTAATTTAAGCCCTCCTGATTGAAAACTGCGCAGGAGCGGCCAGAAGGTCTTTCATTAGCTAATTGTGCCGTGATTGCCTGGTTGATTTGCGAGTCACTCGCATTCATTACCGCCCGATAAGGATTTATGTTGCTGTAAACTTTTTTCTATACATAAAATTCACCATTTTAAGCAAATTAAGACTTAGCAGATACGTTGAGATTTCACACCAAATTACAAGCGTAATTATATAACACGACGTCAATTTAGAGTGGAATTGTTTTAATTGACGGAGGTCATGTAAGGTAAAATTGTCTCTATTAGTGCTATGCAAATTTTTATGGCTTTTAATTTTGGATTCTTTTCCTCTGTACGGGACAGGCCGCGCCCTCAAAGTCGTTTTGGCTCAGAATTTTGCTGCGGAATACCCGTTAAACCAATTAAACGTACTGTTGTAGTATGTTGGAATGCTGTGTACCAATAACTTAACGGTAATGTTACTTCTTAAATGAAGAATAAATAATTTGTTTGGGTTATGAAGCAATCCTAAATGTTTTGTCATTACTATAAGTACCTATATAGAAATAGACTAGAAGGAAAATTATATCTTATCATTTAAAAGATGAATTAAAAACTGTGTCATGGAAATGAATTTATTTGTTTTAACTTATACTTTTTCTTAACATTTATAGTACAGTGCAATTAGACCTAAACCTGGAAATGCAAAAAAAGTTTCTTGCCAGAGCCAATTTGTTCTACCAATTTGCCAATTTGTTTCTCTACGTTGATAATAAGCAAAGTTACAGGAAATCAAATTTTTAAGTTTTACAAAAACTGCTGCACCTTTTCTTAGGATGAATTTAGAGACCTCTAGCATTCCTCTAGTTTTCACCATTCACCTCCTTTTATCGTGCCCTTTTAAATGATATACAACATGATAGGGTTTCTGTCCAAAAGGTTTTCCCTCCCACCTTTTAGATGGAGGGAGTAAAAATTTAGAAGGACCAAAAACTTCGTTCCCTAGTCTTGTATTGATTCCCTGAAGTAAAATACTATTTAAAATAATTGAAAATGTCAATATGGAGCATGTGGAGTGGATCTTTTTAGACATTTGGTTGTTATAAAATAATAAATTTACATTTACCCCTCATTACCTCAATGACCGTCCACGTTAGATAGGTAACATATGAAATCATTTTGTTTGAAATTTAATGTAGATTATTTTTCCAAAGTATAATATTTTAGAAAAAATGCACCGTTTTCAAGATATTTGCTAAAAAGTCAAAAAATTACGTTTTCCCCTCTATTAACCCCCCTCCCACCCAAACTCGACGCTCAAATCAGTGTAACTTTTGTTTACATATCGGGGGAAGTGTATTAAACAAATTGGCGCTGGTCAGAAATTGTTTTTTGAATGTCCAGGTTTTCCCCTTTTTAAAGCTAATTGCAGTATACTATTACTTCAGCAGATTTTTTGTAATGCCACCTCTTTCTACCTGGAAAGCTGTCGGCTGTAGACCTACAATCGTGTATGAGAAAACCTTTAAACGACATCTTCATACAACAACGTGGTGATCTATGTATGCATTAATGTTTCATTATTTAAAACTACTCTTTTCATCTGACCAGTTCCAAAACATCTTAGAATGGATTTGCAAAACCACTCACTATCAACACCCATTGCATGCTAGCCACATTAATCTTTCCTACTGTTGGTTCATTTCCGACTAACTAGCCATACGTTGTGTGCTAATTGTTCCCTAAACGGGTCTACCATCTTGTATCCGTTACTCAGTTGCTAGTACATTGTTTATTAACCGAGGGTTCGCCCTATTGTTCAATGATGGAGTGTTCAGTTGTCGCATAGTGAGCGCCGAGTCGCACATCTGCGGCTCTGCCGGGCACTTGTGTCGTGTTTCTCGTAGCTCCGAGGGTTCTAATAGCTAATTTCTCACGACGTTGGACGTTTGGGTTTTTATGGAGGTTTATTTGTGCAATCAGTTCCTAAGATAATTTAAAGAAAAATTCTAGTACTTTTGCTAATTTAGTTATTTTCACAACTACTACTTACTAAACGAAAATATGAAATCATCTGTACAATAACAATTGTCATCTAGCAGTTGTTATACGTCGATGTTACTATCTGTTTATGATGTTTAGTTTTATGCACTTAAGCGCACCAACAATCCTAGATTTAAAAAATCCTAATTTATACAACTAGGCGAGATATTTTTGCTATTGTTATTTTATAAAATATTCAAATGAGAAAAAAATTAGTATTGTTATAACAGGTTGCAAACTTTGTAAGGTACTTTATCACATAAATTTAATATCAATGGTTTTTCAGGGATAAAAGTCATTGTTTCAGTTTACCACCCATAAAATCGGTGTTAACTTGAAATGTTATTCCTAACTTAATATTTGCATTGATAGATGCATTGTTTTCATACTACAAACTGACAAACGTTTTCGTTACAAAACCAGACGCGTACATTTTTGCTTTACTATTGAAACTGCCGGCTACATATTTGGTCTTTACACCTACTCCTAAGAGCAATTCACCTTAATAAGGGCAAATCAAACTTATTTACATTGTGTTCAGTTCAGAACCCCACAAAGCTCGGTATGCGGCCTGATGCAGTGGATGTGGCGGCGTGTTTGTGTGTTAATTAGCAATCAGCTGGTGACCTCTGACCCAGCTGATAAGCGGCTCTGATAACACGGCCTCCCACCGGCACCCTGCATGTGTCCGGTCACCACGTGTGAACTGGAGTCGGATGTTGGGGTCATAGATGACCTCTGTTTGGCGGGTTCCAGAGGTCCACTACATAGTTGTGCCACCTCGAGGTCACTGCACAGTTTCTCGATGTTAGAGATGTTCTCTTACTCTACCTATCCAAGTACAACTACTTGCCAGGTGTTCCCCAAAATGACAACATACAAAATTTTGAACAATATAACCTATAGGTCAAAGAATCATGGGAGATAACATGTTCCTAGATGAGGGGTGGTCAGCTTATTAGCTTGAAGTAACTTTTCAACACTATTTGTCAATGATTAATATTTTCCTTTCTTTTATGCCTGCCAGGCCCGGACTGGCCATAAGGGCATCCGGGCAAATGCCCGGTGGGCCGCCACCTTCAGGGGACCGCTGGGCCGCTTGGGGGGCCGGCCGCAGAGGCAACTCCCCCCCCCCGCCCCCGAGTAATGCATACTTAAGGAAACATACAAAAAGGTACTGAAATGAGAATAAAGAGGGCGAAAACCACACGTGCGAGCTATAAAAAAAGGTCACCACTTTTCGTGAGCCGGAAATTCCGTCGCCTGCCCTCTCCAAAGCCCCCCTGAGTGGGCCGGTGTGGAAATGCTGTGGGCCGGTACGCCATTTCATTGCTCGAGCCAAAATCTCTTCCCAGTCCGCCCCTGATGCCTGCAAGCTCAGAGTTTTTAGCCATCGCAACTAACTCTCTGAGAACTGTTACAGGAAATTCGTTAAAGCTACAGTTTTTTATCGAATCAAGAATACTGGATACACTTGTATTAAAATCCTTCTCTTAAAAAATGTGATGTGATTAACAAATATTTGAAGAGATCTAAAAGTTTCATTACAGTACTGTACTTTTAGTTTAAAAAAAGTAAAAGAAAATTGATAAGTATATTATTGTTTCTATTTAAGTCAGTCGATGAAGGTGGTGTTTTAACATGAACTGAACATTTTGGGCCACACAGAAGTAGGTATTTGCTGACAGCGAGTGCCGTCTCAGCCCCGCACACAAGGCTGATAAGGAGACTGGAATGCGGGATGCTTGATAGTGGAGCGCCACCGTTGGCGAGGCGCCACATGGAAATGCCACCTACTGCAAGAAAGAAAATTAAAAATTGTTCACAATTTTACACAGCTCGAGGGAATAATTCATTTTCTCATGTAAAAATACTGGCGATACGGACATACAGACAAGACACGCATAACATGAGTACCTCCTGAAGTTGCAGGATCGATAGGTTGAGGAGGTTCGAAGTTTTCATGGGGCACGATTTTGTTTTTTAATCAATCAAGAAAACGCTTTCAAGCACAGGGATGTTGTGGTATTAACTTTTGTAATAAAAGCCTGCATGATGCTCCCAAAAAATGTCAAATAAGTAATTAAAGTAGTTTAATTTACTAGATTTATTTTTCTCAAACAGGATTTCAAGCTCAATAACAATCTGGCCAAGAGTAAAATATATTTTATCAGTTTGCGAGCAATGATAAGTATTCAGTAGTTTTTTTACGTTTTTGGTCTTGGTAGGTTTTTTAAATTTTATAGTTATTGAAATGAAATGAAATTAAATAATGTTTTATTTGAACACATGAACAAATATATTTTACAATGACCCATGTGCTTCAAGCTCGCGCGGGTCTGGAATAAGTAGTCTTGGGAGTTATACAAGTTTATTTCGGCAGTCTTTTTTCCATCCACTGAATCGCTTCATGACACAGCACTCAATGCACTTTCACAGATTCATAGATTCACTTCAAGCATGATTCTCTTCTTTCTTATTGTTGGAAAATGAAAGTTTGCTTAGCAACTTTATAATAACCACTAAGGAAATGTAACTACGCTTTTATTATTCGAATTTTACGTCTCTAGTGTAGGCTATTCATTTTCAGTAGAGCGTGGAAACAACCTTGTTATCTAAGACTTAAAATTACTTAATTCACCAATAAATCTAATAACAACCATATCTCACGGATAACTAATTACTTTACTGTCATTTCCATGAAAGAATTACATTCATTTTTATGAATGAGCAACGATTCCAGCAGACAGGAAAGCGTGATGAATGAAGTGTTAGAACACCACGACGCTGGTAATAAACTGCCGGGTGGGCGTACCCCAAGGCCAACCGTAAACATCGCATTGTTATAATGGAACTCTAAATTTATCGTGGGACTTTACTATGTCATCGATTTACATTTATTTTAACTCCTCGGCGATATATCTGAAGGGGATCTCGAAGCGACGTTTACAGACTGTTTATGGATACTCACACAGCGAGGGGGATGGGCGTAGGACGTCGGGTGAGCTTGTTAAAATTTGCGTCGTAGTTGGTAGATGACATACATCCAAGGTGTAAGGAAAAAAGAAAATTCATCTTGAAAGAAAAGTGTGTGCAGGGTCAGCTGGTGTGACGTAGTTGGGCTCGCGAAACTAGCACTTACGACGACTACATATCAAACCAGTTAATACAACTCAATCAACATATTATAGTAACAAGGTACATTGCGGATAACAGGTTTTTTGCACTGGTATTTATTATTAAACTTACTGGTTACTATTTAATTAAAATACAAAAGCTTATTTCCATTTAATTCATTTTTGGTCTTGTAAATAACTTTTAAATGGATGCGGCGCGGCGGCTGAGGAAAATCCCCCAAAATTTAAATTGTAAAGGTTTTAATAGCGTTCTTCTAATTCAAAATCAAGGGAGAACTCTCTAGTAAATTAAAAAATTCAACCCATTTTAGCGAATTTAAAAAAAATAAAAAAAATTTATATCTTTCTTATTTCTTAAAATATCATGATAAAACTTGGTAAATGGCTTCTTCCAAATTAGATCTACTAAATATTTGATTGAAGCCACCCAATTCATCTTACTTGTTGCAGCAAACCTGCATGCTAATTTTCCATGTTAATCCGTAAGGAGGAAATTTCTGTATGCTCATTTTAGGATTAAAGTTTATTTTACTTGATTTGAGGCTCCGTCAAATTGATTTATTTAAGCATTTGAAATTCTCAGAGCATGCATGTCAGCTGCAACGGGAGTACTTTTTTTATATAGCCTTTCTATTTAAATGATACTGAAATAACTAAATTCTTTGAATTTCAATCTATTATAGTTTAATATGAAATTAAACTAAGAATATTTTTTCACATATTCTTATAGGGTGATAACCCAATAATGCTATTTACTCGAAAATAAAAGACTTATAAATTTCAATACCTTCTGTGGCAGACAGCCAAACTTGATTACATTAAGTCTGCTGTTGGATTTTTCACTTAAAATAGTTCTCAAACAAAGGGTGTTGACTAAAGATACGGATATTTTTGTTGTTGTTTACTCCTCTGAAAAGCACGGGACCCGTTGCTAACAGCGTGAATGTTTATTTCTGTTTGTCTTAGTATAAACAGCTGCTGAAGTGTAAACTTCACTCTGGAAAGATCTTTTCTCATTGTCAATCTTTTTGGTCCGATCTTTTGGCGTAAGACTTGTTTTGCCCTTTTAATTCCCTTAGGAATCTTCGATTCAATTTAACCAACAAATCTTTAATAGATGTTTAGTTGAAAGTAATTTGGTCTGACTTTACAGAAAATGCAAAAGACAGAAAATCTTAAACTGAGAATGTTCTCCATTATTTATTGAAATGTTGACGTATGTTTTCGGAAAGCAACAGTTTTGGCATTAACTTGTGTGAGTTTATATGGCTAGTAGTTAAAATAAGAAAAAGGTACATAACATATCTAATAAACTAAAAAAGTTTGTTTATGCTTTCAGGTCCTTTATTTATATACATCGAAATCGATAATTAATGTTTTATCCAATTAATATTATCTGTTATTAATCAGTTAAACAAGGAAAACCCAAACTTTTCTAGATTTTTTCAGAAAGATAAAAGTGTGATGAAATTTAATTATCTGTCTAATCTCTCCGATAGTGTCGCTAACCTTGCGTATTACCGTATTATCTCAGGTGTTTTGAAACTTTCCGTCGTCATCTATGTTAAGGCTGTAGTAAGTATCCTTATCGCTCTTATAAGCTTAATTGCCTTCTTGAATCATGATGATTTGATTTCGATGCCAGATTTTACGTTATTTTTTCACTATCGACCACGTTATTCATAAGATGTTATTGAAAAATAAAAAGTCCGGACTTTGGTTTGTTTGGATGTATCTAAAACCAAAGTACTTATTTGAGATTGACAAAGGTCGTCGGTAAAGTAACTCTCAAAGTGGAATTTTATTCCCTCACTAGGTTACTGAGTGGTGTCTGGCATTCCCTTACCAAGAAAAAAAACTTTTGATCAAACTCAGAATGTTGAAATCAACTTGAAAATTCAACTCTGTCGTTACCAAGGAAGGATTATAACGACCGTTTATCCCAAAAGCCATTTAGACATTAACTTAATATTCTTACAATATTTAAACAAGCCACCATTACCATTGGAAGTGGCGTGTTTTCCTATGTTCCACGGTGATTGTTGTTCCCCGGAGAGGCGCTCCGTTGAATTTTAATAAAGGATGACGACATTCTGCCTCTTCGGAATCATAAATGGCCAATTAACATCCGCTGAATAATTAGGATGAGGTCATTGAGGAGACGCCGCTCCACCGGGTCCGCAGCCCCCAGGCTGCCGTGTCCAAATCAATTTTTTGAAATGACTTAATTCAAAAAGTGGCTGTTAAATGTTATATACAATTAAAATTTGATATCATTTTGCTCCTTAGTTAATTAAAATAAAAGATTTGCATAAATATATTAGTTAATTCCACGGTAACAAAGTAAATAAATGTATTTATGAATCGTAAGTTCGGACATAAAGAGAAACGTAATTATGTTATAGGCAATTAAGGTTCCAGTAGAGATTATGTAATTTAGCAAGGTAATCAAAAGCAAATGCCAGTGAAACGCACATTTTCTGAGTTTATTACTGTACAGTATAATGTATTATTGTATACTGAATTTTTATTCGTTACATAACTGTCAAATGTTCATAAAGTAATTGATCTTCAATCAAGAGTTTAAACTGATACCTGAAACTTTTCGAAGACTTTCGGTTCACGATGTAGTGCGTAATCATTCCAATTGTAAAGGATTTGCAAATGCAGTCGAGTGAATAGAGAAATAAAAAAGGGATCAAGCTTTAAGGTCCCGTACCATCCTCGCTTTGTAAAAATAATTTTCGCACGCTGTATAGAATCAACAGCAGACATCTTCGCAGTTGCTACCATTTGCATGCACTTGTTTTCCTACCGTGCGTAAAAATTGGATCTTGCATTGTGAATTTATTAGGATGTTGAATTTAGATAAAAGCCCCAGCGCCACAGTAACGTAGTACCACCACCGTAAGGTAATTAATCCAATTACATAAAAACAAAGATTCTTGTTCAAACAACCTTGAATTGGCGCATGTGTAAACAAAGAACTGTGCTGCAGTTTTGTTTTAAATTTATTTTACAGTTACAATTTAAATATTTTTTCAAAGTACAGTCATTGGTAATTGTTATAAATTTGAAGCTTCATAAAACGATAAATTATGATGAACCTATTATCCTGCTTCATCAAATAAATATTGACCTGGCAATTTATTAAGTCTCGAGGAAACCACAGCGTAATTTTAGCGTAATTTTTAGCAACACAGAAAAAGCGTTTGAATCACTGCATCAGCAGACTCGTAATTCATGAAGAGCTGATCCATTCAATGTCACGATAATGAATATTTATACTTGGGGCCATCATGAATTGCAAATATAAACAAGACCACGGTTATTGTCACAGTAAGCAGAGCTAGAGGACAGATCTGTTGTGTTTGTATTTACTGTAGTGCAGCAAGTTTATCATTAGCTGACACATCAGATTAGAAATAATACTACAGTTTAGTATGTATAAAATTACCAGTCTTTTCCTGGATTTCAAACGTCTTCCACACCACAGTACGAAATGGCTCTGCCCGTTATTTGTAACAATAGCAGAGGTTACTTTGCACCTTATTTCGTGAAATGGGAGTTTATTGTATAAAATAATATATAAGAAGTAAGGAGATGAGGAGGATGAAATACGTTCTTGTAATTATATAAAAAAAAATTGAACTAGGAAATACCGCAAGGGTTACAAAATTAAACAACATAGCATAGATAACTAAATGGGTCAGGAGAGGAGAACTGACAATAAACTTTAAGCGCAAGACCCGTGCATACTATGATAATTCTTTGTGATTCTTTGGAAATCATCAAATTGGGTAACCTGACTAATGAACATCCATACTTATTGACCAATAAACCATCAAATCGTTTATTTGTTCACATGTACAGACAAATCTTTGGAACTGTCATTGTCCACTATCAAATCTTGGCCTTCGGTTAATGAGGTTGCAGAGTCAAATTCCATGATAGTTAATAATACTACTTTAAAAGTACCATCTTAAAAAAAGTTTTATGAGAGATCCTTAAAAGAGGATTGTGACGAACAAAAAAAAAGGTCATCTTATACTAATGCCGTCAGTTAATTGATTCTAATGAACCAAAAAAGTAAAGCTTAATGTTAAACGTAAAGCTATAAAGTGGCAGTTACCTTAATCATCGTTTGTAGGAACATATCGTCTTTATGGTCGTCGAGACTGATATAGATTAATCTGAAAATGATCTAATATAACTTCCATAAAATCACATAGGCCTAATAACATGCAAAGCTATTTTGTTAAGTGGATGAGTTGTCTTTTATTTGACAATCAAAGGCAATACAGATAATCAGTTTAAAATTCTTTGCTTTACTGCAGGTAATTTACATCAAATACCTTTCATCACACCCGTATCCTGACAAACCCACAAGAATAAATGAATCCTGCTTTTTTTAAGAGGTCATCAAATCACATAATCAAATGCAAAGCAATCTGATATTGCATGTCAATGACCTCTAAGACCACTCTTTCATTACATCTGACAAGCACGTATGGATAAATTAGTCCTGCATTTTATTACGTGATCATTAAATCACATAATAAAATGCAGAGCAATTTGATTATAAGTGGATGAGTTGTTTTTATTTGATTTTCAAAGGCAATAAAACTAACCAGTTTAAATCCTTAGCCTCATTACAGGTCACTGACCTCCGATATCACTCTTCAATTACATCCTGAAGAGCCATATTTCAATCACTCGACTGCCAGGTGGTCTGCAATCAAAGTCTCCCAGCAGTGGGTACGATTGTGACACCCGATGACACGGTATATGCCCACACCATTGTCAGGGTTAGACACAGATCTGGGATCAAAGCTGGTCTGATACGTGCCTAATTGGGATCTGATGACTAGTCAAACCCCGCTCAAATTGTGCGCATGCGCGGTTCTGTCATGCTGTGACGTTAATCACCTCAGGTCGGAAATGTTTGTGTCCATTATAGCGACTTAGAGGTTACTAGTTTGGAAGGTTTCCAGGAGTTGCGCTGCAGAATGTAATTGCTGCAAGTCATTTAACACATGTGGTAGAAAACGTCACTGTCATGCTGGTGCGAACTGAGTTGAATTGTGGTAAAACCTTGCCTGTTGGTCTTGATGATAAAGAATGAACTACGGAAATAAGCGACAAAAAATCCAATTTAACAATATTAGCGGATAACCACCCTAACATTACGACTTTTTTTCGTAATATGTTCAATTAACATTCATTGACTCTATGAGGTAGGATAATGTATGCGGTATACGTGAAGAGAAACTTCTGAACGTCTTCAAACTTCCCGAATAAATGAGAAAATATTAGGGTTTAGGTGACAAGAGTTTACTGAAATCTTTTTAAGTCATAAAACAGTCATAGATTTTGGGGGAAGAATCCTTGTTACCTTTACTTAAAAGATTTATTGAGTCACACTTAAAAAACAGTCCGCATTGTAGAAATTAAGCATTGTACACAACTTAATTGTTTTTCTTCAGTATTTAATTTCAACTTAATAGATTAGTATTTTTCACACAACTTCAGCAATAACAAAACAACAAATCTTTATGCCGTGTCAAAATTCTTAATCCGATGTATTGTGAGGTTTCAAGAATGGTCTGAAAAAGCTGTTAACCCCATTAATATGTTTCAGATTTTAAATAAGATTATGGTTATCCTCATACGTTGGGTTTGAATTACTAGAAACTTCAGGAGAAGCTAATTTTACCTCATTAACTTAGCTTTATAATAATTTCATACATGCGTATTGATGATTTCCATACTAATGTATAGTTTTTCCTTTGCAGGTAAGAAATACACTCGTATATTTCAAGATTAGAAGATGGAGAAGCAGTTTAAGAGTGAGTGCGAGGAATCATATTAACAAACAAATATGATAAGTAAGTTTCAAGAAATGCTTAATCGTTGTGGCACAATTTCTACACATCTTTATTTAAGCATTAGTTGGATTTATAACATCCCTAGTTTCACATACTTACTTTAATAAATTTTATGCGATGATGCTATGTTACCTCGTAATTTTTTTAACTGGCCACTATTTTTTACCCAAATGTTAAACTTTTTTTGCATTTGTATTTTTTATGCATATGGATAGAAAACTATTAAACATTCACAATACACAATGACCACACGTTATACACTTAAAAGTTATACCCTTAAGCACGGGGCTTAATGAATTTTTCTTAATATTCTGCCTAAACGGCATGCATGAAGTACATTACGGGCTAATATCTTAATATTGAACGTGGGCGAAGACGCAGGTAATACTCTAGTAATTTACTAACTAAACTAACAAAACTTTCAATATATCCTCTAAAAATTTCATTTTTTTACAGTCTGGCACACATGTTTACAGTTTTCTGAGTGTAAAGTACGTCTGTCCACCGTACACGTTAATTTAACGGGTCGACAAAAACATGGTTGTTTCTTACCAGAATGAGTAGAAAGGCTTAAATCCGTAAATAACTTAGTCAATATAAACAAAATGGTTGAGAATTAATCTAAATAATTCAATTTCGTAAAATTTACTAACTTAATTGCGTTTTTAATAAGACTAAGGTATTTGATATTTTTTTGATAATTGCTACCTTTTAACTTTGTAATTGTAACTTAGTGTTTCGTAGCGTAAATATAGTTGAATTAATGCTCAATCTGTATCAATTATCTTTTTTGCTAAAAATTACATTGCATGAGAACCAGTTGTAATTGTAAATTCAAAGAAGGCAATTTGCTTTATCATAACTTTTAATTATGTACTTTTTTAATTGTTTAAATAACCCTTTTATTTCAGTGTAAATTCTTAACTTGTCACGATCCAAATATTTATCCAAATAGTTTGATATTACTAAAGATTAACCATCACCGATCTTTACTATGAAAGGAAATCAGGATTTACAACAACATTGTGAAGTAGGGATTCTAAGGGAATTTGATCTACAATGTCTGACGTTAGACGGTAAAAAAATCGAAAAAGGCGTTTCTATATTAACGATCCCATGTGGAAAAACATTATACCACCAAACAAATATAACAGCGTATTCTTTCTCAGATCAAGACTCCGACATAGCAGTATGTTTATATTGTAAATGAATGAACTGTTGAGTGTAGGTTTAAATCCTCTTTTCGCCAAGTCATATCGTCAGTGGCGTTACCAACGTAACTCCAAACAGTCTAGTGATATTAGCATATAATTGAAGGTGGCGGCCCTGAACCACGTTATATCACATCCTCCGTCCGTCCGTCTGTCTGTCTGTCCGTCTGTCCACCTCCGCGACGTGTGACCGGTGACGTCATCGACCTTGGGCGCGACTGTCAGCGTCTTCTCTGTCTACCGGCTCTCCGATCCTCCGCTACATTCAGCCGGGTTTGGACCGTTTCGCTCTAATTGAGGATACTCAATAGAAGTTATCCTCCTAAAAAGTTGTACTTATTTTAAAGTAACTTAGATTTTTTCATAAAAGAATTAGGGGACATAGAAGATATAAATGGTCATTAACAAATTTCTTTTAATATCTTGTTCCTTGATAAATCCAAGAGTAAAGGTAAGTGTATTAAAATAAGGCAAAAATGAGTAAAGCAAATGTTTAATTGTTGCAGCGGACTAAATAATGACATGCTTTATCCGTTACTCTTTAGTTAGATGTTCACTATTTAAAATAATGGTAAGGAGTAGAATGTTCAATACTTCCCACAAACTGTAAAATTTTACAACATGAAACCGTACGTCTTATCTATATGTGACGCGTGACAACGACTTTTTATTTTCTATCTGAAAGGGTGTTTAACATGGTTTTGTTTGCTTCAACATGTTGATCGTTTAAGTAATCAACAGCTGATTAATTTGATTTGGACTAAATAACTGTTAACTGCGTTCTCTCATGGGAAAAGCTCCCCATTAAAAGCGTCCCCATTCACAGTAGGCCTAATTCCTATTATTTATAACTCAAAACTAATCCGCTAAAAACTGAGAGATTAAAATCCAAGCGGTTGGAGTTAATTAACCAATAGCGGCACTAGCCGGGTACGGCCGCTGTCAGCGCGGTACTTCTGTTATCAAGGAATGCGGCATTCCAGTTCACGTCTTATCACGGTCGTAAGTCCCTTCCCTCGTACACGTGCGTGTGTGTAGTACGACCGCACATTGCACACCGTGTTTTAATATTCGCCTACGAGTTATTCTATGCAGAAATTGTTTACAACAAGGAAATGTTTGAATAAAACTTGAGAACAACGATGAGTTTTTAATCAGAAAACGCCACTTGTTCCCTGAAATGACATTAAAATAAAGTAAAAATGGTTATGTAAATCATCAATACACTTTATTTGCAAATACATAAGGATGACACTTTTTGTTCGTATGAGAAAAGTGAAGAGGATCTATTTTGGAATTTGAAATATCATGAAATATATCTTGTAATAGCGTTCACAGCTAACAACTTCCTCATAAATTAAAAAATGTGTTTTACTACTTCAGATTGCACAATAACTTTCCATAACTTTAACCCTTAAGTAAAGACGTTCTGTAAATACCAAAAACGTGTTGATAAAACCAAACGAATTTTATGTTTCTGTGAAGAATGCCTGCATTTAAAGCTAAATGAAACCTAAATTTTCTACTCTAAAATATTAAGTAAAACTAATCATACTGATTATCACCATATAAAAAATTTATAAGCATTTCAATTTTATACATAAAAAATCACTTAGTTTACAACTCTCAAATGACGCCACCCCTCTTTTAACCCAGGTTACCCAGGATCAGCTGATCAACAATGGTCGTCCAGCTGTAATTCATGCAGATGATTGGCTCGGTGTCTCGCTGACAGATACTTCTATGGATGACGTCACCTATTGTTTCCCTGCACTCAAGTTGCATCAGATAGGGACACACTTTCTCTCGACTTGTTGCGGTTGTTAACTTATTGAATCGATACTTATTGTTCAGCTCGTCACGGATTATTACTCCATTAGAAATGCGAATCGATAATGTGTATAGTAACATAATGAATTTGCATTGTGATACTAAAATAATTTTCCTTCTATAGTTATCTTTTATTAATTATAAGGTGGTTTTAATATCTGCAATTAGTTTATTATATAACTACACATTAAAAGTACCTACAATTCTATGGAAACAACCCCATTGAACGGACTGGATAAATGAATTTACAATGATATGCGTAGAGTAACATAGTTGTGATAACATTGAGTGCAATACCTGCCACCTTTGTCTACTTGGTGCAGCGTTTAAACTTAATCAAACACGCTCCCTTCTGTTGCGTTGGTTGAATGAGTTAGCATTGTTTTCTTGGGACCAATAAATTTAATCTTTAAAGTTATTCACAGTAATGTTCGGTCAAGAACCCCATAAAAGCTCGGTATTCGGCCGTGTGTCTGTGTGAGTGTGTCGGCGTGTTTGTGTGTTAATTAGCAATCAGCTGGTGACCTCTGACCCAGCTGATAAGCGGCTCTGATAACACGGCCTCCCACCGGCACCCTGTCTACGGTCACCGTTGCAACAATGGCCGGTTTAAATTACAAACTTAAGTATTGTTTTCTGTAGTGGGCAAGAAAATAAGCCACATTGAAAATTGTAAACTTTACCCTGATCCGGGGTTCAACGGGTTTTTTGATCATGGTATCTATTCATCAACAGTAGTTTAGAATAAAAATCCAATTAACTGTCAGTGATGTGTACGAGTGTTCATAAATTAAACAATCACGAATGAGAATGAAAGCGTTATCAAGTTAAATTAAATTACTACCTATTTTTATTAATTTTAATTTACTGCATTTGTTATAACTCAAACTTCTTACAATGGTCAAACTTTATGACTATCAATGACATAAATGTTTATGACATACTATTAAAACGTTTTATGCCACGTTTTTATCAGCGTTAATGAGAGAGAACCAAATACGTTTTTACAATATAATCTTTCTTACAGCATTGATATGAACAATAATTAATTTTTAATGATAATTTACATTAGCTACGTAAAAAGTTCAAAACTAAAAAAAACATATTTTACCGTATGAATAAAAAAAGTTGAATACAATTGGATATTATAAATGTTCTTTTCTCACAATGACTATTTCATCCTAAAATAGAGAAAACTTGCTGATTAAAGTAAAGCAACTTCAGTTTTTTCTGAATTTTTCTTTAAACTACCCTCAATTTGCAGCATCAGTACTAGGGAATTAATGTAATTTTCTCAACGAGCGATTCACGTTATAATACAATATTGTAATGATTTTCTTTGAGTAAATTCAATCTTCCTTTCATCTCTGGAGATGACCACTAATTCCCCATTTTCCAACACAATATCAATTGATAATTTCCCCTTTCACAATATCAATTGATCCGACCACACAGTCGCCGGTGGCCCCGTCATCTTGTCTCATGTCACATTAGCTTTGTATTCAATTGTGACAGAGTGCCCCCAGTATGCGTTCGTACTCAATGATGGATGGTTTTCATAACAGAGCATCAATAACAGGGTCTGCTGCACTTGCAACCGGGACGGGAACAATGGTTGTATGCAGTTGCATTTAAAAATCCCACGGAATTCGCTTAAACATTGTAAATAATAGGTGTTAAGTTACGAGGAACATCATTTGGACATTGTAGGAATTCCTACATTGTGGAGTTGCAAGTCTTGACAAAACAACCTTGAATAACCGAATAAAGTTTGAGTTTTAAACCGGCATTGAAAGTAATCACAAATCACAATCGCTTTATGACACCCTTACTCACATTAAAGTAAGACACCAAGGTTTGACAAAATTGGTGAAGGTTATGTCACAGTAGTTTTATTCTTTTGGTGTTCATTGTAAAATGATTCATATATTAAATGTACGAGAAGGTTTTTGAAGGTCAGATTTGTCTTCCTATTTGTCAATAGCTTGTGATTAGGCTTATGTATTATGAGGATCAATCAGGCGCAACATTCCTCTATCTTTTTTTGGGCAGGTACTTTTTAAAGCTTTGCAATTTAATTTGAGTAAATATACTAAAAGCGAATCTAAGAAGTACTGAATATGATTAACTAATTAATGAAAATCGCCACTTTAATTAATAAAACATCCAAGCAACTGTTGTTTTCTTCGTTAAATGAAAGTTTAATTGTTTAATTAATTGCGCTTTAAAATTCGCAATGAAACATCTACGACGTCTTATGAACTTTGAGTTGCTAAAATACTATCGTACCTCTAATTGGTTCCACACTTTACATTCAAACGCATCCACTATACGGGGGTATTACACGAGAGGTTCATTTATGCGAGTTACCGACCAGGTGTATAACTCTCTCTGTCTAGCGAGGTTATGTAAAACTGTCCAAGTCAATTTATATACCACAGCAACACTCGCTAATTTCTGCTAATGAGCTTCAAGTGTAATTAACTCCTCGGTGCCAAAAACCTCGCCCAACCTCGCGCTGGGAGCAGTTTTTGCTCCGTACCCCTGTTATTACTGCATCATTAACGTAATAAGAACAAACTACCGACGTGTTCAGTTGGATGATGTTCCGTTATTGATAGGCATCACAAATTATAAGCATCAAAGCAATGTTAAACGGAATTATTTTAATAGTTTAGCGATTTTACGGATTAAAGGGAAATTTTCCTGTTGGGCTTAGTATGCGAATATTTAAATCAAACTGGTTCAATGTATGCAGCAAACATTCTGATTAAGGCGTCATAATTGCTTCTCCGTGTTAAAGTACTTAATCTTGGGTTTGCCTCGGAAAAAACAATAAAGATGTTCTTGTTTTAATTTTAAGAAAAAACCGTATTTCTCTGAGTTTAATTCGGCCTGAAATTTAAATTTTATTTTTGTTAGCGATATTATTTAGTCATGGATAAATGAAAATATTTTTTATTACCCGTTACTGGTAACCTACTTTAGAAAGACCCTTGCATTGAACACAGAGGTGTTATTGACCGGAAACCCAACGAGTCACTGTTTCGAAATAACCGGATATTAATATGAAACCGGAACCGGAAAGAGGTCAATGGGGGCAGAAGATGGGGGGATGAGACAGCTGCTACAATGTCTGTGTCATTAACACAGCTACGTAAATACAGCTGGGTGTAACAGCGACCAGGGGAGGGTTGGACGTAATGTAGATTGATCGAAGGGCTGGAAATGTTATTTTCTTTACGATGATGAATAGGCTATTGAGCAAATGCATTAAGGATATTACAATTTACAAATGGTTTCGTTGAGATGAAATAGTCTTTTTCGATGTTACAAAATTGGATCACCTTACGAAAGGCTTCTGTTACAACCATAGCCACCTGAAAAGAGAATGCTTCTGAACAGTTTGCCTTGCATTGATGAAAAATCAATACAGTTATATCGTTACGTCATCAATTAATTGACTGCGTCACATAATACATAGTTTGTATGTGGTCGCTGGTCAAGACAGAGTTTGCTTCGTCACGTCTGATGTTACATAATCACCTACTCGTTATAACAAATAAATATGACCCCGGTTTTCTAACCTCTTTTATGACTATTGCCCAATATAGTGGAGGTAAAATAATTAAGCGTAAAC
The DNA here is from genome assembly GCA_035578135.1 of Flexamia atlantica. Lineage (NCBI taxonomy): Eukaryota > Metazoa > Arthropoda > Insecta > Hemiptera > Cicadellidae > Flexamia > Flexamia atlantica. The sequence goes on from JAQJVK010000012.1 coordinate 30,720,478, forward strand.
ATATTGAATAGTTTATTGCCACTATTCCTTTGTCACCTAAGATTTTGGTTCATTGGCCAGAGTTTATTTTTAACTAGGTATAGTTAAATGAACCACCAACTTTGTTATTAAGGCCCGTATTACACACCAAATATTTATAAAAGATCTGTTGTAAAAGATTTATTTTACCAATCAAAATTTAAGTTTTGTTTTGAAAATCAGCTGGCTTGAATTTTGATTGGTCAAATAAATATTTCATAAAAGATATTTTTTTATAAAATATTTTATAGTGTAATGCGGGCCTAAGGATAGTTTTGGGATTGATTCTTGTCTTAGTTCGTTAAAATATTCACTGTGATACAGTAAACTATTTCGCTGAAAACATTTCATCTGTAGTATTTTATACTGGTACGAAATCTTTAGGAAAGTTTTACTTGTTGTATGTCAGCAGATATACACAGTATTTATAAAAAAAATGTTCTGGCAGCGAACTAAACCCTAAGTTTCACAGCCATGGGGTTTCAGCAAACCCGTTGAAAACTGATAGATGCCCTCATTCGGAAATTTATGTGGAAGGTTTGTCCTGATTTTACTTCCCATTTTGTTTTTCTTGTCCAGTGCCATAATGCGCAAAATTACCATGTATTATACAGGGATGTTGTGAGTTCTCCGCACAGTATTTCCTAAACCATAAATCTTTGCAAGACTTATTTATTTGCTGATGTAAATATATTCAGAATGACTGCTTGCTTATACATTTGAACGAAAATACTCAATGAAACAAATAGTTTCTTACTTAACAGCAGTTATCAACAATCTCATTAATTGGCCCACCATTGATAAGACGATTATTCTTTTTTTAACATGTTTTCCATGCCTTTCGGGAGTTAACTTCCGCTTTGATAACCTTATGATTTATCGCAACGCGTGTGTAGATTTTTATTAAGATTTTATTTTATTATTATTTTTGTTATTTTATTAAGATAGTCTTTTATAGACACATTTATGGTTTAAAAAAAGGTTAAATTTATAAAGGCTTGATAGGAAGTTTGATTTAATTCAACCAAAGACGTTTACATGTTTCAACATTGTATTCTTTAATGATTGTTTATATGTTCAAGAACCTTAATACCGTTAACATTGATTAGTACGCAGTCCTTTATTGGTCACAGAAGGTCAACGTGGTTGGCATTAACCTCGACGTCAATGTTTTTCCTGGCCAGTCGATGTGGATTGACGACGAAGAGCCGTGGACTCGTGGAAGATTGATGTCCTAGACCCAGAGGCGAGTGAACCTTTTAATGGAACACTAACCGATGTGTCATCCCGCATTGATTGGTCCTCATTGAGTGTTAAAATGATCAATGGCTTTGGAAGGTTTCCCGAATATGTTTCCCACGTTCCATAGTTTAGTGTTGTGGATTAGAATTTAAACCATAAATTATCCTGATGCCATCAAACCATACCTTTTGTCGAAATTACCAGTACAAAAAGTTATGTGATTCTCAAATCAATCAATAACTCGACTAGAAATTACATTGGACGTCATCTCATGATACGTAATAAACGTCATCTCTGCACAGTAAACGAAGGTTTAAAAAAGCTTTTTATAAATGTTGAGGAATATTCATTAACATTTTATCCATCTTATGCTTTTACCCATTTATTGCTTTTTTTGCATTGTCTAAACGTGAACCATGAGGCGTCTCTAAACTCCAGACCCAATCGTGACAACTAAATTATAATTTAGACAGAGTCGAAACATGAATCCTAGATAATAGATTAAGTATGGTGGAATGACAATCACGACTTTCATTGTCATCGAGCACGTCCGAGAATATTTCGGCAACACAAATCGTCTGTGACCAATCAAAATGATGAAACTAAGGACAAGCGTAGTTTGGGTCCGAGTCATTATTTCTTCCCGTTTTCCCTGATGAATATTTACATCTTGAATTTCAAATTTCCTTGACATCAATCAATCAATCAATCTCTTTAATTCGATGTTAAACCTTTAACTTAGATAGCAGTAAATAATAATTGTCGAACAGTTAACTAACAAAAGACAATTCTGTTGTTTGGTTAAATACTTATGAACGCAGCCACATTGTCTCCTCATTTTCCTGATCGACTACGTCGTGCGCTGCGCTAGAAGGGTGTGGTGTGAATATGACGAAAGGACAAGATAACGAGATAAACTGTACCGCCTGTAATTGTGATGACAGCTGCCACAAGTGTCGGTAACACTGTTGACCCAGTCCGATAGCAAGATGGCGCCGACGCTCTTGTGTTTCACCTTCACCTAGTGGAACCGTACTCATTGTCAATTCGTAGGATTAGATTAGCATTGCTTTGATTACTAGGAGTGGCAATGAATCAATGTAATGCATTCGTTCAAAATTAAGCAAGTTTAAGAGGTAGTTCAAGATTATAATATTTGCTCTCCATTTTAAAACTCATCATCTACTGTATCCACAGGAAGTTTTATTAGTTATTTGTTTTTACTTGGTCCACAATGTCCATTTATATGTTAGTGTTATCATGACATTACATAACAAGTTAAAGAAAGGTAATGTTTGTTTTTCCAGTTTTTCCTGAAAACTTCTTTTTTAAGTAAGGGAATTTGAACTTTTGTTGTATTATCGTGTATTGTGTGTTATGAGGATAAAATTAAAATAAAACTTGTTTAAAAACAAAACTAAAAAAATAACACTGTATAAGCAACATTTTTAACTCTATATCGATACAACTCAAATATCAATAGCTTTCTCGAGGATAAGTAGTCTAGGCTCCTCACGAAATAAGAATTTTTAATTCACCTAACAATTAGTGATTAGTAAGTGATTCAATCAGTTTTATTTATTAATTCTACATCATTCTTAAAGTTAAGTCACCCTTCCTCATATCACACTGTTAAACGAAATGGATTCTTTCATTTCACAGTGTTATTTGAATCACTCGCTGGTACTGCATTCTCAAAATAAAATTACATACTACTGTCAAAGTTAACTTATAAAACAAAACGGTTTAATAAAGTTCTGAATAGTATATAACAGTTCATTACATAACAGCTTACTCTAGAAGGTGACCCAGGAAACTATATAGACCAATAGTTGACAAGTAAACATCGAAAGTGAAGCGGAGAAGCCGGCAGGTGAGGACGTATTGAGAGGAGATTTGTCCGAGACGTCCTCACTTCACTTTCACCGAGGTCGAGGCCGGCCCGTGCCCGCAACAATGGCGAGATTACATCTGGTGCAACAAGGTCGACGTAATCTGTGATAAATTACCATTGAAGTCCGTCGTTGAAACGTGTCGTGTAAGGCTTTAAAATAATAACTATGTACATTAAGCGGAGTGAGTGTGATACATACGGCTGACGTTTCAAAGAAAGACACTTAGTCCCAGTAAGTTTAATTAATTTATAATTGTACTCAATATCATAATTCCTTTGAATTAACTCATTTACCTTACTAAAATTGCTAAAGTGGTATATAAACGATTTTACGTATTCGAATAACCATTTATCGTTTTTACATTAACATGATTGGGAAGGTGGCGTGACCTGTAATCCATCTCCTTGGAAATCACGAATTGTGGATGGTTATAGTTGGCTTCATGATGCTACATTCCCTGGTGGGTATTAATGTACGCACTAGTGAATACTACGTTCATCAATTATGCTGTCCTCATAATTAGACCAGTTCGTAATTATTCGTTATTGAAATTGTGGTTCGGATCCAACGTAAAAATGTAGATCCCTCAGGTGCTGTTGGCTGCTGGGCTAATTTATAACAGACCTGTCTAAGGAACATTTCGGCTTTAGTATCAAGACTAAACGATCTTACCACAATCATCCTACACTTATCTCTCATTCATACATGGCTTCAAATACCTACCTGGGCAGGCCATTTCAAGTTTAAAAATCTCCAGATGTAATACAAATTTCAACTAATATGAAACCATTTTCATGTTTCTGAGCAGTTAAAAAAATGTATTTTTGAAATTAAAATGAATTCTTTTACGATGTTTAATCCTGTGTGACTGTTTTTACTTTACATTTTGATCATAATGTGGTTTTTGCATTTTGAACCTCGATATTATAACGAAAAATCTAACCATTATGCTATTGACGCTGTAAGTATCGCATGAGCATAAAGTTTCTAAACAATAAAACTACAGAAAAGAAATAACAGCCTTTAAAAAACAACCCATCAGTTCTCAGCACTACCTAAATACCGACACCCACCTATAAGCACGTGCCGGCGTGCCATACCGACCGGGCCACCAACCAAGCCTGTGGCCTCAGGCCAAAACACACCAAAGTGGTACAATAAGTCGGGGGGGGGGGGGGGGGGGGCGTGACGGCCTGTAATGCCACAATCAACACACCCTGATTGATCATCGGGCCGCTCGTCTCTATTAGCGGCCAAGCATCACCAACAGTCGGTAATTATTTGGGCTACCCCGTAATGAGTTTGGTGTTTAATGGCTTTTAAACTCGGTAAGGTGGTAAGTGAGGGAGAATGGTCAGATTTGGTTTTCAGATGCGTTCGACTGGTTTGTGTGTAGGTTTTAAGCCACAGTATTGCCCTTTAATATTCCTGCTATGTTTTTGGCTTGTAAATCTAAGTTCGAGTTATGTGCTTTACAAACCACAATTACAAGCTCAACAAACAGATTTAGGTGTTTTTTTTTTTACTTTGTAACAGGAATATAACGAAGAAGCAGATGTCTTAGATAAAGAGAATTTTTGCCTACAATTTGCTTAGAGCTGTGTTGTTCAAGAGCCTTTTCCTTAAATAAACCGCCCTTAGTTATTAAATATATTTTATTTTAACTCTTCTTATCTGAAATGTATTAACATAGCAAGCACTTTTTCACCTAGGCAAAAGTTTGACAAATTAATAAGTCTGACAAATTCTAACCGTACATATATAGTCAACGACGAAATTTTTGGGTTGACTACTTTTTCCGATTGAATTAATCATAATGTACCCTACCATATTTACGGAATGTAAACAAACTGAACAACAAATCCATTATTGGCATTATATTGGCATTTTTTCAGGAATACCGTAAAGGAACAATTATCTTGGATAAAGAGAATTTCTTAAACCTGTGTAAATTTAGAACTGAAAACCCCTAAATTTAAATTGCAAACGGTATTTCTCTTTCAGTATCGTCTACCGGTAGACCGTTAGTAGCTTCCAGGCTACGACCACAACCGTTGATGGCAGTCACCGGTACTGGAGACGTGCTCGGCCTGAGTATCCGTCACTTACCAGGCTACGTGGTATTACACATGGGACCATGGCAGCCACAACAAGTATACCTCGTACCTCCCAAGGCGGTACTGGTGGAGTTGGTGTTGTAGGGAATGCTTTCCGACCCACACACGCTGCGAGTAGGTGTTCGGAACGAATTATGAACGATCGAAGGCAATGAATTCATCAGGAATTGTAATTTGTATGCGCTCTTTGTTTTAACTGCAGTGCCTATCCGTTATAGTGTAGGCGTTTAGTGACTTATGGAGAGTTTATTACGAATTAGGTATATAGGAGTAGTTAAATAAACCCTCTAAAAGTGTGCTATGAGAAATGTGACTTTTATGTAAGCAGTGTTAGAGAGCTTCTTCATACAATTATAATAAAATAGGCCTACAATGAAATTAAAAACTTCAACTAAAATAATATTTTTAATGTAATAAAAATATACTATTCTTTTTCAATATTCTCAACGTTGGACTAGACTAGATGCCAGTCTATCTGTAGTCATAAGAAACAACTACCTCCGATTTTATTAAAGTTATAAATAAGCTAAGTACAGTATTATATTTATTCCTGATATAGCAAAAACTTTTATTATTTGTTCTTTGTTAAATTTCATGCTTGAATGGAGGGCCAGAATATAAAAACACTGAGAAACACTGTTTTATTTTTCAAAGTACATACAGAGAAATCAATTTGTTATATGTATGAATATAATTCTCTCTATAATGCACACAATTTACAAAAAGAACCTTTACGAGACGCCACTTATCAAGCTAACAACACCATTACCAACTACCATCTGCATGTTTACACGCGGCTTACTTGCAAGACTACAACCCATCCGATCTACAAGCGGAGATGATCTACAAGCCCTGCCTGCGGGTACTCCCCCGGGCGGAGACATTCATGATTTGTCGGTCTTGTTTACAAGCTCGGCCACGGGATCAGATGACATATGTACTGCTGTCGACACTGTAAAGGTTAGACCACTTCCAGTTAGTTATTGTGAACTGGTTTGTTCTAGGACGATAACGCGTTCCCCCACGATCGGAAGATGTTTTACTGTCAGCTGGATTCGATTTTGTATTGCTATACGTTTAAAAAATAGTTGTGAAGGGCCTCCGTCATGCAATTTACCGATAAAATAATTTTAACGGATGTTTAAACTAGTACGAGAACTTATCACAAAGTGTGAACTTATATATTCGATGGCATATTTTAAATTAGGCCTAAGCAGTTTAATAGAGACGAGCAAAGTAGCCTATCATTTTATTTTTCTCTTGTTCAAAATATATCTATACTAAATATGTGGTTCTTGCAGACTCATTTATAAATTTATAATATCTATAGTAAGCTAGACGAGTATTATCATAGACAAATCATGGAGCATCTGGATGAAAAATATGCTATTATTGAAAATGCCGACGCTCTCTGTGAGCAATCTACATGGTGTATTCAGCTGTTTAAACGTGTTCAACTCAAGGTCGTATTTTGAGCTTTCAGTCTGTTTAGAGCTTAGAGGGACGTCGTAAAATGTTTCATTATAGCTATTTATAACTCATTAAAAACCATTTTCTTGGTGTAAGAGGTTTAATTTTTATTGAGAGTTCAGATCTTAAACTTTAAATACAATTATTTTGCTACAGAAAACTTGTATTGGAAGTGAATTGTTCGAAATAAGTATTGGTCATCACTATCGTACGAAATAAGTTGCTCTACTTTAGGTACTTTTGAGAAACGTAGATTGATTACATTACCCTATTTTGGAAGGTAAATAACTATAAACACTCAAGACCAAAGTAAATTACAGGGTACATATTAAAAAATCAATACACGATTTTGTACGATATCAATGATGTAACCAACCCTCTGGCAAGGCCGAATGATCCAGAAACCCATAACACAATCGTTAGATCAAAGCCCCAGGCTGCTTGTGAAACCCGACCCCACTGGAAGGATTGTTTAACTTGTCCTTTGTTCTCGTGAAGACTTGGCAAACGCACCTCCAAGGTGGGTTATACAGGCCTAGTAGGTCTCTATAAACATTTAAATGTTCGATGTTTGAACTTCGATGGAATATGCTGGATTAGGAAACGTCGGGAAATCCAGACAGGTTTACCATGTCGAAGTATTGGCACTTGAAAGAAATTATAACATCATGAATGAAGGAAGAGTAGGAGAGGGTGTAACGCAGGAGAGGAGGGGGCCGATTGTGAATGAAATTTAATCTGATTTCTGTGTCAAAAGCTGTTTGTTTTAGTGTTTTGACAGCCTTTATAAAGTTTAGGCGATCTAGTATTGTTTTGAAAACTTAAGCTTATGATTAGCTCAAATGAATTTTCTCAGGTCCCCTCCTCCTGACTTACAGTTTGGGTCGGCCCGTATAACTCATTTCATTTCAAACATCTTTATTCATAAAGTACAAGTGTACAAGAATGGAGTCACACATGATACACAAAATATATACATATTTACACTTAGCAAATAAAATACCAGATCCCTAAATATAAAATAACATATTGTTTCAAGAGTATTTTTTTTAAACACATACAAAACCTTAAACATTTTTATGGGGAAGAAACTTAAATTAAAAACTTATTCATTGTAAAAATATTCCTCCAAATGTAGATAGCTTTTTCAATTATAAATTTCCTAAGTCTTTTTCTGAAAATATTAACGTTGTCCATGTCTTTTATTGCCAATGGTAAATAGTTAAAATATTTTATTCCGGCATAGCCTATATAGGTTTTTTAGCGAATATTTCCAATCGGTGACAATCGCATAAGACAGTTAGTTGGTATTTCTCGAGTTATAATTGTGATGTGTTCCTAATATGGGTATTTGATCCAAATTATTCTTTACATAAAGTATGAGTTGATAAATATACAAACCGTTATTAGTCATAAACCCCAAAGATCGAAAATGTTCCTCCAGGACCAACTAACAATTTAAAGGTTTTAGTCAGGGTTATTTTAGATGTTTGTTTATGTGCACGCTAAACCTAATTTCAAAGCTTATTTGTTGAACTAAGTATTGAGCATCAACAAGGTCATAACTAGGGAATGTTAATATTTCTTGTTAACACTTCTCAAATAAAACTTTGACCTGTACTGTATCATGTATAGACCCCAATTTCTTGGAATAAATGTTTGTTAGCTATAAATTATTCCTTCGCCCAACTGAAATAAGTAAACTATTCACCTCTTAAAACAGCGTCCAACCAAAGCACCATTAAGTTTCCCTCCATTCTCGTACGATTCTTGCAGTTCCCATACGTTTCACCACCACACAAACATCACATTTCTACACGCCATGAACCATCAAAGTGTTCCGCTATGATGTGGGGTAAATACCACAATAAACACTCAGTTTCGTGCCCGATACTGAGCGAAGCGAGAACAAATGGCAGATGTGGCGTTTGCTAATGCAAGGTCATAAATACCTTCTGTCCGTGTGGTTGGACGTGTGATACTTCCATAGTTATTGCGCATTGTTGGCGCTGGAATTCTCTGAAGTAATAACTGTAACTTTCAGACTTGTTTAATTATCTGTAAGTCATTGTTAATGCAAGTTGTACGAGTCATTCTAGTCACTTTCGATGAATTGTTCGGTGTTTATGCAATTTCATCTGTGCTTGCGATAAATTTATCTTTATTGAAAACAACATTGCTGGAAGTCGTGCAAGACTTGTGTGTTTACTTTAGTCCTTGACGAGGTTTATGCAAATGGGATGGTTTATAAGCAATGATAAACTTAATGTTGTGTTGTTTGTATTCAATTACAGTATTCTGAAATGGCCAAGTAATTTAATTATCCAAGAGATGTGGTTCAATAGAAAACGGTTTTGCTGAAGTGATGAATTGGTTTGAGAGTCGTTTTAATACAACTTATTATTACTGCATCTCATCTCGTCTTAATAGGTTTAAGGAGTGTCAGTGCGATGTTGGTGTTTACCCAGAAAAAATGAATTAATTAACAATCCAAGAAGAACAATTCGAATTTAGGGTAGTTTGAAAGGTTATTGTTTAAATTGCCTTTGGCGTCACAGTTTATTTTGTAAAATCCGTTATCCCAATTTTAACCTAATGGAAAATAAATAAAATTCAATGTATCGTTTATTTTTGAACATATCTCAATAAAACTTGCTATATGGCTTCATCTATAGTTGATAACTAACTTGACTATTGCAAATACTTCCAAATTTCACAATTCCATGGCAGCAATCTGCGTACTCATTTTTTATGTTATTCTTACGAGGAAAAATGTTCGGTGTTCAATTGAGGATTTTAAGTTGAATTAACTTGATTTAAGGCTCCGTCTAAATGATTGATTCAATCATTCGAAATTCGCTGAGTATGCAGGTCTGCTCCAACGGGGGTATTTATTAATTTTACGCTCTTCTCGCATTTATTATTGTTCTCTAGCATGTTTTATCAGTTGTTTGATATTATGCTACCTAGCTGGAGTTTTCCCATGTTACGTTTTTTACTGTAAGCCACTCTCTCTTACCTTCCCCAATGGAAGAAGATTCTCCCCGTTCTGCGCCACGAGCCTAGCAGGCCGTCGTTTCTGTGTGAAGGACATTTCCGACAGCTTTATCACCACTCCGTGGCTAATGGGGACGTGTACCGTGGAAAGTTAGCCATTGTTTGGAGACAGAGGAACAGGATACGAGTTACTACCGGGGACGTCACATCACGTGACCGGGCCCTCCCTGCGTGACGTCACATCACATCGTCACGTGACCGAGCCCTCCCTGCGTGACGTCACTGGGGAACAAGACGTCAGTGGATGCTTGTCACATGTCACTACAATTACCGACTTTCCAACTGTTAAACCCAGTCATCCAGCTTGGCATGTTGGTCATGAGTAATTCAAAGATCAAAGGTGATGTCAACTCAAGGTTGTAAGCGTTGCGTAAGATGTGTCATCTGTCAATGTGGTGGAATGTTTTGTTGGAAGTTTCATTCTTTAATCGTTCAGAATTTCTTTCTAATGATAAATATAAAAAATCCTAATATTTTTTTAATAATTTAAATAGCCTCCAGACTTTACGTTTACACGTTTTTCCGATGATACCAAACTCAACTTTAAAATCCTACTGATCATGATAAATTAATGTGAATTCCACAACGGACTTAAAATCATCTTACGAATTCTCTTATATTATTGTAGAGTGCATTTATCACTGAAAAGTGGCAACTTCTTTGCTGATAGTCAAAATATTTTATGGTTTATTTCACTACAGTAAATATTGTAACATATATTTTGTAGCTTTATTGCATTTTTATAATGAAAAAACACACTAAAGCCTTAACATGCCGATTAAAAATTATATTTTCATCTCCAAACAAAAACGTTGAATTGGATTTTCAAACTTAAAATTCATTTTGATAACGTAATTTATTTATTGATATTAAAACTTCATTTTTAGTTACATTACAACTGCAGTTTAACCTATCAATAACTACGACCAAACAGCCTTCCTATGAAACTATTAAACCCAACCCGAATAGAATGAAAATTGTTCAGAGAAACAAATTACCCTCATCAGCCCACCTCATTGCCTCCCAGAAGGCCGGTGACTCCTGAGTCATACATAATTTCGCCCAAGTTATGGCATGCATAACGAATTTTCATACTCGTAAGGTGATATGTGTAAATTATTCAACGGAGAAACAATTACTCACAGGTTACAAGTTAAATGCGAAGTCGATGTAGCGCAGTTAATGTATCGTGTGGAAAGGTGTGTTATCGCCTAAACTGAGCCCCTGGCGCTATATAGCTGACTGGGTCAACACAGCACATCTGTCAACTGTCATCGCCATGTATTTCTTCTATGTTGGGGAATGGATGATGATGTGGTTTTGCAAATCAATATTTTGGTGCTCAGTTTTGCAATGACAAAGTACAGCGCCAAGAGTATCTTTGAGCCTTTTTTAGGCATAAAGACAAAATTTAATATTGGCTCATTGTCTGTTTGTTAGCTTCAAAGACATCTATGGTGTAAATGTATAATATATAACTTTAAGTTGCTTGATACGTATACGTGTTGTCTAAAAAAGCCTCATACATCATATTCTATACCTTAAATAACTTAAAATGGCATACTACCCTAAAGAGATAAAATTACATATCTTTAGCAGGAACTGAAGATAGTATGCTATCTTTACCTCTTTTCCCAAAGTTTGGTTTTATTAGAATCAGCATTTCTAAAACCCCTGCACTTCTATACTGAACTCTCATCAGGCAACTAGTTATGCTTGTTTGTTCAATGTATGCAATAGCCAAAAGTTTTCTTCTTTAGTTTCCATTCCAATTTTACTTTAACTTATTCAGAACATGACAGTAGGCTAAAGCTAGATAAAGAGATCCAGTATTTAGAGTTCTGCCCATATGCTGCAGTTATCAAAAAAGTCAACTTTCTCTGGTTGCCAAGCTTCTCTGTTTTTTCTCTTGCTTGTCTGAGTGGGTCTGATTGCTTCACTATTTCACTTCTTTTTGAGTTTTACTTTTGGGTTTTTAGTCATGGTCGTAGGAGACAGGCTTAAAAGGTCTAGCAAAGTCGAATAATTGCAGTTATACCCAAATCACGCGAGAGGCAACAAAACAGAACTGCGTTTATGCATCTATGACATACGATACTAAGAGGCACACGTGTGGAGTCCTACCTGCTCGCTCCAGAACATGCAACTCCAACTCCATCAAATTTGGCACGCAGGAGCGCCGCGCCGGCCCCAGACTAAACACTCCAGCCCTACAAGGCGCAACCCGCCCCCAGCCCTGATCGGGCGATCGTGCTGCGTTTGTGACTCAATCAGCCATCGCTGCAGGTTCGGCATACCTCGGATCAGGATCAGTTGTTGGCTCAATTTTAGAGTTGTATTGTGATGGGATTGCTGATAAAATATTTTGGGCATTTTTTACTCGAGAACGTATAAAGTGAGAAATGGATTCAATATTGCCTAGTATGAGTAATTGTGATTACATTTTTCGTCTATATTCTATTCACCTCATTGCACACGTAAATAGTTTATTTTTTAACTCAGTCATGGTGATTTTTGAAACTAGATTGATTTATATATATTTCCGGTTGGTTTATCTTTACTAAAAACCGGAAAACCCCTCAAATGGACACGGTCGAAAAAATTTAAAATTTAAAATGTTTCTATTTTAAGTAGGGGATAAAGCTCTTTCACACCATTTTTAGATTGGTTATCCTTAACTCGTATATGACCACATTTAAGCAGCCACTGAGTTAGCCAGTATGTTCAACTCTAATATGCAGTATTAATAATCTTAACAAATTTTAGGAGTTTCCATACAAACATGTTATCGAATTCTTGGAACAGTGACTAATAAACTATAGTTCTTCGCGGCAATAAGCATAATTTTACTATCTTAAGTGATAAGATAAGTCATTGTCATTTTTTACAATTGCTTAATTATAGTGGTTAATTTTAGTACAGGCCTAGTCATTTTCCTGACAGTTTTCCGTGAATTACGTCAGGATTGAAAATACTGTGGGTTTTTACAGGGAGTCATGATTCAGGATATTGATTGAGCCAATACCAAACAAAGATACTAACTTCACATTGTGCACTCTCGTACACCCAAATGTGAAACTTAGGGTGTAAAAAACTATTAAACAGTAAACCTGTAATGGTAAGGTATAATTTAAAGCAGTCGCTACAAAGAGAATCTCGTTTCGTTTTATCGTAGTTGTCAATGATATGGTTAGTTGGCTAATGACTCATAAAAAGTGGCAAATAACTCAGTCGCAGGGTAAAATCTTAACAACAACGTCCTGTAAATCCATACTTGTATTTTTAAACCTAATGTGTTCAATCCGAGATTATGACATCGTACAGGCTAATTAATTATAAAAACTACAAAATCGTCCATTGTCATGAAGAAAACCTTGCCAAGATAAAAACAACTACCACTGGCAAGTTGTTTGAATCAATTACCTGAGAGAATCCTTCCTAAGTATTATCCAACTCGTAATTTGGTTTCATATTTAGCCAGCTTACCAGGGGAATTATAAAAACAATTATGTCTCTCTGTGTTTGCGTTTGTAGTCATTATCTCTCCTCAAAAGCCTGACCCACCGCGGTTCTTAGCTAACCTCCAGATGTCTACACATCAGCAGCGGCCTCGTGCTCCGACCACAATCCTCTCACCCGCCGCTGATCTCCCCCACAATGCTCTCTGGCCATTAGGCAGCATTTAGGATTGGTCACAGGCGATTATACTTGCCGAAATCCCCTCGGACGTGGTCTTTGGTGACATTAAAATCGTGATAAAAGTCCCCGCTTTTTATAGCCGCCCAGGAATGCGCATCTGCGTAGGGAATTTCTCCTACGAATAGTTTCTCTACGGTCGGATGGAAATTGGAGTGGAGGAGGATATCTGGAGATTATAAATATCTATTTACTACTTTTGTACATCTCGCAACGCAGTTTTTTCCAGAAAACTTGTTTATTTTTTGTACAAGCAGGTTTGTTTGTCAATGTTTTATATATTTACGTTAGTAATTCTATCTAAATAGGTAATTCAGGTTGTGAAATTAAATTATTTTAGTCTTACTTTTCGTCTATATTAAAAGTAAAATTAACTGTCGTTGACTGTCGTTTTAACAATGCAAAAACTATTTAATGTTTTAATTTTAATTCGGCAGTTATGATATGCAAGATTTAATCTGTTTTCAAGGAATATTCACTTACATTATGTAAAGTTTTGATTAAATAATTTAGGCATCAAAAATTGTATTAATTAATTAATTAAAGAGGAATTACATTAGTGATCAGGTTTCTTAGAGGATGTTGAGTCAGTATAGAAACTTTCAATTCCCTCCGTTCTCAGGATAACTAAATTCGCTAAAAATGGTTTTATTTTCTGTGCACGACCACCTGAGACCAGTATATATGAATATTCCCTTGTCAATTTCTCTCAAGTGAAAATATACGATTTACTTATTCCCTTTCGGCTTTACAAAAGCTCATGCAAATTTTAAGAAGCTTGTTCACTCATATGACTCAAAAGGTTCAAACTAAGCATTTTTTACTGTGAACTTTAAATCCTTATTCATTCCATGAATAAACATTTCAGCTTTCCAGGCATGTGTATGTATCCAGAACACGGTTCTATCTATAAGTCGCCTTATTCCAGTGTTCTATGCAGTCTTAAAGGCAATATTTGAGTTCACAGTCACAAGCAGGATTAGAATTATAAAACAAATCCTTTTTACATCAACCAAGGGCCAGATTCACTCCATCATCTGCGGTAAGTGTTTCCTCTTCCTTCCATTTACCACCTTCTGCGACCGCTAGGAGAGGAGCTGTGACCTCTGGGGCATGCATATTTATCACTCATGTTTAAGTATGAAATGCAACCACTCGACTCTCGTAGTCGGAGAGATAGATGGAAATTACACCTCACCATTCCCTCTGTGCTTTTACCTTTATAAGCTGCGGTTGTGCATCTTACTGAGGATAGCACGTGGGATGGCTTAACTGATATGTTTCCCATTAAGGTTGGTTGTGTTGTATCTTGTGACAGTGAACGAATTCGGAGGAAAATAATAAGAACTCACTCTAATAATTAAAGATGATGCAGCTGCTAGTGACGACTTCGTTTGCCTGCAATTAAACGTTCGGGCTAGTGACCCCAACCTAAAACAATAATGATTATAACAACTAAAACAAATTCAGAACATATATATATACTCGCTTCGCTCGCTGGGGGCTTCGCCCCCAGGCCCCCGTTTGTGTTCTCCCGCAGTTGAACAATACTCCGCCCCCAGACCTCCCATTATTAGTTCCAAAGAAGGGGGTTTTGATTTTGAAAAGGCACAAGACCAAATTTATTTAATTGTTTTGGTTGAAATTCCTACCTCAAGATATCTTAACATGGTAAAAACCACCAGAGAAATTGTAAACTCATTGCAGGTTCGGATTTAGAGAACTTTTTCATGGAGTTGAAATGGGGTTAAGTTGGCGAGTAGCTTTTGCCTCTGATAATACAGGGCCAGGTGTGAGACAAAATTGTTGTTTTAAAATAGTATTGCCAAACTTTTGAATAGTACTTGATTTTTCTTTTTTTATTGGCGGGATTAGGGGTCGAAAGCGTTTAGAAATGACAAACAACTTAGGGTTATTCATGGGAGGTAACAATAAAAAATCCCTTCTGAAATCCCTTCTGGGCCTCTCAATCAAATAATAATTTTTTTTAACAAGAGAAAATTTCAAAAAATAAAGGTTCAACTTAAGACAAGTATTTTAAAAGTTAAAATGGGGTAATATCGGCGAATGACCTCTGACAAACCTGAGGGGTAAAAATCCCTCGAGTGAGGGGGGTTTGGATATTAAAGTCACAAGGGAGTAGGGTGTTTTAGGGGGTCCCACCGGAGGTGGGATGAGGAGGATGACGTCACATCCCACAGAACACCCCCCCCCCCCTCCCCCCCCCCTCCCCCCGAGGCTAAAAATTAAAAATAGACGAGCCCCCCCCCCCCCCCGACGTCATCACCGACCACCCTGCTGAATTTGAACTGAGTAAACCTAACTTTACTCAAGCTATGTTAACCTAACTTACCTTTTTTTTTTTTTCTTTTTTTTATTTTTTTTTTTTTGTCTTATGGTGCTGGGAATTGAACTTTTATATCTTAATGAGCTAATTAATATGTTAATTAGCTTAATTTATATGCTTAATGAGACTGTTTACATAATTATCGTATCTGTACGATATTATCGTATTGCGTACGGGATTTCTACCCAAAAATTATGGTACTAGAAAATTTAAATTACCAAAGCTGAAGATTGTGTTTGTAACAACTCATTGGTGTATGGTGACACAGTTTTTATATACATGAATCTTTTTTTTTTTTTTTTTTTTTTTTTTTTTTTTTTTTTTTTTTTGTTGATCAGTCTAGTCTTGGAGCTTAGTTAGTGCGGACGTCTGAACTAGAGCTGTACTGCTGTGCTTGGTGTATAACATAACCTCACTTTTACACTTGAGGAAATATGTCTATCCTTATTGCTTATGTGTTTAAAAATTAACCAATCACTATATTAATTGATAGTGATAATAACCCCTGGTTCAAGGGGAAAGAAGTTGCTGAAGTACTTGGTTATTTAGATACAAATAAAACAGTTAGAAATTATGTTGATGAAGATGACAAGCTCACATATGAAAATATAAACCCCGCCGTTTTGGCGGGGTTAAAAGTAAATGAGAAATCGTTTGTTTTTATCAATGAAAGTGGTTTATACTCATTGATTTTATCATCGAAAAAACCTGAGGCTAATGCTTTTAGAAAATGGGTCACAAAAGAAGTGTTACCTTCAATCCGTAAACATGGAGAGTACAAACTAAAACAGCAGAATAGTGAACTGTTACAAACACTTACAAAGTCACTTGAAACCATCCAACACTGACTCTTGTGAATAACCGGCTGGAAACTACTACAGACATATTGAGAAAGACTCTGTCTGAACAGTCATTGAAGGTAGCTGTAATACCTTAAGATGAAGACTTGAAACATGTCTTTTGTGTATTGTTTAAGGAAACCCTCTTAGATATCTATGGTTTGTGCGAATACAAATGTATTCGTACTGAAAAAAGAAACTTTAAATGTGCATTGAAGAAAGCTAAAGAAGAAGGGTTTGAAATATGTTTCTTCAGGGAAAATGTTCCTAATAGCATAAATATCTTGAATAAAGCTAAAGAAGTAATGCGAAAATGTTGTATGCATTATGAATCCAAATATATTCAAGTCTAGACTCGCCATAACTTTGTAAATATCATTGAAGATTTAATTGATAAGAAATGTGGAGGGAAATAATGTACATTGTGAAGCAAGAAGCTTCAAGACTTCACTAAAGAATTGTAAATCTGATAGTTTTCGTAAGCAAATATATACATCAACAGAATAAACTGTCTTTTTATTTATTAAACCTGAATCCCTGTTTAAGAAACTATGCTTAAAGTTTATAAAAGTGATGGTAAGTGTGCAGTTGTGTTCACTCGTCATAATGGACTTGAGGTGGCAACATCCATTTTCAGCCATAGTAGCCGGACCTTCAGGCTCGGGGAAATCATTTTTTGTAGCTAGATTTATCAAGTACTTGGATTTCATGTGTGATACAAAGTTTAACAATATTTACTGGCATCATTCTCCGGGCTTAAATCCTGGTGTAAGTGATTGTGGTAATGTGCAATATAGAGAAGGGTTACCAAATATGGAGGACTTTGATGGTACACCCACTTTGGTAATTGTGGATGATATGATGCGTGAATCATCAGTCACTTCAGGATCCAATTCAATAGTGGACTTATTTACTAAGGGATCACATCATAGGAACTTGAGTGTATTCTTTATAACTCAAAACATTTTCCATCAAGGACGAGGACAAAGAGACATTTCTCTAAATGCACATTACATAGTGCTTTTTAAAAATCCAAGAGACCGGGCTCAGATAAAGCATTTAGCCCGACAAGTGTATCCAGAAAATACAAGGTTTATTGAAGAAGCGTACGCTGATGCTACACGTACGCCACATGGTTATTTGTTGTTGGATTTGAAACAGTCCACACCAGACGAGGTGCGTGTACGTACGGCCGTATTGCCTGATGAAAAACAACAATACGTTTATCAACCGAAAAAGTATAAATAAAAGGCGAACACAACAGTCAAGTCAGTCAGTTGTTATGTCACAGTGAGTGAAGAAAGACGTCGCTCTGTTGACGGCATTGATACACGCTACACCGAAGGAACGTAAGGCACTGTTGAAGGCTTGCGACGTCAGTCGTATTAGAACAGTGTGCGAGTGTGCATACAACCTGTTACGTGGTAATATCCAGTTGTCGGACAAATAAAAGCGTCAATTGTGTAAACATAAAAAAACACTCAGACGTTTAGTGAAACGTGGAGAGAATTGGACCAAGAAACGCAAATACCTTGTACAAAAAAGTGGTGGATTTTTATTACCACTGTCATTGAGTACTGTATTACAAGCAGTTCTTCATAACGTAACTAGTTAGAAAAATGGATAGATCAAATTTGGAATATTCAAAGAAGATGGTTGTTGTTCCGCAAGAGCTATTTGATCGAATACATAGTGAGCCAACACCTGCTGCTGCTGCTTCACAATCAAAACTAACTCAATCATCAACGGTTAATACTAATAGTTTGGATGCTGAAATGCATCATATATTACAAGACAAAACATTGGATGACAGTGAAAAGTGGAAACAATATCAACAAGTATTACAGAGGTTTTTATATTTTAGTTCACAAAAACGCAATCCTATCATTTTACCAATGATACAAGAAGAAAATGATGAAGAGGATATTGTGCAAACATTCCCTGCCACATATCAAAAGGATGTACGCAACTTGTTGAGATTTATAAAACGTAATAAACAAATAATCACATGGGATCCAGATGGTACGGTTATTGTTCGTAATACTAGAATACCTGGTTCGAACATTATTGATGTGTTACATGCAATTGTACGTGTACGAAGGCTGGAAAATTTACCTACCGGCTGGCATGAAGTATTGGATGCACTAAATGATATGAACGTACCAACTGAGTATGTGAGCAATGCACAAGCTCGACAGTATATAGGGCGTGAACCATACTTGGAAGAAGGATTGGTAACACCGCCACCATCGATACTATCATACAGACAACACAGTCTACCAACGCTTCCGCTAGCAGCATCAACACCACAAGCACATCATTCATCACTATTTCCACCAACACCAAGCCCAACGCCAATAGCCCGAAGATTAAGGTCAAGGACAGCGGCGGCGCCTGCGGCAGAGACACCACAACTACGAGCACGTAGAGGAAAACCTTTAAAGTGGGATGCATTCACTATAGATTAAAATGTATAAGTATAGGTGTACTTGGTGAATGGAAGTCATTTACACTGTAGTCACAAATGGTGATGATGGAAGAAAAACTATACTATGATCCTGCAAACCCGGGCTCGTTTGGTGGTATAAGTCCACTTGTTCGAGCATTACGCCAATGTTGCAAGAAGAAAAAGAATAAAACAAAACGTCAAGTAATCGAATGGCTACGCACACAAGACACATATACATTACACAAACCTGTACGTAAACGATTTCCACGTAACAGATATGTTGTGTTTGGACCAAACGAATTGTGGCAAGCCGACTTGAATGATATGCGTGGACTCAGTATGCACAATGATGGGTATAATTACTTGTTAACAGTGATAGATGTGTTTAGCAAGCGGTTGTATGTTGAACCATTGAAACGTAAGAGTGGTGAAGAAGTGGCTGCAGCATTCGAACGAATTTTTAACAATCCTTACACAGTTCCTCCACGCTGTTTACAAACTGATAAAGGTACAGAGTTTACAGGTGCAAAAGTGAATCGTGTGTTTAAAGATTATCATGTGAAATATGTCACTACACAAAACCCTGATGTTAAAGCGGCAGTTGTTGAACGAGTGAATCGCACATTGAAAACACGTATGTGGCGTTATTTAACATATAAGAATACATATCGATACATTGATGTGTTGGACAAATTGGTTGTTGCTTATAATAAGAGTGTGCACAGAAGTTTGGGTAATGGTTTATGTCCAATAGACGTAGCAAAAGGAGACAAAAGAACTGTTTATCAAGTGTGGCGTCACATGTACAAAGGTAGTACGATACCGAAACGCACTAAACCAAAGTTCAAACCGGGTGACACAGTGCGTATTGCCAAAGAAAAAGGTACATTTGCCAAAGGTTACGAGACTAATTGGAGCAAGGAATTGTTTGTTATTGACCGAGAATATGGTTCACATCCAATACCACTGTATATATTAAAGGACTTGAACAAGAAACTGTTAGTTGGTCGTTTCTACGAGTACGAGCTACAAAAGGTGACAGTTGGACCGAATCGATTGTACCAAATTGATAAAATACTCGACACCAAGGGCAGAGGTCGCAGTAAGCGTTTCCTCGTCAAGTGGGTAGGTTACGGAGACGAATTTAATTCGTGGATACCTGCATCTGAAGTGAAACGAATAACCTAACCTAACCTGACCATCATGTCAGTGTCTAGACATAATCAGTTTTATCTGACACTGCCTAGTAACAGTTCGATGGACTACTATCCGAACAATACAGTGACTCATTATGTAACACATTTTCCATCAACAATAAATTTGCCTGGTGGTGACGGAGCAGATTGGGAAATAGCGCTAGTTGAAGCACACTATCCGTGTTCGTTTTTAACAGTTGGTAATGATGCTAACATAGCACACTGCTACGTGGTTGGTTACTACTTACAGCTAAAGAACCACCTTGTGGAATGTGTTATTGTTGCTGTCCTCGTCGCCACAACAACGAGAAAAATCGCAAAAAGACTACAACGACCAAAACAGTGTTTACCAGCTGGATCTGACTACAGTTTCACAAGAATGAATACCACAACTATGAGAAAATATTTACTACAATTACCGAATGTACAACATGTCGGAGTGTTTGCATCAGATCGTCTACCGAGACATATTGCTCCGTCATCTACATTAGTGGTAAACACCCAACCGCATACACATAGTGGAGAACATTGGGTGGCATTCTACAGACCTGAAGGACAAGATAACAGCAACAACAACAACACTAATACTGTCGAATATTTCGATAGTTTTGGCAGACCTCCGTATCATGGTGATTTTCAACAGTTTCTGAGACGTAACATCAATGGACATATGTTGCATTACACCTACAACAAGTACTGACTGCAAGGCTTGGATACTTCGGTCTGCGACCATTACTGTCTGACCTACCTGTACTGCCGTACCAACTACGACATGAAGATGAATGATTTCGTCCAACTCTTCGGTGACTCCACTGCTGAGAATGATATGCTGATCCAGATGCTCTTCACAGAATTCTACATCTAATTTTTGTATAACCATTATTGTTAGATATAAGGTTTTTGAAAAAAATAAAAATGTGTACATCATTAACCACCGTCTTGTCATTATACCTTGTTCTTTATAGTCTTAAGAGTCCAGAGTTAGTTACTTTTATCACAATCCATTACTGAAATGAGTCTTCCTTTAAATAACCAACCTATCCTGACTTAAGTAGATGATTACATTTATATTTTAAACAACATTGATAGACCAAAATGGTACTATCTTGGAGAAAGAAAAGCAGTCATTGTTATAAAGTTTATACTTTCTCATTTAAAAACAGTATGACTGCATGTCAAGTTATAAATTAATCAAATTTACTCTTTATCAATCTCTGGACATTGTATTTCTTATAGACATAAACATGGGTAAATAAGTAAGAACCATTTGTGGATATTTAGAATGTATATTTATTTACACTCATTAGTGTTTACACTCATCATTATGTACACTCATCAATTTTTACAATCAATTATTACAAACTTCACATTTCAAATTATAACCATTTTACAAAAGGACTAACTTTATACATTTTGATACGTCTAATATTTACATTGGTTTGGTTTTTAATACATTTCATTATGATAAATAATTACAATGGTCTGACTTTATACAAATCAATAAGACTAATATTTACATAGGTCTGCTTTTACATTTCATTATGACAAATATTTACAAAGGTCTGACTTTCAGTACAAACTGCTTAACCCCGCCAAAACGACGGGGTTAGTATTTACATTACAATGGTCTGACTTTATACAAATCAATAAGACTAATATTTACATAGGTCTGCTTTTACATTTCATTATGACAAATATTTACAGTGGTCTGACTTTCAGTACAAACTGCTTAACCCTGCCAAAACGGTGGGGTTGGTATCTGAACCCCGTCGAAACGACGGGGTTAGTATTTACATTAGTATCATAACTTCTTCCACACTAACACATATTTACTTACATATTTATATTTACATATTTACATTTCACATTACATATTTACAGATACATATTTACAGATACATATTTACAAATCAATTTAATTGAATAACAAACTAGACTATGACTAGAGGTATTTATTTTTAAAAATACCTAAAAAATCAATTTGTTACTAAATTGCCCACCACGAGAATTTTGAACACTACTCTCTCATGCACCAATGTCACCGCAAATTAAAAGCTATACTGCATACATGCTGGATCTTCTGTGACGATGTTGGTGGGTACATTATCACTCTGCAGAAGAAGGTCCAGGTCTCGGTGATGGTGGCAGGAGCGGCATCTCTTCGTCTGTTGGTGCAGCTGGGGCGGTGATGGCATAATGCCCCCACGGGAGAGTGTTGACACCATCTTCTGGACAGACGTACCTCTTGTCGTCATACGGCGCCAACGAGCGCTTCCGAACCACGATGGTGTAGATAATATGGCGACGACTCAAGAAGCGCTCGTTCTCCGTGTACTTGACCGTGTGGTTCTGGAGACATCTTCTGTAGTCTTCCACGGTCAAGTCTCGCTGCACCACAGCTCGGTTGATCCCCTTGGCCTTCTTGATGGGAGGTGGGTTGCAGTCGTCATCTTCGCCGCTGCCGATCTGCAGAAACATGATGCAGTACAGCTTCGCCATTAGGCCGATGTACTCTGTTAGGACATGACCACCAGCTTCATCCTTGAACTTCCCCAGTTCTCTCGCATTCTTGTCGTCATAGCAAAGATGGTTGTCGGGGTAGTTGCTGGTGTCGAACTCTTCTTTGTGCTGCAGCATGTCCCGGTACACGTTGGCAGTACGGATTCTGTAGATGATGCCGTCGGTGTCCATGTAGGCCATGCGAATCCTGTCTAATCCGTACCGCTTGACCATCCTGTAGTGGAAGCCGTACATCCACCACTTTGAGTGGTCCAAAATGCACATACCCACATAGACCGGTTTATCTAGTACCACACGCGTTTTTACCATATTAAGTAGGGCCAAGTCCTCCTCAAACCACACCCGGTCGCTGAAGTTTGACTTTGCCACATACTTAAGATAGTAATCACGGTCGGTACAGATATTCACGTTCTTATGCTTACGTACATTTTGGAGGCTCATACCATACACCGCATTGACCATTAGCTTGAAGAGCTCTACTTCGAATTTGTTCTTGGCCAATTGACGGAGTCTGGTATTTAGAGCCACATACGGCTGTAACCACGCAGACTGTTTGAAGCGCAGCACACGTTGAATCCGACGAATACGTAGTCCATTCTGCACTGCTTGCTGGAGGTAGCAGTAGTGGATAACATATCCGGTCTTGTCCGTAAGAGTAGCCATCAGCTTGGCAGATCTTCCAACTCCACTGTCGAGGAGAACACTCTCATCATACGGCAGTTGGTCGACCAGTGCTTTCATGACCTCCGGACAGAATGGCAGATCTCGGTGACGGTCATGAAGTTCAGGATCACGTGGGTACTCCAAATCCACTTCCAGCACGTAGCCCTCTTCACCATCTGCCGGCAGGTCCATGAGGGATTCCTGGAGTTCGTCAATTTCCCGGCGTGATAGCCATTCAAAGTCACCATAAGGTAGCGGCTCGGACATCGCCCATCCGTAGAGGTTGTTGGCATCATAATACATAAGGAAGGTGTCGTCGTCCGACTCGGTGTCATCCCCCCTTATGTATTTGTTGTCAGCTACAACATGACGGGTGACGCATTGGGTGAGTCCGCCTCGAATACCCTTCTCGAAGAACAGGTACTGGTCCACATCTTGCAGGGTATCGAGGATCACGCCGGTCTTCTTGAGCATGACGTCCCACGCATACGAAGGCAAGGTCAGGTAATACGCTGGATCCAGGTTGTAGTGCTCCAGACACATGTCGCGGAAGCTCTCGAAGATGTCAGCAAGCAGGAGTACATCCGTTGTCAGGTAGATGTTGGAGTAATCTTCGAGAGTCCTGCAGCCAAATCGTTCCCAGACTCGTTGTGCGTGGGCATAGTCCTCCGGTGAAGTGTTCTCCTCGAAAGCTCCAATTGGCGGAAGGGTTTCCTCTTGAAGTACATCCAGCGACATAATGTACCTGTAAGGGAAAACACCTTTCCTCCTAAGGAGTTGGAATTCCTCTGGGTCAGTGTGTCGGGCCTGCAAGACTTTCATTTTGTCGACGGGAAGCAACGAAGCAAGCGTAGCCAACGATTTAGCCAGAAATCGGCATGAGTCCACGAAACGCACTCTTAGGCTGTTGTGTCTGCCTGCATTCGGGTACTCAAACCTCTTCGTGAATGAAATATATTTTTCTTCATTGTTAGCTAGCACGTTGACTTCTCCCCTGTCGATGTTTAAAGCTCTTACGATGAAGTGAGCATCATAATTGCTCATGTTGTGCAGGTAAACATTAACTGAATCCTGTTCCTTGAATTGTAGGTTACATGACTGATGTGCGGCTCCTCTGTATCTGTACGGTGGTGAGTGTTGATGGTCTCGCACCTTGATGTCCCTCGGAGTGAAGTCCTTCTGGCAGATGTAGCACGTCGTTGCCATCTGGAACTCCCTCTCCTCGTCTGCAGTGAGGCTCGGAGGGTTGCCGGGTTGACGCTGGCCGTAGAGAATGTTCCCTATGGTATTGAGGTCCTCCCGCAGCGTTGACATGAAGTGTTGGGCCGCATTCTCACCACTGTACAGACGCAGTTTTGAGAAAGTCTCGCAGGTATCGGTGTCATCGTCGTCGACATCTCCATCCTCGGCGCTCCTGTGACTGTCACAGATGTAATACGCATATGCATAAGCAACATGCACATTCTGCGTTTTAACATTTGCCGACGACGCTGAATCACCATGATGCCGATGATGGGGGAGTCCGGGTCTGGATGTCGCTGGATCCCAGGCTGGAGGTGCCACTGTTGGTGGGGGGTTGAGAGGCCTATCACCATCATACGGCACCAACATACTCTCAAAATCCGCATAGATGGTGAATCGGCTCTTCTGGGACCTTTCCGGATGGTTGAACTTGATGATCTTATCTTCCGGTATGTCGGTTCGCAGCGGCGCATGGTCGAAGCAGTATCGTTTGTGATCTTCAAGCCGCTGCTTACCGGACAAGTTCAACTTATTCGGTTGGTTGTCAAAGTGAGCAAAACACCTCTTGCATACAAAGATCTTCTGCTTGTGCTTTGTTAGCTGACTTCGAACCAACCTTTCAAAATCTGCAATGTATGCATAGTGGCACTTATCATCTTCGGTCAAGTAGAGGAGATCGAAGTGGTTGTCTGCCTCCTTCTTGGCAATGCGGAGAGGGTAAACAATGTGGCGTACGTAGAACTGGCCAGTCCGTTTATCTTTCTTCTTTTCCTCATCCAGTCCATACACATTGACGCTTACACCATTCCTCTCCTCAAACTTGCCGATCTTGTCCAGCCTGACAGGAAAATCCAGACCCGAGAAATCAATGTTGGAACGTGCACGGAGTTGCGGAGTGAAGTTTGAAGCTTGTAGACGGTTGGAGATATTCTTGTAGTCAATGTATTTTGTGAGTATGGCATACATAAAGCATTTTTGGTCTTCATTATAAACATTAACTACTGCTTTTTTGCTGTCAATGGATTGAGGTAAAGGGACGAAGGAGCTGCCTTTGAGCGGGCGGTAGACATTTACTCTCACCTCCATATCTAACACCTGCACAAATGCCCATCCCGATCCCTTCATCTCACATGCTTCTTTTTCAGCAACCAGTTTGTTAAATAACTCACTGCAAATATCCTCCTTGTTATCATTTTGAAGTATTACGACATTCCTGGTCTTGAAGGCTCGTCTGCAGGTTTCTCCGTGCACGTCCTGAAATTCACACTCGACCCAGAGGTTAACCTTTACGCCGGTGACATGTTTTAAGACTAGGTGCATGAGAGAAACTAACTCATCAAAAACGTCCGTCAAGAAAGCTAACAGTGACACTTTGTCCGACTCTGGTTCCCGAAGACAGTATGTCTTGAGGCGGCCACGGAAGGCAGTTTCAACCTCAACAAACCGCCCTGAAGCCAGACCGCGCGGGATGTCCTCGGGTTCCTTGTCCTCAGCATCACTGTTGCTGCTGCTACTTCCTGACGGCGTAGACGGGGGAGGGAAGTCCACAGGACGATTCACAACAGGTGCAGACACTGGTGAAATAAAGCCAGGGCGAAGTGCCGGACAGCTCTGACGAATGTGCCGCGCCAAGTTGTCCTTCCTTGAAAATGCCTTCTGACACTTGGGGCACGAAACACCTGAAAGAGGCATGGTATCCGTCTGTTACCTGGTCGAAGGTTGACAATACAATAACCGGAGAGGAGAGGGAACGGGGTTTATATAGACTCACACAGACCTTTAAATCTTTATTTTGATACACAATGATATCTCACAACATTCATGGTTTTGTATTCCGTTTTTATTTCTGTCAAATGCAGTTTGCTTTATAAATTCAAACTGATTCATATGACAAACTATGTATTTTCAAATATTTCAGTTTTCCATTTAATATGTTATCAGTTAATAATGATGTTTATTTCAAGGATAAAGTCTGCTAAAATTAAAAAACATCTAGTTTATTATGAGAAAAAAAAAAGAAAAAAAGTTGTACCCACTTTGTGCCCCACCTAAATCAGTCAGTTTTCTCATATAGTGATTTTCATAATGAAATTTGAAATGTGATTTTCATTCATTTTACTTTAAATCAGGTTTATTTTCAATTTTATAATAAGATAATAAATTACCTGTTGGAACATCTGGGACTGATGACGGGACTGGGACAGATGATAGGCCGGGAGCAGGTCCACCAGTAGCAAGTGAATCTATAAACAATACACAATATCCATAAGTTCCCTATGTAGTTATTAGCAAAAACATTTACAAAAAGCAACTTACAACATCCAAGGTTTTATACTCAGTTTTGTATTTCTGTTAGATGTAGTTTGCATGTTAACATTCAAACTAATTCATATGGTAATTATGAATTTTGCAATTTTTTAGTTTTCCATTTAATATGATCGCAAAACAAACATGATGTATCTTTAAGAGATACAGTCTGCTAGAATTAAAAGAAAATTAGTTAATTATGTAACAAAGGGTCGGACCCACTTTGGGGCCCACCTAAATTAGTTAGTTTTCTCTTATATTAATCTTCAGCATGAAATTGAAATGTGATTTTAATTCATATTACTTTAAATCAAGTTTATATTTGTTTTGTTTTTATAATAAGTTAATAAATTACCTGTTGGTACATCTGTGACTGATGATTGGCCGGGGATGGATGACGGTGTCGGGACAGATGACAGGCCAGGGGCAGGTCCACCAGCAGCAAGTGAACCTAAGAACAATACACAATACCCATAAGTTCGCTGTGAAGTTATTAGCAAAAACATTAACAAAAAGCAATAGGGATATTGGTTTAAGCTTTATTCTCAGTTTCATTATTTAAATGAATATTTTATTAGGATAAACATATTTTACACACCTGTACGGTCATCCAGGGTAGATGGAGAGCCGGTAGCAGGGTGTGTCGAAGGCGTCGGTGCATGAGCAGCACGCTGGTGACGCAGGAGGGCATCATGCCGGCTGAATGTCTTCATGCAGTCCGGGCACGAGTAAGAGTCCTCCGCTCCGCCGCGATGAGCCTTCATATGCCGTTGCAGATGGCATTTCTGCACAAAGTCGGCAAAACACACCCCGCAGACAAACCGACGTTTACACTCCATGTTGTACCTGAAAAATGCAAAAATTCGCTTAAAACTACACATTTTCCAATTTTTGGCTTCGAAAGAGGTTCAGTTCTATTTTTGGCCGGGGGGGGGAGGGGGGAGGGGGGGAGGGGGGGGGACTCATGTCTATTTTTGGCCGGGATGGGGGGGGGGAGGGGGGGGGCCCTTATGCCTACATGACTAACTACACTTCCTAATGGCTACTCTGAATTGCACAATAGTTCTATTCTACAATGATTTTAACATTCCTCAGCTAACTCTTTAACCTGAAATAAATACATTTTATTTTTACAAAACTCAGTCTTTGTTTTTTTTTTATAATTATCTGATTTTCTATATATTCTGTTTCAGTATTTACATAACTTTAGTTCCACTATGTAAAAACAGAAAGGTTTTATGACAACAGTTTCAGTCTTAAAGGTTACAGTTTAACTCAATATCCAGATTTAAGTTTAAAATACTATTTAAATAGTATAAATCACTTATGTGAATTCAGTTTAATTAGGTTAATATTTAAAAGTAAACCTACCCTTTGTTAGATGGTGATTGTGTAATATCATGTTAAAGACCAATTGTAGTCTCAAAATCCAGAATAAAGTTATCAATACTTTTTAAAAAGTAAAAATCATTTTTAAGTTCATTTATAAATATTAATTATTTGGTTTAATATTAAATTTAAGCATGGACTTTGTCAGTTGGTGATTGTGCAATATCATATTTAAGTCCAAATCTCAAGCAAAATTGATTGAATTTATCATTATAGTTTCTTAAAATGTTATTATATATTCTTACAAATACTTATAATGTATTTACTTACAGATGAAATATCCAAATCGCACTATTCCACTGTTGCACAATACACTCAGCACTTGATCACTCTGTAGAGCACTATTCTCACGTCCGCACTAGCTGAGTACCACCACTAGACTGAGTAAACCAACGAGCGATGACACGTACGCCAAACTAGGTCGGCGCCCACCTGACGCGCCAGCTTTCACATTCCATTAGTTCCACCTGTCGCAACATGCTAACTTTCACATTCCACGGGTGTCACTGCACCAGCTTTCACATTCTCGGCATAGTGCTGTTTATGGTTTCGCTAATGAGGCTACTAGCTGGCAGTAAATACACAAATTTCAGCTTTAATAATTTAATTTTTCCAGTACCATAATTTTTGGGTAGAAATCCCGTACGCAATACGATAATATCGTACAGATACGATAATTATGTAAACAGTCTCATTAAGCATATCAATTAAGCTAATTAACATATTAATTAGCTCATTAACATATCAAAGTTCAATTCCCAGCACCATAAGACAAAAAAAAAAAAAAAAAAAAAAGGTAAGTTAGGTTAACATAGCTTGAGTAAAGTTAGGTTTACTCAGTTCAAATTCTATTTTTAGCCTCGGGGGGGGGAGGGGGGGGAGGGGGGGTGCTCTGTGGGATGTGACGTCATCCTCCTCATCCCACCTCCGGTGGGACCCCCTAAAACACCCTACTCAAGGGAAAGTTAATAAAACTACATACAAATTCTCGGCACAAGGTATGTTGGGGTTTGGGGGGATGTTTGGTGGTGGGGGTTGTTGGTTGTGGAAGGTTAATTATTTGAACGGGGAGAGTGTCCGGGGGCCAGGAGGTTAGGCAAAAGTATTTGTTTGGAAATAGCAATGTCAAACATTTGAAAATAGTATAAGTTGCTTCATTTTTTGGTTGTTTGTAGGGGTTGAATGGGGTGAAAAATGGCCAAAAACTCCGCTTAAACGTGGGCGGTGGGGTCTCTCATTTTAAGAAGATATTAGAAAAAACCACGAGGAAAATTAAAATTTAATGAAAGTTAAACTTTAGAACTCTTTTAGGGGTTGAAACGAAATAAATTGGCGAATGCCCATTGATAGAGGCCTAAACCTGAGCGGTAAAACTGACTCTCTCCATGTCAAACTTTGAATCGAAATAAAAAATAAACTCACAAATAAAGAAAAACCAAAAAAACAAAGTGGAAATTTACAAACAAATTTATTTCAGGGCCCATTTTAGGGGTAAAGGAGGTGAGATAGGGCAAAATATTCGAAAATAAAAATCCAAATTTGTAGAAAAATTAATTTAAATACAGTATTGAGCTTAGTTTTTCAATAGAAAAAAAATAGGACCACTAGTTTGGTGGTTGTTAATTATTTGAAGGGGTAGAGGGTCGGGGGCCAGGGGGTTAGGCATAAGTATTTGTATAGAAATAACAATGTCAAACATTTGAAAATAGTTTAATTTGCTTCATTTATTGGTTGTATATAGGGGTTGAAAGGGGTGAGAGAACTCCAATGACCTCGCTTAAGCGTGGGCGGGGACACTGAGTAATACCAAGTCAAAACTTGGGTCTATCATTTAAGAATATGTTAGAAAACCCCACGAGGAAAGTTCAAATTTGATGAAAGTTCAACTTTAGGACTCTTTTAGGAGTTGAAACGGAAGAAACTGGCGAATGACCTTTGATGGGGCGTAAAACTGGACGGTAAAACTGACTCTCGTCATGTCAAAACTTATAATCAAGATTAAAAATTAACTAACAAATAAAGAAAAACCAAAAGATAAAGTGGAAAATAACAAACAACCTGTTTTAAGGGCCCATGTTAGGGATGAAAGAGGTGAGATCGAGCAAAATATCCGAAAATAAAAACATAAATTTTTTCTTTTCTATCTACAGGCTTTTTGTATCTACAGGCCTGTAAAGTTGTATTCAATGTTTGTTCGTTTTCGTCCCGTGATAAGTGTTATGTGTTTGTGTTTTTTATTGATCCTGACGATGCCATCAACCGATGGATAATTAAACTTCACACCTTTTATATTCAGCTGAGGATGATGCGCTTGCATTGAAACATGTTCTGAGCATGAAAATTTCAATTTGAGCTGTTTGACGGATCTACGTAAGTAATTTAGTCTTACAAAACATAAATTGTCGAAAAATTTATTTACATACAGTATTGATCTTTGTTTTTCGATAGGATAACTAGTTAAGTCATATTTTGTTACAGCTTAGCCATTTATTAGTTAGGGACGTGAATGTTGATGTGAACTATTCATTATTTAATGCCATTTTCAGTAACGCTGGTGGTTTAAATTATTTCGGATTTCCAGGCGGAAACAGAATACGAAAAAAATATTATGTTAATTCTAAGCAATGTTTGTTTGGCAGTGACTCCTAACAAGAGCATATCAGTCTCCAAACATAACACCATTTGAGTTTTGGACGTTGAGTTACCTGAAGAGTAAGGTTTTTGCTTCGATAACCACCTTTGTCAGAAAACATGGCATTAAATTAAGAGTCGTACTCTACAATATTCGCTTAAGAATAACTGAGTAATAAAAAAAATCAAAGATCGGTTTTTTGAGATTGGAAGATTTTTTTATTGACCACCCTTCATTATATTAATAGGGCATTAATAGAGTGAGTTTGTTACTCTTTTACTAACAACAAACATAATAGTTGTTACTGGTACTAAAACACTGCATTACACGGAATGAAGGCAATATTTAAAGATGTGTTGAAAATATTTAGGTTTAAATAATACAAATATTTTGTTTCGACGGGTGTTCTAAAATTAAAATTGTACATGGAAAAAATTGGAGAAATTTCAAGTCGACAAAAACGTATTGCAATTTCACGATAAGGTAGAATAGAACTATATCTAAGCGCGGTAAAACTGAACCAGAGAACCACAGGCCCAGATAAGTCTTACAAGGGCACGTACTGCACTACCGCCGGTATGAAGTGAAAACAGCGAGAACCGAAAATTAAAATCATTGTTTTAAATACAATTAGCACATGAAAGAATCGTACGATTAAAGTATTTTCAGGCTTAAAAGATCAACTTTAGTTGTAAAGAATATTTATTTATAAAAGTTATTTATTATTATTTTTACCGATAAGAAACACATTAGCAGTTGTGAAACCTGCATTAAACAGCAACTTAAAAGAACATGTGAGGTGGGTTTAACGAGGTAAATTTTCAAGAATTTTTTAGCTTTAGATGCATTTTTACGTTAAGAACTAATTATATTATAGGTGATTTGTAACGAATATGCTATAAAGACGATTTGAACCAAATTTCTGCCCTATACGTTTAATATCAAGCCAACTGGAGCTGGAAAACCAAAGGAAAATCTTCGAAAATTGGAATTTCTAGAGCGATCTAAGGGTGAAGGAGATGAGATAGGGCAAAAAGTCATAGGACCAAAGTTGTAGATCGTGAAAAATCCGTGACACGTGGTGCAGTCTGTTTTTCGATAGGACCATCCGTTCGGCCACTAGAGCTCAAAATAACAGTTGTTTAAAAAAGGCTTATTTTAACGATTTTTTAATAATTTTTTTGAGGGAGTTAAAATTTAAAATTGTGGGTTTTGATATTTTTCCCCGTAGTTTGAACTAATGAGGAACGTTCGTGCCAAATTTCAAGTTCCTAGCTCATCTGGAAGTAGAAAAGAATTCGTATCCTTAATCAGTTACACAAGCGGCCGTATATATATTAGATATATGAAGAAACATGTGCATTCCATAACAACCTATTATAGAAATAACCGTAAAAAATCTAATTAAAAATCTAAATAAAATTAAATTTTATGAAACAAAATTTCCACCCCAGTCAAATAAGACATTTTACCTAAATGGCTGTAACAACCCTCATACAAAAAAAAGTTAACAAAATAAGACACACAAATTGATTCAATATCTTTTTTGAATGAAAGCAGGAATGTGTCATACAAAACATGAAAATAATGAACTTTATCATAAGACAAGTGATCTTAAATAATCATTGCCACAGCAACGAATTATTCCTATTAAAACTCTTAAACCTAAAACTATAACCAAAACAATTATATGACCATTTAAATAAAAAAAGTAAATAATTCATAAAAATAATAAGTAAAGAAACTACAACAAATTCAAGACTTAATAAACATAAAAATATGCTTACGAATAATAATTAAAGACAATAGAGAAAACATGTACATGTACACAAACGAGTAAAAAATAAGTTCTGTTTTCATAATTTAAGTAAAAAACTTTAGCCTTGTAAACTAAAATTAGGTAATTCCTTTAAAACTTCAACAAAGTAGAGACTTCTACATCATTAATACCCAAAATTAATATTTTACTTAAAATACTTGTTGAACATTAAAATAATTATTAATTAAAATTTAAATAACAATTTCAACCTTAATTACTACTCTAAAAACTCCAATATCTATAGGTATTATACGTTTAGCACAAACCACTATAGCAACTATTTTAATATCCATAGTTACAAAATCATCTTGAATAAGAATAATTATATTATGTTCATATGCGTAAGAAGTATTGCATCAAATGAAAAGTTCTCACCCAATATTAAAGTAATTATTATTTATTTATTTACTTATTTATTTTTCTTTAGGGGTTTTTGAATATTATAGCGTTATAAATTGACGGATGTAAAATGTTTTCAAAATATGTTGGGAAACCTTACTCTTGATATCTAAGTACATTTTATAAGAATAAGAATGTTTTATTTTCTCCATAAATATTACAGATTATTTACACTGACATTTTGAATATTAAAAAAATATATACTGACAATAATGTAGAATAACATTTTAAGAAAGTCTTCAAAACAATTTATAAGAAAAACCTGGACAAACAACTTTGTCTAATTGTCCCAAGTTGCTATGTGGCGATGGGTAGAGACCCTGTCGCAACGTCCAGAACCACCTCGGGATTGCGGCACGTCCCCTGGTCCTCGTCGGGCCAGTTCTGGGGCCTCCACCTCTGACCTGTCAACTAATGGGCACTGCGGACTGTTCACCGGGTGGCCTCTGTTACCACCGAGTTACTTTTAGTGTTTTTAAAAATATTTCTCTGTCACCATTGCTTTTGATTTGAGGCAAGCTTTACTCCAAGCTTTATTTTGAGGCTGCAGCCTCAAAATGACTTAATGCCTAATAATTATACATTAACTTGTATATTTTACCCAGTGTGTTGTGTAATTCTATACCAACAATTCTATGACGCTCAGAAGTCCAAAAACTTTATTCCTACTTTGCGATTTGGTTTTTTAATGTTAATAGTTAAACAAATTTTCTCTTAAAACCTTGGATTGTTTGTTTTGAAAAAAATCCTTAGAATCGTTTTTACGTTTTGTACATTTATAAAAATGTATAGATATTATTGATTACGAATTTTTAGAGTAGTTTCTCTTAGATTATTTAGAAAGAGAAACTAAGAAAACTAGACTACTGAGGGAACATTTTAGACAATAGGTTTTAGTTCCCAGAAGAAAGTAAAACAGTGGTGTCTGCCTTTAGAGGATGTTGAAACCTATATTTAATATGCAATCAACATTAGAAACTTCGGTGGCGCGGCGCCCTAGCTTCTGCGCCATTAAAATAAAATTAGTATTCAGCCTGTAGACTGTTTACGAACAGGCACGGGCTTAATTTCATACTCTAAACCGGGCCAAATACTGTTATTAACACCCTTTTACACCCATAAAAGACAAAAGCAAGAGCAAATTACTGCTGACATGTGTGCTAAAATGTTGCCACCTGTTTATGTACGGACATATTACAATTTGTTACACTCTAGTCCAATATTGCCGTAGGAGAAATGCAACTTGACGTAGATGGAAACTAGTTTAAACAAGCAATACTAAAAACTGCCTATGTTTATAAATTTTTTTATGGAAGGAAGACAATGATTTTCTTATCGTAAATAATCGACTTCAAATAATTACCAGATGCATTCCTATTTTCCACTTACAAGTAATTTTTGACATAGCACGTCCTAGTTGAACATCTGTTGGAATTGCAGTTTCTATTTACTATGAATTTTCACAAAACCATTCATTTGAGTGGTACATTAAAAAGTGCCAGTCAATGATCTAACCCTCGTTAATCTCAGTGTAGAATAATATAAAGCTTTAAGTTCACGCGTGATCAGGCTGATTATCTATGTAAAATTTCTTGGGGACATAACCTTTTATTTCATAGCTTCTTAAACTAACGAAGAGGAAAACTTGACACTTTATTTGCCATTAAATTTCATAACAAATACTCAGCTATCATAGACTAGTACAGTAACAAAATTTACCTTCAGTATTTTATGGTACTTATCAACTAATTATGTTTCTACAGGACTTTTACTGTTAGTAATACAAATATTTTACCTGAGTTAAACAGCCTTGTCCGAGAGTGAACCCCATAAAACTTTACTTTCAATCAACGTTTACGGGTTCTTGAAAGCTTTCAGTTTTCGCTTGTATCTCCTACAGAGTGGATAGAACTATAAAAGTGTCAGCGGGGCTCCAGTCTCAATAAAGCAACTGGCGCCTTTCGCAACGAAAACTGGCCCAGAAACGGCGGAGAACTCTTTCTTTGTTTTCTGTCGGTAAATAAACACCAGAGCTCAGATCTAGAGGCTGTTGGGTAATTCGACCTAAGTGTGAAAGAGCATCAGTTTCCGGAGTCTCGAAACTCATTTGAGAACTTGTTGATTTTCACACTGAATCTGTTTGATGGAATGAATCTCCAATCTTAATGAGTATCCAATCCTCAATTAGTGTCACGATCCGGATCTGATTGTTTTAGAACACGTCGACGCATAAGTCTTTCCCCCCAATAAATCTTTAATTTCCCAATAAATTTCTCCCAATAAATCTTTAATTTCAAATACACTCGTATTCTATAACATGCGTGTATTTGAAATTTGTATGATTTGTATTGCATTATTATTATATTATAATTATTTGTATTGCAGTTACACTTTTTTGATATATCAAAGTAGGATATCAAAGTTTACGATTAGACCCACAAATCGATACAGATTTTTTTTAACTTTCATCAAAATATAAACGTAACAAAATGAAACTATACCCAATTATGAAATAGTTTTCAATACATATATTCCACTTCCCTGTAATTTGAATTAAAGAAACCGAAATATTGCCTGAAATTAATATTACTAAGAGTTGCATTATTACCGTCTTAAGTTTATAAAAGCATTTTTTAACTTTGAACCCATTGCGACACTCTTTTTAGTTTATCGAATACTGTATTTACTCTATGAATTGTCCATCTTCATCCTTGGAACTATGACAAGTGTTTGTGTTAGTTATCAACAAATGAAAATAGGCCTACCACTAATGACCTCCAATGATTTTGGTTGAGTAACCCAGAGGCATGACACGCCCAGTGTTGTTCAAAACCATTAAAATTTATACGCATTCGGCAAACAGTAATCCATTGCCAGTATAAGGTAAATGCTTCCAAAAACTACTTTGGCAAAAATGCTTCATTTTTCGGAAACTTTATTTTAACACTTTGAGTAAAATATTTAAACATTTAATTCATTGGGTCTTTAGAAGACAACTTTTAATCCCAGTAATATAAGAAGCTGGGATAAGATGCCCCATGAGGTTTTCTAGATCTTAAGACAAAAAATAACTAAAAACTTTGAAAAGCTCAGTTTTTATGTTTAAAATTTTACATTCTTATTCTATGTTTTTAATTTATTACAGAACCTGATAGTTTTTTTAACTTTAATCTAAATCTTATTATTCTAACTCAGAGCCACTACAGGAGTCTGGTCTGTCGTAGATATTTTTGAGGAATCTGCTTAATGAGGTACACCTTGAAATAAAAAATCCAAACACATTATTTTCTGATATCAAGCAATCCCATGTAATCAAATAAATGAAATCTGCAGTTAAGTAACTAACTT
The DNA here is from genome assembly GCA_035578135.1 of Flexamia atlantica. Classification (NCBI taxonomy): domain Eukaryota; kingdom Metazoa; phylum Arthropoda; class Insecta; order Hemiptera; family Cicadellidae; genus Flexamia; species Flexamia atlantica. Next base: position 30,757,123 of record JAQJVK010000012.1, read on the forward strand.
TCTGAAAAGTGGCTAACCTTAACCTTTTCCCCAAACCGCCATTAACACTAGTGTCGAGGCCCGTGTTATTATGCGGTGGCAAAGTTGTCGTAATCGTGTGTTGTGTGTTACAGATGGCATTCGTACCGGATCGTCAAGGCCGAGTGGATTACGTAAGTAGTTTTTAAAAGCTAACTGATAACACCGAAGTTAAAATGGCGTATCTTTTATTGGCGTTGATAACATTTTCATTAACGTCTGTTATTGGCTATGCCAGAGTGTTTGACTATGCAGAACACATAGATCGAATTGACCTAGAATAATTTTTTCATCTACAGTAGGTTCTAATGGCACCTAATTTTTGGGTCCATTAATTAAACCCAATCGGGAGAATTAACATGGGAAATTTGTTTTAATTCTCTTATAAGGTTTTTATATCTATTTATCTTTCCAATCTCTGATCCTCCGAAAAAATATTGCAAAAAATATTTGTTTTTGTTTTTTTCATACACGGCATACGCCAATCTACAAATATGCAGCAAACAAAAAAAATACACATAAATAAATAAATTAAGTCCAGCATTTTGGTTTCAGCTTCAAGATAAGTAACTAATCTTCATATGACTCATGCAATACAATGTGGAAAATTCTTCAGGCGAACAAGCTAATACAATCTATACCAAGATCTATCATGCAGTAGCGCTACATTCACAAGCAATAAATAAATAAAAATATAAAGTTCAATGTTCATTACATACCTAGTTTAAGAAAGAAGCAAGCTAATACAATACAAGACCAAGATCTAAAATGCAATTCAGTGGTACATTCACGATAAATAAATTGCTTTGAAATATAAATGTAGTCTCCAAGTACCAGAAGAACTTAAAATAGAACTACTCACTCCAAATGTACTTGAGTGAGACAGAAGGCTATATAAAATAGTAAACTGATTTGGCGTTGATCTGAGCGAAAAAGTTATAACAGCCAATAATAATTCTGAAAAAACCAAGAGCTGGTGTAATTGGGTACAGGTATTGATCTTACCCGGTATGAGTGTTTTCTTTCCAACTGAAGACCTATTACACTTTACCCTTCTTCCCCATAAAAGTGTTAATATGTTTACTGGATTCCTCTATTTACAAACATTACTCAAGGCATCAGATGCTGCACACTTCCTCTGAAGATAATCCATTGTTATGTTCTTTAACAGTGCCTTGAAACATTGGTTTGCAGTTTTTTTTCTTTGTTTTAGCGAATTTCCCCTACAGGGAAGAAGCCGATACCGTAGTACTCATGGTAGAACCTAAGACCCAGACCATAAAATTTTTCGTTTTGGGGTCCCCAGAAGCAAAATCACCGTTCGTTCGAATTTATATATATATGTAATATCTATATATCTATATACAGATATGTCTGTTAACACGATAGCGGCCGTAAATATAGTCCAATATTAATGAAATTTGGTACAGACGTGTAAAGTGGCAATCACTCGGACGAGTTGGTGAACCAGCCCGATCGGACCACTGGAAGGGGGGGTAAAGGGGGATAAACCCCCAAAATGGGTTTTTTGTGGTTTTTACATGGATAAATAAAATTTATAGAATTTTTGATGGCAACATTGAATTAAGCTAAAAAAACAAACAATTTTGTATTTTGAATCATTGCTCTATGTTCATTGGTTACCGAGATATTGAAAGTGGTAAACACAGTACGTTGTCCCAATGTTAACCTTATGGGAAGTAAGTAAAATGCTATATCTAGCTTATTTCTCAACATATCTGGATAAAGCTTGGTTTGTGGCTTAATCTAGATGAAATCTAATGTTTAATAGTCTAAAATCACCAATATTTCCATTTTCGTGGCAGCAAACTTGCATACTCATTCTCCATGTTATTCTCATGGAGCTTACAAAAACATGTCAAATCTCGCTATGTTGGCTTGAACTATACGTTCTTTTGCATTTGAAATTCGCTGAGTATGCAGGTCTGCTGCACCGGGGGGTATTTTCCTTTGCTTTTTGTGTATATTCAACTTGGATTGATATAAATATTGCCTAGTTCAAGGATTATGTCTCCGGCTCCATGAAAGCTATAAAGTTTCGAAAACAGTTTAATTGTAGGATTTTTTTCTTCTTTAAAGGGCTCTCTGAATAAGAAGATGCCAAAGATAAAAGTAAAAAGAAAAGATAAAGGTGAAAAATGATTGCTCATATTCGAGACAAAAAAATGGTTTATATTACCCTGATCCGTCAAGTAATCCAAGTTTATGTAGCTTTTGCTACGGCTGCGGGCCGTTTCGATGCACTTGGCATCATCGCCGGGCACAAGAACATTAAAAAATGACTAAAAAGTTCGTCATGGTAACTTGGATTACTTGACGGAACAAAGTAATATAAACTATTTTTTGTTTTACATCAGTGATCCGGAGGCTACAATCATAAAATCATATTCGCGAGTACTTTGATTTGTTAAGGAAAAGGTTGTTTGGAAACTTCAGATTCGGATTCGGTGACCCAGAAAACATAGTTCAGCCAAATTTCATTGACCATTTTCTTCCTTTGCTATTTTTGTCCTGTACTCATGGGATATTTTTACGATATATTGCCTGGACTAGTATCAAGGTGTTCACACTTCAGTTTGTTTATTTATACTGTTGTATTAGATTAAATATTTATATCCGAAAGCCCGATGTACGGTGTCCTTAGGTGTTTAGGAAGTTTGAATGGGAGAGATCCTTACACCTTTACAGAGAAAAATATAAAACTAGATAGATCAACTTCGAACTTTCCAAAGTGTCTTAGTGATTGGATGGTCGGTTTGGTATCGCATAACGGACAAACAGGCACACACTGGATTTTATATATTTAGATAAAAAAAATCATAATAACCATATCATTCTGAACATCATATAAACATTTGATGCCTGCATCAAAAACATCTATCATTCTTTTTAGTCAGTGTTGCTTTATCATTACTATTCCATTACCGCTACAACATCCTGTCGGCCACCCAGGCGAATCAATCGGACAGAGAGGAACCATCAATTCCCATTAGCAAAGGCAGGAACCCCGCATTTGCAGGCAGGACTGTGATCAGCTGATCCCAAGGTCACGAGGTAACCCTATGGGGGGCCGCCATCACCCAAACCCAAACCAGCATTTACAAACAGGGTCAACCTGCCTCCTTTTCCAAATGGCTCCTAATTCGTTTGATTAATGCTAAGCGATGTCCAGAAGAAATAACAGGGATGTAAAGTAAGACGTTTAAATGTAGCTCCTGCTGCTCGTGGACGTAAACTGGTTGTTAAGTATTCAGCACAACTTTCCACGCTGTATTTGTGAGTGCTCTTTGCTAGAGATTTGAAAGTAGATAAGCGTGCTGAATTTGGAAATTACAATTCTTTGTGTAAGATCGTTATCAACTGAAAGCCTTCATTTGATCAGAATAAAGGATTGCATGGCATTATTTTGATGGAGAAAATTCGGCAAAACATAGTTAACTATAACTGTTACACAAGAGACTCATTTCTTACAATCTGTCGAAATTAGCTTATCACCCTACAATCCAAGTCAAATAGACTTGTCTCTCCAATCCTCCTCATTAACCAGCCCTCCTTCTGCCCTACATCGCAGGAATGTGTGGGTTCAAGCCTTCAGGCTCGTTCCCTTGTTGACGCTGATAAGGGCGGACACATCTTTGAACTAATGACTTGTCACTACAACGCAGTTTGCTCGGTCCCGCCATAAAACAAACCGAAGACACGAGTCTGTGATAATCCCTTCTCCGGAGGAAAGGAGAGACGTGGACTACCTCAGGGCGGGGGCTTACTAAGTTACATGGCTATTTCTCCCCACTTTGCCACATTTAATGAATAATCTTTTTGTCGTTCTGACTGTTGTAAGCAAATAAGAGTGGCTGTCAAGATACGGATTGTTTTGTGACCATTATGGTAGTTGTTATTTCGTAAGAATTCAGTGAACCAAGGAAGCAATTAAAACCATACAACTTCCAAAGTGACTGCAAAACGAGTAAACTCGCTAAGCATATAAGAAAAACTAGATTACTGTTAATCTATTCTTCTGCCCTATCAAAATTACGTAAAATAACCCACCATCATTTTTGCACGTGCGGACTATAGCCTTTTACAAAGTTGATGTGCATGAATTCTAATAAATTGATTTAATAATAAGATTTTATAAAAAAAGCTGATAATGATTTTATTTGGATATCTGGTTTGGTTTAACGCCATACTAAAGTGCTAATAAATCATTCCACTCATTTGCTTATGCCAGATTTACATATTACAAGGGAATTCCTCCGCACAGTACGTCCACTCAAGTGCATTAACCCGTAACCTGGAAACGTCAACATTCTCCCATATGACCGGACAAACTTCCTTCTGCCAGTTTAATAAAGGACTAGAAATAGACCTCTAGCCACATGCTTTATAAATCTTAGCAAACTAGTGCTCTTCAAAGAAATTCAATCATTTTGATATCTTTTATTGTTGCAATTCGCGCTTTTTTAGGACAAATATGTTTTGTTGTTTTTGTTTTTGTCAGAGTATAAGACGAATTAAAAAATTTTCACGAGGTTACGATGTGCCTCCAAGGTGGCTCCCTCCTCGTGATTTATACATTCCGTCTCACCGTCTCTCCTGAAGGATTCCTCGGCATATCCAAGGTGACCGATTGGTATTCCACCGACTCCTGAGAGACAATAGCCCCGCCGACAACCTGTCACATTCCTCCGACCAGCTGCTCAGCCAAGGCCTCGGTTCTGATATAGAACTGATTATAAGTTGCGAAACACACTTTCTATCGGACGCCTCATCTCCGGTGAGCCTACTACCGGTTCTGGTTCATGCCGGGTTAGCCTTAGATTATACGCTCGGAGATGCCTTCAAGGACGCGGGTGTGTGATGCTGGTTTGAATGGTTAATGAGATTTGCTTCAAAAATAGGTTAAAATGTTTTCTAAAGAGATCCTAATTTTTATTTGGTTTTACATTCAGTACTAAATTGTTCAAAGCTCATATACAAAACTGGAAGAGTTTGAGGATACAACCTTTTATAATCATACAGTCATACATCAAAGATTGCGGTGAATCTATTTTCATTCGAGTACATATTTTTTCTTTACTTATTAAAACAGAATAACTGTTAGTTGAAAAGATATATTTCAAGCATAAATAATAATGTAAATATCAGCCTTAAGACATTGTTTTGTTGGAAGTGAATGTAAAAGGAAGAAATTCTATTAAATTTATTGGCTCAATGTCATAAGCAATCTAATGTTTTCGACTACATATAGTGGATACCTGCAAGGCCCTTTTGTCCTGGAGACATCAACAGCACAATCTTGAGGTTTAAACATAAACTCTCCCGTGAATTAGATTTTCTTAGCGTTTTAAAATTTTAGGCAAACGCACAAATCTGAAATTTTCACGAAATTCATTACCATTTTCACTATATGTGTGTTAGTCTTCAATTTTGTATCACGATTTTCTGGTTCACACAAGAGTTTAATGTTTTAAAATCTTGACCCAAGACTCAGTTTTTGAGGCTCCAAACAGCTTCTCTTTAGTAAAAAACATTTCCTTTCCTATACCAGTGAGTCGAAAATTTTTATTTAGTAATTCCTTAATACCCATTTTTATTCTAAATGTTAACTGTGTTACTTGTTGCCAGTTGCCAGATTATTTTAGCAAATTAAATGTATTCACGTGGCGTATCTCATTACTCCTTTGCTTATTTCCTAAAATATATTATCTTTTATTAATTTTTCACTAACTCCAAGTTATAAATCCTTATTTAATGCTGTTATTGACAGAAAGTAACGCTTTTCATTATGCCATAATATTGAAATTTTGTTAAAAGCTGTTAGTATAAACAGTTTTCTTTAAATTTTTCTGTTTGCGTTTCCCAGTTCCCACCAAGTGGTATACCTGGGCTCCCATACTCAGTTTCCTGAAACCTTTCCTTCCTTTAATCTTTCTTCATTTTTATTCTAACTAACCTATGCCTAACCTAACCTAACCTATCCTCATTATGTTTCCAAAGCCAGCATCTGGCCGGTGCCGGGGGCCCCATAGGTGAGGACCACTGGGAGATTAGTAGTGTGTTTAGAAAGAGCTTATCTTCTGGGGGAGGGGGGGATTAAAATGCGTTTTTGCACCTTCAGGTATATGAACAGTTCAATCACGTCTTGGAATTCTCATAATACTTAAGACACTTGCCCAGATATCGGGTGTTCTGACCTTGGCCTAGGCCGAGTAACCGCACGACTCGCCCGCGGCTCTCGGGGATCATGACGCCGCTATCTCGCTGATCTTTGCGGTTGTAATTTAACTGGACTCATGGTTTGTTAAATGTTAAACAGACCATTACAATAACTTTGTAGCAAGTATTGTCTATTATTGAACTTAGTTTAAATGTTAGACAAGCCATTACTTTAAAATAGATAAGGTTGTTGAGTTTTCATCTTCGTGTACTCGTTTTGTTTTTCAGATACAAATATGTTATGCGTATTAAACCTGATCTTTCCTTACTACTTACAAACGTAATGATTTTATTAAAACAAAAAATAATTTACATATGAAAATCAGTATGCACGAAATATAAATTACAATAAAGTGTATAAAGCTTTGTTAACTTTGTATCTTTGAATGCAGTAACTGTACAAGTTTTGTATGTACAATTTTACGGTTGTATTCAATAAAATATTATCATTACTATTATTTATTCATTCTTAATTTTTAAGCTATAAAAATATAACTCATAAAGAAAAATAAATTCATGTTATTTTCACTCTTTTATAATATAGGTTGATACGGTTGATATAAACGAAAGTCAATAGTTATGGTACAATTGATAGAAACATTACAAAAGTACAACATCACAAAAGTCTGACGGCTAAACATGATGCTGTATTGGCGATTCCATCCTATATTAATATGGACATTCGGTATCAATAACCTATTTCGTATTGCATACACAAGTCAACTATAATTACTAAATCAGGTTTATTTGGTGAAAACTCTGTTTAGGAGTACCACTCCCAAATATAAGCTTTTACATCATTCCTCCAATATCACGGTCATAATCTAAATCATTTTAAACTGCCATTACAATATGTAATTACCACATGTACGGCTTGTACGGCATTCTCACCAGTACCTCCTTAATTGACGGTTGTTATTTCGGAAGTCGGTCATTTCTGATGGTATCAACTCCCCAGATACATGTTCTGCCATCTCGCCAAGCCCGCTGTGTCCAGAAAGGGTCCGGTATGCAAAATTATACCATCTGCCATTTGTGTAGGCTGAAAATGTGGCAGCGGATTTTAGCGAGTTTTATCTCGCATTTGCATTGCAGATTGGCGAGGACTCCACGTGCTAAATTAGTTTGTTGATGTTTCTGAGATTGCATTATCTAAAGCGAATGGGTTGTACGTTTTGAAAATTGTTTTCGTTCCTTAGTTTTGAATTTCTTTGAATGGTAAAGCCTGATACAAAATTTTCCAAAAATTATTTATTTTTATCAATTTTAAGTCAATTAGTAGAGTAAGTCAATTTTAAATCGTACACTTATTTTAAACATTTCTACAAAACCATAACACAGCTGATAACAAAGTTTAACTTTTTGACTTTAAATAATTTTTTTAAATTTGTTCATGAACCTGGTATAGTTTATAAAAAACATTGATGGTAAAACTAAATTGGAAACAAACTCAGCACCTCAATGTTATTGATTGGAGTAGTAAATAAAAATCCCTGTTGCCAATTAATTTAATACAATTTCTCTTGTCGGTTGAATAAAATTGGCTAAACCAGAACACCATTCAAGAGGAGAGGAGAAAATTTAACCATTTGAATTAGCCTAAGGAAATCCCACCCTCCAAAAAATAATCTTTTACATCTAAAAGAAAGGATTACCAATTATTTCGCAATTATTAAGGAAACAAAAGCACAATACATGTAAGCCGTTCGTGTTTTTAAGAAATCGGTTTGTTAGTATTACAGAACCAATCCCAAAGCAACCCCCAAAAACCCAAGCGGAATGGGGTGTAAACGTCTCATGTCCAGACACCGGCCCATATCCCCCGATAGTTGCCTTTGACGCCACCAGGGCGCGGCACGGGCGCCGCCCATCCCCACTTTGAGGGTGTCTTTCAAGATAAACAACCCCCAACTTTCTATTTTGACAAATAACAGGCGCGCCCTTTTGTCCGGGGTGATGGGTCTCTTCAAATAACAAATTGGGCCGGGATGATTCTATTAGTGCTAAAATAACTTGGATGAGTGTCAGAGGATGTTTTCCTTATGGGGGCTTGCAAGATTTCTGGGTAGGGTCGGATTTCTTCTGATGAAAGGACCTTGTAAACGAGAACTATTTTTATGATCTTAAAAACCTACACAACGATAGATACTTTATCTCACTCTCTTCCATACCCACAGGAAATATAAATGAAAAGATAAATACATCATATAGAGTTCATGAAGTTTCATATCCGTTTATAAGTTTCTGGATCCGAAAAGCCTTGTGGATAATATAAAACAATAAACCACTATCAATTCCAACGTAAGTGAGCTTTTATGTTCTAGTTCCAAGTCTCAATTTTTATACATACATATTTGATTATTCTTTCAAAGACATTCTGTTTCATATTCGACCTTTATAAATTTTACATTGTTCACTTTTTTCAGTTTAAAAGCAGAAATATTCGAAAAAATATCCCACAGACAATTATAATCCCGGGCACTGCTAAACAGTTGTCGCTGACCGTGTACCTCACGGAGGACCAGGTACCGCCGAGGTCAACCATGTGTTCATTACCCCACCGGATGTCACAGGGCAGCGGCCTTGACCTCGGCGGTGGGACCGAGAGCCCATCGGCTCGACAACTCTCAATGACTTCATCACTTCGGATACTGCGAGCAAAACAAACAAGTTTCAACGCCCAAGAGCCACTTGTTTGACTGGCCTCCCAAGTCTGACAGTGTTTGAACTGGTCGTCTGTGGGCTTTGTGTTTGTTAAAGTAGCCTAAGGTGGCAACACTGTGGAGGATTGTGTTTGCAATAATAGACAAAGGCTTGAAATATTGTGAAGTCATTTAAGCAAGAGGTTTGTCTCTCAGAGTAGGTAAAAATGTCAGCATTAAAACATAAAGTTTATATTTTATGTTAGATAATAAAATAGAAACTCAAATAAATAGACATTGCAACTTGAGGATGGCGATTGTAAATAACTTTCGAGAGACGGACGAGTGAGACGAACTTTTCGTAAATTGTGTACTACTGCAACTGACGATGATGAAACCAATGCAATAGTTTTAACGAATTTCTCCGAAGTGGAAGTAGCTAATTTATTAGTTACCATAGGATTAATCTTATAAAAACAATTTAGATTTTTTAATCATTACTCTACGTCAATCCATTGCTGAGATATTGAACGTACTAAATATGCAGGACATTGTCTCAAATTATCTTTCTCATTGGGCCTAAATAAGTTATAATTTCCCGGAAACCCCCCCAAATTTAACTTTTCTATGTGGGTATTTGATTTGTTTTTATATTTATTGAGTTGAGTTCGTTGACTGAATGTTGCTGATATTATACATGATCAACAGAGTCAAGAGTTGATGTGATCTCCATGGTCATGAGACTAAGATCAACTCGAGCACAGTTTTTAAAAGGATACAAATCATCAGAAATTTTTATCAGACTAATACTCATTAATAAATGTTTACTTATACTACTGCAATAAAAACCAATGATCCCCTTGTTCATTTGCTTTATGTTAAAAGCTTTGGAATGAATGAGCTTTTATTAATGTACTATTTATTGAAAAAATTAATTCCCCATACATTTATTATTCGTTGTGCTTGTTCCACAAAAACAAACTCTAATACATTCGCTGAGTACTCAGGCTGCTGCGACAGCGATGGAGGTTTGAATAAATAAGTTTTAATACAATAAAGATCTATATTGGTAATTTTGTCAGTCATCGAAAATTACAGTACTAATTTTGTACAGTTTGTTCTTTAAAACTCTTATACCTATAAATTGTTGTTTTATGCTTTTCATATCGCCAATAAAGACGACATAGGTTTTCAAATGTACAAATATGCGCAGTATCGGAGATGATTGTATGATGTATAATCGTATTGTACTCTGACTAACCCCATAGTCACTTGTTGCTTTGGCATCTGGCGAACACCTGCGTCTGTTTGTTCTATGATTAGCTCATTTAACCAACAGAAAAACTACTACGCACTGAAAGTGGAGATTTAGAACAGTCCTAATAGGATAATAAGGTCTTTTACTTTACAGTTTTATAAGAATCATATTTAAAAAAATACCCTAAATACTTGGAATTTTTTGGATGGTTGCTATAAGACAGAAAGATTTACCTTAGACCTATGGGAAGACACTTTTGGATCTTTTAACTTAAATATTATGAAATAGAAGAAGTGTCAGTGTGTATTCCTTTGTTATTCCGAATATAACACGTAAACATCACTGAACCATCTGTGCTGAAATTTAACTCAAAGATGTATAGTGAGCTTAGCCAACAGACAGGCCCATAAATTATGCGTTCAAACACCCTCGGGATTCACCCTGGAGACTTTATAGATATAAAATTTATATAAATCTTTGGAATTGTGTTATTTTTTATTTGGTTTCCATAGGAAATACTGATAATTTTCCAGTTATTTACTTGGTCCGAAGAATCAAAACAACTGCTAGTCTTTAATGATTAATAAATTGGGTAACTAAAAGAATTGAGTTTTTCCCAGAAAATGTTAACTTGCATACAGTTTTAATTACAATAAAAACACAATTCTAAAAATCATTTCAAATCATAACACACTGTCCATAATGTCATCACCTTGCCCATTCGATCTCAAGCAATACACCAACAGATTAGGTCTAAAATTATCCCTGAAATCGTAATGGAAAAAGAATTGGGAATTCACGTTTGTAACGGATCTGACTTGATCAGTTTTAGGCTAATGATAGAGGGCCAGTTGGATTCGAGTTGGTGTAGGCTGCCCCTCTGAGATGGGAAATTATCTAAAGAAGAAAGATGTAGAGGATCTTGAAGTCTGAGAATTGCCTTGAATTTACTGTATTTTGATTTATTTATTTTTATTTCGATGTGAGACCAACACTGTTCAAAGGAAGTTAAAATGTCACATCTATATATTGATTAATAAACAATTATAAGATTCTTTAAATAATATGATGATACATTAGATATATATAGATTTAACATCTTCTTATTCGTTTTATGTTATTCGTCACAATAGGGTTCAGCTTATAAAAACAAAATAGCATTTTTAACTTTACCCCAAACATAAACCTTAGTCTTGAGGATTTATCTAAGCTGTTTGTCAGGGAGTCTTTGTGGCTTAAATTAGCCTAATACCATATCTAAAAATTCTAATCCCCTAAAAATAACATAATGATTTTAAATTTCTTAGTTATGTTAGGCCTTTTAAAATAATTTTACCTCAAAAACTAACATATACCACACAATTACTGCAGATTTATATACAGAGATCTTTTTATCTGTTTCGATGCAAACAGCTCGGGAAATCGTGACTTCTTATCTGAATAAAGAGTCCTCGATGATCACCGTTACTTACAGTAAAGTTGTAATGTCCCACATAAGTAAATGAAAGTTATTACGAATTTCCTTAGATGAAAACAATAAATTACAAAACAACTCAAAAAGACATATAAATACCTTCGTCATACAGCTCCTATGTTGTAACGAACGTTACGGCCGTTTCGGCATTAATATGCCATCTTCAGACTTTGAATTTCAACCAAAAGGTGTCGTTAAGATATAAAAAAGTCACTGCACATCACACACATAACACAAAATTTACATTTACAAAAACAGGCCTGTTTCGCGGTTGAAATTCAAAGTCTGAAGATGGCATATTAATGCCGAAACGGCCGTAACGTTCGTTACAACATAGGAGCTGTATGACGAAGGTATTTATATGTTAATTAGTCATATCGCAGCTCAGGGGCTATAAATATGGATTTTAATCAAAAAGACAGTTAATTAATTTAACCACTCAGATAATTGTCACCTAATACTTACCATACATAAGTAGTATTCCTTTATTATAATATCGTTCTGCAGGAGCGCTTTTTGGCTAAAAGGTGCCTGAAAAGCGCTCCTACAGGAAGATAGAATCAAATTCAATAATTAGTTTGTATTCACGTAATTTTTATGAACATCAAACATCTAGAAGTCTTAAAAAATCCATGGAAACAAATAAGTTTTATTTCATTCTAAAATGGTAATTTATGGTTGAAAAAATATGTTTTCCATGGAAACAATGGTTTTATTTACTTTACCTTGTCTGCAACTTATAAAAAGTAGTTTACGCGATAAGATGTATCGTCAGCTATAAAGTAGTAATAGTCTAATACGTACAGTTTACAGCAAAACTGTTTGAATCACAAATTTGCTTAGCTATGCTCTTGTACATCGACAATAAGTGCGAGTGAGACAGTGTAAGTTAACGTCTGTGGCGCCGGGACGAAGATGATTTAGGGCCGAGAACAACGTTTTATGGTTTATTGGCATGGAGGAATAAACAGTTCGAGTTATAAACAGAACAGCATATCATCGTGAGTTGTCTCCTATTGTTGGACGTAGGTGCTAATAATTTTAAAAATAACACTTACTTTTTTTTAGCAAGATTAAGACTCAAGTCACGAAAAACAACGCTCTTTCTTGGCCCAACGATGATTAATTTTTCACATGTTTGCTTTTCTTTTCTATTTTAACATGGCATTTACTAAAGGTTGAGACACTTTAATGTTTTCTATAGATTTCATGGAGATTGTGCATTATCACATTATTGACTTGTGTTTGACATTGCGTTTATATTAAAGATACGTTATATTCACGTTGTAATATAGTCATAAAGAAATTTTCGAAGTTATTCACAATATTCCATACTTTTCAGCATTTCATTCAGGAATGCTAAGATCTTAGATGATCCACTTCTGTTTAGATCATCTTTTTGAAACTGGGTTTTCGGCGTTGAATTCCATTTTAAAGACCTTTAAAATGAGTTACATCTCATGCGTATGGTTAAGAATTTAAACTTTTAATGTGGACCGTCCCAAGATTTGCAAAATGTCGCTTATTTATATGTAAATGATTGTTCTTGTGTAAACACAATTGCTATCTAAGGTTCATTGCTCATAGATTCAGATTTCCTGATTCAGATTTTCAGATTTCAGATTTCCTGAGAAATCAAATTAAATTGTTCCATACTTTTGCTCAACCCTTTTGTATTTTTTTTGCATAAATGCACCACATAGAGCTAAAACAGGAAAGACAGATTAATAATACTGATAATTTATGATTGAATTAATATTTTAAAGTTATCTTTAAGGTTCGGCTTGTCGTTCTTTGGAATATAAATAATTCTAGTCTTTTACGAGTTAGAAACTTTGAAGGTTATACAATTAACCTTCAGTCCGCGTTCAAATTGGTTATGTTTTGAAATGTGCCAAGGTATTATTACTGTTGATGTTGATTAGAATGTTGATTATACAATGTTGATTATTATGTTGATTATATGTTTGATCTATTACTTGTTAAGCATTGTTTACACCATCATTTTCATTTTGGAATGCCGTCGAACGCACGGAATTCACTGCAACTATCATCGCATTGTTTATACATTTACTGAAAAATAAAAATTGAAGTAGTTGAAACCCCATTCTAGTCTGTAAGCTTAGCATCCGGTAAGGTCTTCAAACCCTGTAACCAGCAAGTCGTGTTGTGTGAAGCTTGTCCTCGGCCACCCCGGTGACGTGACGTGTCGCCTTGTCCTCGGCCACCCCGGGGACGTGACATGTCGGCTTGTCCTCGACCATCCCGGTGACGTGACGTGTCGGCTTGTCCTCGGCCACCCCGGTGACGTGACGTGTCGGCTTGTCCTCGACCATCCCGGTGACGTGACGTGTCGGCTTGTCCTCGGCCACCCCGGTGACGTGACGTGTCGGCTTGTCCTCGACCATCCCGGTGACGTGACGTGTCGGCTTGTCCTCGGCCACCCCGGTGACGTGACGTGTCGGCTTGTCCTCGGCCACCCCGGTGACGTGACGTGTCGGCTTGTCCTCGACCATCCCGGTGACGTGACGTGTCGGCTTGTCCTCGGCCACCCCGGTGACGTGACATGTCGGCTTGTCCTCGACCATCCCGGTGACGTGCCGTGTCGGCTTGTCCTCGGCCACCCCGGTGACGTGACGTGTCGGCTTGTCCTCGGCCACCCCGGTGACGTGACGCCGGCTTGTCCTCGACCCCCCCCCCCCTGTGACGTGACGTGTCGGCTTGTCGCTGGCCCTGTGCCGTGCTCCGTGACCCGCCTTCTCCAGTTGCACCGTGAAATGTAACTTCTCGGCTCCTTCCGCCGCACGCCGCGCCGCCGCCAACGTGCAAATCCCCAGAGCCGCTTCGACCACATGGTAGTTGGAAACTTACCAAAAACAGAAAACTACTTATGTTAATATTACGTGACACCAGCTGCTACCAGTTGGTTAGGAACTCACTGTGGGTAACGCGCACCATCTGATTTAATCAGGTTAGAACGAGGAATTTCGTTCTTTGTTATACTAACCCAAAATCAATCTACTCAATAATGGGAGTCAACCATGTGTATAATCGAACATTCTAAAATGAAATAAATGAGATAAAATAAAATAACTATATGTTATAAAATTATTTTCAAAGATTCATAGGGAATTAAGTTCGTTAAACACGCAAAAAATTCAGATTATTTAATTGATTATCTTGAATGGCATTTCAAAGAACTGATTCGAATCTTTTTAAATCAAATACGGAACTTCTTTACAACTACTCCCCCTCATACTGCCAACCTAACAACATCAAAAGGCCGCATTTTTATGACTAGAGAAATTAAAGCCGTTTTATTGATTGTTTTTTTATTTGTATTAATTAAATTTTATATTTAAATTGTCAGTCTTGTTTTTTAGCCATGTCACTGCACCAACCCAAGCATAATGAAATGTGCATAATTGTAAGTTCTTATACCGTTTTTATTTTATTCTGATTTCAGTTATAAGAATAACTGTGACGCTCTAATTGTAAATGACAGTGCTGAAACTATGTATTCATTGCCTTACATGATTATATGTTAACATTTCTAACGGCAATAAAGAAATCTAGTCTATTACATTCTATTCGATTCATAGTGTGTAACATTTAGATCTGTCGGTTTGGTATAGTTTTTAACTTACCCCTGAACAAGAAACCACCTCTTCTAAATAAAACATGGATTAGAACTTTGATAGGAATGTAGAAAATAAAATATAATAATGGGTTTCTCACTTACAAATTTACAAATAAGAATAAGAGTGAATTGTTACGAAAAAATCTACTCATATTATGTTATTTTTCGCAGTTGACAGCCGTGACCCGAATTTAGCCACAACAAACTAATTCGGAATCATTTGTCTGCGTTATCTCTCTCATAGATCGAATCACACAAATCCCATTCGTCACGTTGGCTGTTGGAGGTCCAGACACGTGGCCTCTGATGTATTCACCATTCCCGCATGACGCAAGTTCGACCTCAACCACTACTGTTGTGGCTGACCGGTCAAACACCTCGGCCGCTGCGCACGCAGGAATCAAGAAACTTTACTGTGGTTATTGTGGAAAAAAAGAACTGTTGTGAGAAACGTCATCAAGTGTTTGATTTAAACGATACTCCTACACCAAATACCAACTAAATCTCAAAGTGCTCACATATATTACGCTGCGAAATATATTATGTGGTCTATAGTTAAACATCAATTTTAACAATTGATTGCTAGCAAAATTTCTTAAAATGTCCACATTAGTCGCAACGGAGAAGTCTTTGTGGAAATTTAATCAAAACACCCTCAAGTGCAAGAGCAAGCTAATAATACTGCAATCAATTATTCCAAAAGGATTAAAATATTCTTTTAAACTTTCGTTGATATTTGTGGTTTGGGTCGTTGTGCCTCCTTGAAAAATCAACATTTATTAGGGAATAAATATATTTATAAAAAATTGAGATCTAATAATTTGAATAATAAATTCATAATTTAAAATTATAATTGCAAGCAGCAATTATAACATAACGGAGCAGTGTTGCTGCGTTAATGAGGCGCAAATGATCCGTCTAAATTTGTCGCCTGACCGACCGAGAGCTATTCAAGGTGATATTGTGCAATGATTGCATTGCTGATGCACGTGCCTAGGAATGCTTGCATTAATCTATTACTAAGTACCTTGTTGCATGTTGTAAGCTCTCAGATCTAATGAGCAAACGTCAGTTCATTATGATATGGTAGAATGCTTTTCAAATAAGGAGTATTTGTCTCCTATGGGATATGTCGTGGGGACCTTTGTTATATTTTTATGGCCTGGCTAAAGATCATAATACTATGTAGTTTCTTTTCAAAGTCTTCGAAGTTTTGCTTTGTGATGAAAAAACTCATTTTCATTTTTAAATTTTCTGTATCTCTCTCAAGATTGATTACCATTGAAATAATTGTATATATAGCATATATTTTTTTCAGTTTTCCTCATTTTAATGTAAACCACTTAAGACCCTTTTAATTTTCTACATAACTATTAGGTGCAGATCTTAAGATTTAAAAACTTTCTTTGGAAAACACTACAATAAATATTTGTCTATTATATTAGCGAATTTCCCCTATAGGGAAGAAGCTATTACCGTAGGTCTCATGGTAAGACCTAAGCCCAAGACCATGATAACTTTTCGTTTTGGGGCCCCCAGAAGTAAAAACACTATTCGTTTGAATTTTTAGATATATATATATATATATATATATATATATATATATATATATATGTCTGTTAGCACGTTAGCGGCCGTAAAAATGGTCCGATCTTTATGAAATTTGGTACAGACATGCAAAGTGCTAATCAATTGGACGAGTTCGTAAACCAGCCCGATCGGACCACCGGAAGGGCGGGTAAAGGGGGATAAACCCCTCCAAAAATGGGGTTTTTGAGTTTTTTACAGGCTAAAATAAAAATAATCAAATTTTCGTTGACATTATTGAATTCAGCTCAAAAAAACAAACAATTTAGTATTTTGAATCATTGCTCTATGTCCATTGGTTACCGAGATATTTAAAGTGGTAAACACAGTACGTTGTCCCAATGTAAACCTTATGGGGAATGAATAAGTAAAATTCTATATATCTCTTATTTAACAACATATCGTGATAAAACTTGGTAAATTGCTTCTTCTAGTTCAGATCTACTAAATATTTAATTAAAATCAACCAGTTTTAACATACCCGTTGCAGCAAACCTGCATACTCATTCCCCATGATATTCTTATAGAGCTTAGAAAAACATGTCAAATCTCGCCGTGTTGGGTTTTGAAATATGTTCTTTTGCACTTGAAATTCGCTGAGTATGCATGTCTGCTGCAACGGGGGTATTTTTACAGTTTCATTCTGCCAATTTATTCCTTTGTTTTTTTAGGTTTTGAAATAATTCATTTTGCAATAGTTTTTAGTTTAATTTAATACTTACGTTATTGGAAGCTAACCTTTTATTACATTGATATTTTGGATCCACAAGTCCATAATCTCAAACTCGTAAATAAATACAAGAAAAACTTCCCTCACGCAGAACATGGAGCTGGCCGCAATCGTGAAAGCGTCGTTGCATGTTACCCCAAGGAGTTTTACTATTTATTCATCCACATAGGAAAGCTACATAGTTAGAACAGATGGAGATATCTACGCTAAATTAAGCCGTCGTCGCCTCGGGAGCGCTCCCGTTAGAGAAAGTCCACATCAAAGCTGACAGTTTATTACAAGTTCACAACAGTGGTGCGAATTACGCTCGGACCTCGGACCCTGGGCCGAAGGCGGATTCGAGAAAGTCTGTTATATGTGGACGGTTTGTATAAGGTCCAGAGGTCAAATCGTTCTTATAAGTTCCTCGGTCACAAACGAGAATCAAACGACGCGATACGGAGTTATCTGCGACTTTCCCTCTAATATTTACCTGCGGATTGAATGTAAATGCAGGCATGAAAACGGATATAGTGCTAACTCAAGAAAGTTATTTAGAGATACGTTCCAAATATGGTGGTCCCTAATAGAGTCTGTGTTCAGTAGGGAAATCTGCATGTACACGACACGTTGAGATTGGTTTCTGACCTTATATGCCGAGGAAATAAAATGTTCTTTGGTCATCGTGGTTCTATATTAACGTCGGTTGTTCGTTAAAACATGTGTTATACACTGATTAACTATAAGGACACGGTAATCAGGGCTAAAGACGTGCATGGTAATGGTAATAGTAATTATAATTATACTTACAGTTGTTTTGCTACTGACGATGCTTCCAGTTGTTATTAGCTAAACACTTTAACCGAGTTAGAGTGTTTAGCCAGTCGTTTTCATTTTGAAACAACATAAATTAAATTTTCCATCAACTTATATCAATAGTTTCAAAACGTTTTACCATAGTACCTTGGTATTAATTGAAATTTTAAACACAGTTACCCTGGAAACTTAATACGGTTACAAATTTTAGTGCGACAACAATTCATTCACTTATGGACTTTCTGATAAATTAACTTATTAGCTATATACAAAATCACCCTCGTGTAATTTGTAAAGTTTAATAATCAAAAATTCATGACCGTTTGCAATACAAAGCGCTAATTAACATTTTTTTCAATACCCTGTATTCGTAAGCAGTCCTGCCCATTTAGGCCTTTCTTGGATTTCATTTTAACATGATTTTATATTAACATTTTAAATTTATTTAAGTCTATTTAGAATTAAGCACATGATCGTTTGCAATTCAAAGCGCTAGTTGGTATTTTTAATACCCTGTATCCATAAGCAGTCCTGCCCATTTAGGCCTTTCTTACACTCCATTCCAACATGATTTAATCTTAACATTTTAAATTTATTCAAGACTGTTAAGAATTAAGTACATGCTATCTTCTGACCTTCTAATATTCTGATCTTCATATTTTTAGTTCAATAACAAGTACAAAAATTAGTAAAAAGGATTTAAAATTACCTCTGTAATAATATTATTAACATTTTATTCAAACGTTTTAGCAAAAACAAATCAAAATGTAAAAACCTTGCTCATGAAAATGCACGTTCTGTCTTTAAAATGTTTTATAAAATGTACATCATAGACATTTAAACTGTTGTATTAGTAATTATTCTCAATTTCATCAAGTACAAGTAAATTATTTTACTTCGATCCCTCTGCTACTGAAGCACTTACTCACCTAAGTCGAATGAATCCCGATGGCCCTAAAACCCTATACCAGTAAATAAAAGCAATTTGACGAATACAATCACAAAAATTGTCCATTTCCAAGACCAATCGCGACTCAGCTTAAACTTAAGTTGGCAACTTGGTGACATTGGACACTTGGACACTCTAGGCGAGCGGACCTGCATGTGGAGCTTGATGGACAATGCCTGGGCCGTGTCCAGCTTATTATTATGCATCGGTTACATAAGGTAGAGAGGAATGCGGTTGGAATCACACCTTCGACGTCCTAGGCTCGGCACTGCATGGAATCCAGATTGAGTGATTTTGACGTGAAACGTTCCGTAAAATGTTCTAATTTATATCTTATATTAATTCAAGTAATTTATAAGTAAAAGTAAGTAAGTTTTATTCTGAAATTTCTCAAAGCTCTGGTGTAACCAGCTAACAATTAATTAAAAGTATAAATTAAAATATTATATATATCAATAGTGTACTTCAGTTTTTGGATAATTGCTGATTACTTAGGTTTGGTTGCCACCATAGCTTTTAATTAAACTCAAAGAAAAATTGAGAAATATTATTTAAGGGAAATGCCCCTAATTGTACAGATTAATCTCCTATTGGCAGCAATACGACGTGGAATTAAAAGGCTGGTCAATTTTACTCTAATGTATTTAATATTCCTGATTTATTTTAATCTTTGAATTATATTTTCTCTCGTAAAAACAACAAGTGCAAATGGTTATGAAAGGTAAAGCTCAATATTAGTTGTTAAAAAAGTGTATTAATCAAAGTATGCCATTATACAACTTCCTGATATTGGTTTCTTAATACAATACACATATACTGTATATATATTTGGGGGAATTAAACAAATTCGATTGTGTTAGTTCAATGAACCAAATAAATATCACATTACTCCGGTGTACTGCCGGCTGCCTAATGTGATTTTTTAGTTAGCAATTTGTGTTAGTCATTTATCATTTGTAATTTCGCCTCGTGACTGGTCAGATGGCGATGAGTTCATCGCATAAGAATTTTAAATGCAAACATCTCATTAATATTCCGCGCATTTAATACGTGTATGACGTGACCAAATGCCATAACTCAAATCCTAGCTATAAACATCGTACCCTTTAGCTAAACCCTGTAAACATTAGTTTATACACTGGATCTTTAAGAATTGCGAATTGCAGAAACGCTTTAGAAAGGATAGAATGTTTTGAGGTCCATGCAGTCCATTAAACCTGCTTCATCGGCTTTAAAAAATCTCAAATAGTTTGAGTTGAAGTGTTGTAGCTCACTTGCTTTCATAAGTCGACAACTTCATGATATTTTGAATTTATTAATTTATATAATCACAATCTGCCTAGTTAAGTTGTTAATATAAAGCGTAACCTCAAGTGATTGTGGTGCAGCCAGTTCACTCAGAACCCCATCTTCATGCCAAAAAGCCATTATATTGCAAGGCATTCTTAAGTTGAAGAGCGTCCAAAAAAGGACAACGCTAACTTATATGTGAACCCTTATGAAAACTTCATAGCTGGTTTCATGTAACAATAACTTAAAGTTTTTATTTTTTTTTTAGACTTTCACGACAAAGCAGATTTACCTAGGTGCGATTGTTGTATTTTCTATCACTGTACCACAGATGAAGATCTAACTATACAGATTGGCAATCTAATGCAAATTTTCATGGTTGTCTCTTCTAACGGCGTCAAGTTTGTTAGGCTTTTATGCCACCCAAATTGCACTTGCACTAAATTTATTATTAGCTATTTCTGTTCTTTGGGACCTAAAGATTTGATCTACGATTCATCTTTGATACCAATCCAAAATGGGCGACAAAACAACCAAACAAACTTGACGCCGCCCGAAAAAAGGGCACGCAAAAGTGCATTGGGTTGCCAATCTGTATAGTTCTTCATCTAAGACTAAAACACTAAAACTTAGGGTTAATCACAATGCTATAGATCTGGAGATCTTGGGGTTGTGAGATTTTCAATAATACACGTCCCTATATCGCGATACTCGAGATATCGATGACAACTGCGATATAGCTATGTATCGTATCGCAGTATCGCTACAACGTAGTGGCGGCAGGCCAACTACACCGGTAGTCTGTGGTCGTAAACATTTCCACAAATCTGACTCTTGTTTGCCAACAGCGCTGGCGCCGTCGTACATCACGCGGACGTGAACCACCGAGCCAGAGGATCCGCCGCTGATAACGAGCTGTCCGGTTTATTATGACGTGTACTTCTGTTTGATATATCTATGTCGGAGACGTTTAGTGGGGTTATTAAACTGAAGGCACTGTGGTGGTCTATACCTCCGCTATTGCAAAATGTAAATGTTGGGCCTGGTTTCACTCGGTTACATAAAAATATAGTGAAAGTTAAGTATGAAAAATTCATAATAAATTGGAGTATTTTAAAAAGTTTCATTTAGCTGCTCTACAAGTGCTAAATGGAAGCAAAAGAGCATAGTTTAACGTATTTTTGAAATTTCATCCATAACATCAGACAGTATTCGACAACCGGCAAACTTATACAGGGTGTTTTTTTTTAAACGCAACCCATTTTTTAGATTGAATAATGCACATATAGATATGAAATAAGTATTGTGTTATGGATCTTTACGTTTAATATAATCTATTATTTAAGTTTGATCACATTTAGTTTACCTTATGTGCTCAAAAATTCCGCCAGAGGCGTTTGTATGAAGTTATGCTCTCTCCATCAAATTCCCGAACATGTGTTGCTAGGTGCCTCTTTAAATTTCTTCATTAAATTTGTTATGTTTTTTTGAGGTGCTGAATATCTTGTGAATTGTTTTCGTAGGATAATTACTACTTTACATGTCTGTGGCAAATTTCATTCGGATCTGACCATTTTTACGCGAGTTATCGTGCTTAAAGACACACACATTAAAAACGCAACCCAAAACTTGATTTTATCGGTGAAGGATTATTTCCTCCCAAGATCCCCGGATTTGACCCCACTATATTTTATTTGGGGATACATAAAAAGTAAGGCCTACGAAAACAGTTTACAGGATATTCAGCACCTTGAAACAAACATAACAAATTTAATGCAAGAAATTCAAAGAGGCACCTTGCAACACGTGTTCGGGAATTTGATTGAATGAGCATAACTTTATACAAATGCCAATGGCGGACTGTTTGAGCAAATAATTTAAACTAAATGTGATCAAACTTAAATAATAGGTTCTATAAAATGTAAAGATCAATAAAACAATCCTTATTTCTTATTTATATGTGCATTTTCCAATCTTAAAAATGGGTTGCGTTTTTAAAAAAACACCCTGTACAAGCATATCCATTTATAGCATCCATGCAAGTGTATAGTACAGTACCGGAACCATCCAAACCAATTTAGACCGTATCGAAAACCATTACAAGTCCTACAATAAGCCCATGTATTATTGTCAATTGATATTAAACACAATGAAACAGGCGGTTGAGATAAGAGGAAACAGGTAAACCCCGAATGTTTTTCCAATTTAATTGGACGCCGCGCAGCAAAGCCGCCTCGGATTGGAAGTAACTCATCGGTATCAGATCCGCCGCTGCGAATGTGGACAGATCAGGTCTGCAGGTGGGAGGTTCGCCTCTATCAATGCTGACTTGTAGTTAACGTGTCGCTTGCAAATAAACTTGTCTGTCGATAGTAGGTGTTGAGACGGTATAGATACAGTGCGTGATTCCTGATAGCGCCTGTCAAGCACTGGAATTTATCATTCGGCCACGACACACTGGTCGAGTAGGAGGGCGAGTTAGACTCGACCATCAACTCGACAATGTAAACCGACCTTTTTCAAATGGGCAAGTCAAGTTGACAATTCTAAACAATAGGAATCAGCTGATCCAATAGCAACTCGGTCGAGTTACTCGACCAATGTGAAGTGGCCCTCATGTTTCTGTTACTCAAATCAATACTAACTACCTATTGAAAATATTAAGAGATAATCATTTTTGTTTCATATGTGTCATAACTCAAAAATCGTGAGCAAACAAAAAAAACGTAGGTGTCCAAACCATTATGACAAGTAACTCGATAAAGTATTGCTATTAGGATGACAGGATGTTATAAATATTAACATTTATAGTTATTTCTTCAAATTCAACTTTTTTGTGCAACCAGTCTTACCGAGAAATGGCAGATGACGGGAGCACAGCGAACTTGACATAAAACATTTATGTCAGCCCCAGCTGTAAAGCCACGACACAAAAACTAGTGTAACATTAAGATAACAACACCCCATATGCCCAAGCACCCTCTAAGGTTTTGAGGGTTACGAGGGCCGCGACACAGGCCAGAGCAGCGCTAAAAAAAAAACACTCGCTATCAAAGGGGTGAGCTATGGTGGGGTCTCCCTCAGATCCGGCGCGTTTCTATATTTTTAATCCTTGACTACCGCGGTTACAGCATTTCTTTCAGCTCACAATAAATAACGTCCTTCTCTGAGATTTATTTATGTCTCCTCATTGGATCAAAGACGTTCACTAACCGTCTGATCAAAGTGAACTTTGAAAACGAGATTCAGTTAAGGTAGAAATCTTGAAGTCGTAAATATCCCAGTATTTACTTTTTGGTCTTTAAGCCCAAACTTTCTTATACATCCAACGCCATGAAGTTTATCAGTTCATACCCTACACACACACACTACATACACTAATGACCCTGAGGATCTAAGGAAGTATTGTTTCAACCCAATTCTTCCTGGCCATTATACATGTTATTCTATAATTTTCCGCTTCATTACACTTTTTCCTCATTTTCAGCCTTTTATGCCTCTTACGACTTGCATCCCCAACACATCATCATGGTCTGCGACTTTATGGTGGTCTTCTACCTTCTGTGACCTTCTGTGTTTTTAATAAAGGACTATGTTGGTTTTTTATTTCTTTCTGACTTCAGATAGAAAATATTTGAATCAGAAAGGCAAATAACTTCCTCTAATCATTATGGCACTTTCAACTCTAAATAATCGTCAGGAAAGTCCATTCAACAATAAACCACGCAATATAAACAAATAAATAACAAATACAAATATTAAACCTCGGTAGCGGATGTCCCTCATTTAAATTCCATCTTATCTCCCGAAAATCCCCATAGCTCGGAAGTTAGAGGACAATAAACATGTAACTGTCCCGTAATGATATTCCGCCGAGATGCCCCGCGTGTCCGGCATAGCTAAGCAGCCGCTACTCGCTACGTGACTGCCCGGCCTTATCAGTCGAGGTCACGGCGTGACCTTAACTGATAACCCGCGGCGTCATTCATGCCAAGTTATCTTTATTGGTCGGATCCTAGAGGTGATCTGTTGGCTCACCCCCCCCTCCCCCACAGTGGATCTGTTTGCAAACTGGAGAGTCAAGAAGGTTATCACCACATCCGGTGATAACAGATAAGACGTGTGAATTTTGACGCGCCAAAATGAACTTTGGGTATGTTATCGGAGGTTATGTAAGCGAGGATTGCCGAAGTTGACGAATCCGTTGGGAAATGAACAGGTTTCGATATTTCAGGATCTTTGATTGCTTTCCAATCCGCGTAGATTGCAGTTGTGAAATTGATAAATCCATCGTGGTAAGCTCTGATGACCTCTCGGTATCTACTTCATTCATCCCGAACAAATTTCTTCATTAATGAACACTAATTGAGGAAACATAAATTTGATTTAGATAGGTCCATTAATATTCTTATACTTACATGAGTGGAACGAGGCACGAACGACATTCATGTTTTTTTTTGTGGTTTACGTCTTACTTTATTAACATTTAGGCCTATCTTGTTTTTATTTCTTTTGTCAAACTGTTCTTCTCATCGATAACCAAGAAATTATGAAGAAACTAGCAGTTGCCCGTGGCTTCACTCACGATAGATAGCTTGAAACAGCTGATCTTGCCACTGCTCTTAGAACTGTCAAATTAGTACCTACAGCTGTTTACATTTCTGTGTTTGAATGTTTACATCCTTATAAAATGTAAACATTGAAACTGAGGACGTTCACGGGCCGTAGCCCGAGGGGATTTTAATGAAGTGAATGGCCTATGTGTTTCCTAAGTTCAAGCTCTACCTCCGTGTGAAATTTTAACAAAGTCGGTTAATATTTTTCGCGTTCACTTGCCACATACATCTTAACATACATACAGAAACCACCTCTTGTTTCTAATAGGATGGATGGATAACTCTTCATTGCTTTAAATTTCACTGGAATCAATTGCAATTTTAAAGGAAATAAATAATTCTTCTGAAGTAAATATTATAACATTGACTTCGAGTCAATGGTTGTAGTTAATTATCACGTGCTCGACAGTAGTCTAATCTTTATAGATAAATGTGACGACTATTTAGCTGTTCATTTAACTAAACCAGGTCTAAACACAACTTACAACAATGAATACAGAAGTGGTCTGTATTCATTGCTTACAATAACAAAAAAGTTTAAATGAGAAAACCTGGAATATTTTTTTAATCAGGAATTTTACTACATCCTTTAAATAAAAATACATCTTAACGTAATAGTGAGATGTTTAAGTGGAGTAAGGTCAAAAAATTAAACTTTGAACTGAAACTTTGAATTTTGTGATTTTAAATTTGAACAATGTGAAAAAATTCCCCACAACTTATTTAGAACCATTTATAGGATATAACTCCAGTTAATATATCTTACCCAATAATATAAGCATTTTGAGTAATGCGTAGATTCAGCATAACTGAGTTAACACTCGGGTCTAGGTCTATAAATAGCCGCAGACGCACAGTCATACCAACAGACGAGGCGGAGATAGCTGCAGGCATGCCATCTGTTCCATTGATCAGCTGATCCCATATCAATGGTCACACACAGACGGACATGTGCGAAAATAGCGCGAGATGTGCGAGGGCGATGAGACGTGTCGGCGGCTCTGAAGCTGCTTGTGAAGCGGTATTCGCGGCTAATGCTGTGTTCACGGCACTATTCCTGGAGAAGAAGAAATGGCAAAGTCTTTCATCGTTGTTTACAACTATTGTTTACAATTATAGACACATGTAAATTTAAAGTAGTGGTTTTAATTTTTTGTTTTCTTTAAATGTTTTTTAGCTATTTTACATCTAAGAACAACGATATGGATTTTAGAATGTAGTCCTAAAAAATAAATATAAAACAAATATATATGAAAAACTAACATAATTTTGGTTAAAAACATTGGTAATATGTAAATTAATTTAATTGTTTTAACTAAGTACACTTGCTTATAGTGCTATTTTAGACCCGGTCTTGTGTTTCTTTATAAAATGTTTTAGGATTGTCTGTGTATGTGTGATGATATTGTTACTTCTCGTAAGATGTGAAAAGTTGAAATTTGTTTATGTGGTCAGAACTTTTCGTAAAATCAAGACCAATGAAAGGATTTATACATGTTCTTTTAGTTTACGGATTGTTTTTTATTGTTTTCTTGTAAAAGAACTTATAGTTACCAACTTAAGTGTGCTTTAATCTTAAAAAAAGAACATCATAACAAACGTCAGCTTTGTATTTATAACACTTCATCATCAGTAGGCGTCTGTCTTTCTTCTGCGAGGCGACGACTTCCAACGCAGTCTTTGCCAGCGTAGATCAATGTCAGAATAGTTAATTAGAGTTGTAGGATACGTTAGAATTAGAGTCTGGAAGGTAGGAGATTAAACTAGACCGGAACTAAAGGGGCGACTGCCATAATTCACTTTACGATAAGGGCGGCGCTGCTCTGGGTCATGTCAAGGCCCTTGTAACCCTACTGAGGGTGTATGGGGTGTTGTTATCTTAATGGTACAGTAGTTTTTGTGTCAACCAACACGGGTAGCTGATTAGTACATTTTTTGGTTGTTTACAAGTAGTTTAGAACTGAAGGAGAGAAAACATAACGAAAGAAATCGACCAACTACAGAAAGCGATGTAATTTTTTACCATAACAAATACATTGCAGGTGCTGAACCATTAATTAGTACTAGTGGATCCGAGCGCACGGAATCGTGCGCTACTCTAGCAGAGCGATAATTCAAATGGCGACAAATTTAAAACACAATCATGCTAACACGATCCGTCTTGAGGGTTATGTTTACACAAATTAAAAAATAACAGCGATTAAATTATCCAGCTGATCAAAATGTAAACAATTATGTTCTTCATAAGGATAACATGGGAACTTTAAAAGCCAATGGGGCAGAGCCCAAGGGACTTTTTCAAAAATGTAAGGCCAGTTTGCAAATCTACGCGACACGCTCTTTCCAATGAGCCGTCAATGATCAAAATCGGTTAAGAAATGACGGAGGAGTTCATAAGACAAATTTAGTGTTGGCGTATTAATTATATAGATTAATTTTCAAAAAATACCCCTTCACAAATAAACTGTGTGCTTGAACTAACTGGTATATTAATTATCTGTTATTCGATTACTTTAATAAACTTTTTCGCACGTATTTACTGTACAGATGGGTAATTTTAGAAATACTTTGTACGGAAACAGACAACATCTGTTTTACTGTGATAATTTTTTTGAACAAAACCCCACAACATACCATCCAACCCTAACGAAGATACTTATTATCTTACTAATCCTACTTAATATTATAAATGTGAAAGTATGGAAGTTTGTGTGAATATCTGTCTTTCAACCACGTGAAAAATACTGGACCAACTGAGCTGAAATTTTGCAGGAATAGAGCCACTATATCAGCAAAGGACATGGGCACTTCTTTAAAATCCGCTCGGGCTACGCCCCGTGAACGTCTTTATCTTCAATGTCTACATTTTATAAGGATGTAAACATTCAAATACTAAATTGTAAACAACTGTGAATACTAAAATTTGATAGTTCAAAGAGCAGAAGTAAGATCAGCTGTAATTTTTATCGTGAGCGAAGCCACGGGCAACTGCTAGTTATTTATAAAATCGTCAGAAAGCCTCTTTATATAAAGTTTATATTCAATCAAAACTGGACTATTCCTCTAAATTACGATCTGGGTCATTCACAACCCCCAATCAGATAAGGAAGAATAACAGCCAATCCAACTGGTGTTGACTGAGACGGCTTTGCGGCAGCCAATTAAATGCAGGTTCGGGTTTTACCAGTGTCAATGTCTGGTTATTTGTTTTGTTCGATATCTCTGACGTTAAATGGATTTATAGACCTTGTTATTGCCCTTGACCGGTTTTCAGGATATAGTCCGATAGACCACGGAGACCGCGGCTGTATCCCGGGACTACATCTATAAATTCGTAGAGTTTATAATACGACATCGTAAATGTTTAAATTGGCCTTTGTGATCAGGAATAAATAGCGAAGGGTTAGTAGCACTTTATGTCAGAGAAAATGGGATTTTTAGCTGTTCCTGAATAATGTTGCCCTGTACGATTTTACAAAAAAAAAAAACTAGTACTTACATTTGATCTTGCAAAATATTTATAAAAAAACGCTTGAAAGTAGAAAATATTGGCTGATTATAGAACATGAAGATATGAAGACAATGCCGTAAGCTTACTTTGATTCACTTGGTTTATAATTTTTTTGTTACCCTACGAATAATATTTTCGACATGTCTACTGAAAATTTCATGTATAAAAATAAAGGGCAGGGTACATAGAAAACGCGGAAGCTGTTAATTTAACATGGAAGCCTTTTTGGTTCTTTGACTATATATTGAAATTACCGAAGATTACCTAATAAGACTGTTCTTTTTACTTAAGTTGAAGTGAATTTTTATTTTTATTTTTTCTCCAAGCACCTTTTATTTGCCCATCAATTACCAAGATCACTCTTTAAACAACAAAATCAGGCTAAAAAACTCGATATATTTCTGAAACATTTTTACCTTTTTATATAGTCTAAACGTCATAAGTTCCTTATTACGGGATTGTTCAGTAGTACTTGCAGTGGGAAGTATTGGACGTTATCATGATGACTCAGGCCTGTGTTATCAGTGATGAGCCGCCATATTGACATGACAGGCGCAGGCGGTACCAGTCAGATGTTCTCGTTACTGATACCGCTCCAAACTTGACTAAAATTATTTACAAACTTAATATTTCTTCACTAATATTAAATGATTTAGGGTTTTAGCCTATTTTTAACTTAGCACGATTACAATCTTAAAGTTATGTCAGAAGGCCTATAAGCATAATCAAGTAGGCGTGTAAAATAATACGACAATATGTAAATATCTGGTATATATTTATTATGTGATGACATACGTGATTCACCGAGGAGGAAATTTGGATCCAGAAATTATATCACTCTGCTACAATTGAATGAGTGATTAACTCGGAAAACTTAGTGTTAGCTAAAAAACAAACCACGATTACAAAACTAAACAACTTAACAAACTATTGTTAACATAATAATAATAAAATTATGTTAACAACAAAACAAAAGTTAATTCTCACACACAGTTTGATGTTTGAACAGCAATTGATCACGCTCTAAGCTGGAAAACAGTAGTAGGCCTGATGGTATAAATAAACTCAAAATTTAATTTTTTTAAGTTTATTTTTTCATTAAATGTTTTTTAAGTTTATTTTTTTATTAAATTACCAATTTAATACCAATTTTATCTTTCTAATCCTAAAAAAATGGGTTTAACGAAATAAAACGTGAATAAAAGAAATGCCATGGCATTATTTATCCAAAAACTGAAGAATGGAAATTTGAGGAAGTCTTAAGCGTGCCAGCTCGCACACAACAAAACCATAAACAATCTAACAAATAAATTGATAAATTGTAGCCAGTACCTTTAGTACGCTATTAATACACGTGTTTGTGTCGCAGGAGCCGGGGCAGCCATAGCCAGGATGGACACGATGACGAGGGGCGACGAGCGAGCGGCGGGGGTGATCTCCGGCGCCGACCCCTACCGCGAGCTCGAGCTGTACCTGGAGAAAGTCAGCGTAAGTGCACTATGTACTCAACATGTTATATACTCTGAGCCGTGAACTTTTTTTGGCGGCCTCTTTTTTACCTTGCCTTTGCCCCGCCCACATAGACTATAGATCTGTGCGTGGGCGTTATCAAACAAAGTCAAGGAGTGAGCCGATACAATACAAGGGTGAACAGTACTGCTAAAAGTATGCGACAAGCCCGAGTCTCGAACCTGCGACGCTTTGAGGCCACAGTTCCGAGGCCGAGTGCGCTACCAACTGCGCCACCGACTCACTAAGCTTAGATTCTCGATATGCGTAGATATGCGTTAGATATCTTGATATGCGTTAGATATCTCGAACTATGCTTAGATTCTCGAAAGTACGACACTTAGCGGACTTCAGGGGTGTCGAAGTATCAAAATGTCGAACTAAAGGGAGTATATAGTATTTCACATTAATAAAAGCATTAAAAACACAGGTTGTGCATGTAAATCTCCTGAATTTATTAAATACCATAAACCTAAACCATTGCACAGCTATTTTACTAACTTTTGTCAAAATACAGGTCCCAGTAAATATCACTGGACAAAATACTTGGGAGTCTTTGTTTGTTGTCAGCAGGTGTCGAACTATACAGTGGTCTCTGGAGTTTCGAACCATCGAGAGTCTACTACAATGTTTTTATTACACGCACGTTTGGATTCAGCCGAGAGGTGGTGGTGAGATTGGATAACTCCGTGTATTCTGCGGTTGACCAAACAAAATCGAACAAAATTGATTTCGAAAGTGAAGTGTCGAAACTGTACAATCTGAAATGTTCCATCAACTTTAGTTTTTCTTTTGGAATACTTGGATGTTGTGACCAATAATATCTGACTAAGAATTGAGTCGGTTTGCTTACTGGAATATTTCTAATACATACCCTCGTCCTACAACGTAGATAAACTTTGCATGAACTATTGAACTGGAAAATGAAACTCGGTTGTCTGAGCTTAGTTTACATAATCCAGCCAACTCAATCACTCCATACAAAATTGGTATTAAATGAATATGTGGTTTTATTCTGATTCTTATAACTGTTTTTGTAAGTTTAACTCGGAAATAAAGTTTTTTTATTTACTCAAAAAGTATTTTTTACAATACCTCAGTAGGAGAAAGTAAAGGCATACACTCCATGTTTTAAATGCCACAAATTTAAAGAAATCCAGTCTCAAAGAAGGCGTCAACTCCTATCCGTACTCCCATCTCCTACAAACACATTTCTCCCACATCCAAAGCATCAACTCCCCAGAGAATGCAGTTATCGGTCGCACGTTGTTTACGCAGTTCTACCTATAAATACGTCGCCGTCGAAGGGTTATTTCGATCTCCGGAAGCCCTCTGTCAGACCGGTGACTTCCTTCCCTCAGTTCCGAGACAAAAGTCGAGTAGAAAGGTCAGATGATTGACCCGCGCGGGAAGTGCGGAGGAAGCGGCGGCATGTGTGAGGCGAGGGAGAGGGTGCGACCACTCGACCGTACTTCCTACACCGGCTACTGTCACGAGTGAGGTTAGTTGCGCCCAGGCTCTGATTTGTTATTAAGTTTGTCAGATTTGAAATAATTTTAATTTTGTTAATCGATGGGTAGCTAAGTGGTTATCATGCTTGCATTCTACTTTGAAGGAAGATTGATTTTGAAAAAATAAACACTCGTCTGTAGCTTATTGAAAGTACACTATGATGGTTGATGCTGTTTTTGATTGATAGCTTTTAATTAATATTACTGCAAAGCAATCAGTTAGGAAAGCTGTTACAAATACTAAGACAGCACTTGCATCATAATCTTCTTCAATCATAACTAAGCAGCCAACACCGCATTCAACGGAAAAAGGGTTTCCATAAATTTCAAGAATTTAAAAATTATGAGACCTAGCTCGAAAACAGGACAGTAGCTCGATGAAATGCACAGCAGATATTTGCATTCAGATATCATGTTTGAGAGTAAATTACCAAATTACCATAAAAATATTGGATTTAAAAATTTTTCGATAATGCGATTTTTAGTTCTTTTTAAAAGTTCCCTCAACCACAGATGAAGAACATTTGTGAAGAACATAGTTCTTTATCTTTGCCTCAACGTTCAATTGAATCTTTGCAATCCAAACTTCATTCATCATCTCCTCCGGTCAGCTCCTGCCCTGCCCCACTCCTCAGTCACGCCGGCCGCGGCGGCCAGCCGACCAGACCGACACACCCTGCACACCGTCGCGCTGTGGGACTCCGGGATCCACGGGGCTCCCAGAGGATAGGATGTCGCGCACATGTCGCCGCCCGCCGCTCCAGCATTTCGCCCTATTAACATAGCAATTTATGACTTTTTACCGTTTAGACTGGTTTTTGCTGTGTCGAATGTCTTTGTTTTTACCAGGTGTAAAAAGTAAGAAGCGGTCGGGAGTTTTTTGGCGTTTTTATTGGCTGTCGTTGTTTAGGTTTTTATGTTGGTATTTGTGGAAGAAAACAACAACCTTCTTCAAGGAGTTAGCTCATGGATGGGTGCAATATACGGGTAATTTGCCGACTTACTATTCATATATTAAATTTATTTTAATTTGTATAAAGAACCTCAGTTATTTACTGTCTGGGAAGTTTAGTAAACTGAAGACCTATGGTCGCAATAAAAGTAAACTACTTTCTAGTACACACCTAAAAATAAATAAACTAATATTTCATATTTTATTTAAAAAAATTAATATTTTGTAATTTTGTAGAAAGTGTGCATCCGCGAATTTGCATGAATAGGAATGAGATCACGTCACCTCTCACAATTATTTGTCATTTAATGGAAAACTAAAAGACTACGCAGTATCAGGCAGTTACTTATCAAATTGCTTAACCTCAGCCATTCATGTAAATTTAAACTATCCACCTAATTCACCTGAGCCTTCTCACTCTAACTCTTTAACCACTTCATAAAAAAAACTTCTTCCATTATCCTCCTCAATTCCCAACTCCCCAGGTGTCCGTGTTCCTTGACCACACTCCTTACGCTGAGTTTACGACGCTGGCGTTGGTCACCGGCGCCGGCGCGCGGCGGTCCGAGGTCAGTATTTATGGGGTGTGAGGGTCGGGGCGGCGAACCTCTGTCACTCCCGGCTCTGTCCCGCTGTCCGCCAGATTTGTGACCCGGGGAGCGGTCCTGGTAAATAGAGTTATCTGGAAATCTAACAAGGCAGGGGACACGGGAATGCGAGACGTCTCTAATTAAAGAGGCTCTGTTTTTTGATGGATCACTAGAAAGATTTCGAAGAAATTTCTAGTGAACTAATCTATAGTAAAATATATTTATTCCTCGATTAACTGTATAAGGGAATAAAAAATAAGGTTAAATATCTTGTACTGTCGTCAGTTCAGTGATAATCTGAGTAAATTTACTCGAGTTTCGGTACTATGGTACCATTTTCAAAAACCTTTATACAAAAATTCACATATCCTCAGGTCGTACGTCAATTTTAAAAACTTTCTACACAAAATACAAACATTAAAAATATTACGTTTAAAACACACACACAAAATAAATAAATAAACTGTAATAAATGTATAAGGGAGCACAATGTACACATTCACTGTAATAATACAGGAATTACATTCTATTATGTTCAACTGACCACTTCAAACCCGCCTAAAAACGATTAAGTAAGGAGAACATTTTGTAGCGCAAAGTTGTGCGCTGAAAACAACTCTCAGAGATTGATGGATCAGTATTTCACCACCCGATGAAATTAGCGTCAATTAATCAGAAATCGTTCCCGCCAAAGTCGTTCATTGAAATCGCAGTGATTGATGGAGAGGTCGTGCCGTGGAAGCCTCCATTCTGCAATCCGCCCGACACGACGGACGCGGGGAGTACTCGAGCGGTGACAGATGAAGGTCGAGTTGTCGGCCCTTGCGATCTTGCGATGTTGACAGACGAATCTTTGCTACGAGGACTGTGTCGGGAGAGAGTAATGTTCTCAATGGCGTTTGTTATAAGTTGTATTCCTGCACTGCTTGGCGTACGATTTACAAATCAAAACCTTTTATCCATTCTTATTTGTCATTGAAGAGTAGTTTATGTTAAACTGATATTTAAAAAAATATATAAAGCCATATACACTAATTTAGGTACTAAAAGACTATGTTTACACAGTTATTTTGTGCTCTTTTTTCGCGACCACAAATTGGTAAAAAAAATGTATTTCAAGCATCATTTTATTTTTTGAGGGGGATTGTTTGAATATTTGCCCGAAAGCATAGAAGAAAGAAAGTCCAAGTTTGATACGAGTATTCTGATCTTAACCTATTTCGTTTCGCCTGTTATCATCTGAACAGTTGTTCGCAAAAAGAGAGGAAAAGATTTTCTCTCCAACCTTCAGCCAAGCGTAGTCAAGTGTTCTTCCTTTCGCAGGTAAAACATGTGTTACACCATGCCGCGTTGCGTAACTTTTTCACATGCATGCGAACTGCCATTAGAATTCCCGGAGTAGAAGTGGTCCAGTCACCGAAGGCACTTGGCATCGGTTGAGGACATTATGCAAAACCTTCCGTCAGTCCGCTTTAGTTTATTGGCTGTTAATAGCCTCAGCGGGTCTGCCTAGCCTCCTCATGCATCATGTATTTAACCAAATTTCGTCCCAAATCGATTTCAAACAGCTGGTTTTCCATTTATCTAAGCCGTTTGTGGATATAAACAAGCAATTACATAGATATTATTGCAGTCTTGATAACATCTTCATGAATGTTTTAAATCTTGTAAAACTTGCTGTTCATTGCAAATTGATTATTATTGTGCTATTCGTTTAACAAAACTATTCTCCGTTCTTTAGTAAGCGCCTTTAAGTTATAATTTTTAAACTCATTATTGTAACATCCCAAGTTTTATCATCAGCTTTTGCTACAAATCAAACTACTTGTACTTTGTACTAACTACAAGCTTGAAAGACAAACATTTATCCAGTGAAACATGCTTGTTATCGTTTTGTATTATGAACTTACTCTTCGAAGATTGTTTGAAACTTGCTTCTTATCCAGTATGACTTTAGTGATTTTTTTGGATTTTTTAAATTTTTGAAGATGGCTCAGTTTTGACAAAACGTTAATTGCTTGCTGCTACATGAAATCATAAAGTGATGCAAACGAAGTAAATATATTTTTGTCAACTCCCAATCAACAGCTCAGGGGCTTCGAAGTACTGATTACCACAAACATTTTTCAGTTTCACATTCAGAATATCAGTCAAACCACCTGTGAATGGTCAAAACCCTCACAATCATTCTCTATCACCCGACATTCCTCCAGTCAATTCCACCAGTGACAGCCGATCCCTTCGTCACCCAAATGACCACCTACTGTATGGTAAACTTGGCGGGCAAAAACTGCCGCATACAAGCGCTCATCAGGCCCTTGTGTAAGCTTCTTACGGAGTGAAAAGGGAATAAAACTGGTAATATTAATGGTGGCCGGGAGATAGGGCTATTTATCACGGGATCTGGGCCATACATCCCCTGTCAGACGGCCCTTTTAATCCCCCTTGATACGCAGTTCTGGCATAATAAGCTTACGTCAAGGGCTCACCCCAGGTCGTGATTTGAGCTTATGTAACTTGATCACCTTTTTCTATGAAATTTATTTAAAATGTTTATTTTTAAGGTTTATTAAACTCTAAGCGTTCTTCATCCTAATGAAAGAGAGTTTTAAACCTTGGCCGAGAGTACGCTAAGTATAAAGTTAACACGTTTGTCTTGAAACTTTCGATATTTTACAAAGCTATTAACATCCTGATCTGGACAAAGTCTCCTTATAAAACTTTACTTTATGTACTTCTGTTTTCATCGACTTACAATTATGAGCGAATATACAAGGGTGACCTAAACTGTGCCACAATTGGCATCTCAGAAAACACAAGATTTGGAGAATCCAAAAACATAATAAATTAAAGGGTACTCCACGAGAAAAATAACAATTGTCCACCATATTGGAAAATGGCGGTAATTTATAGGAAAATGGTATTAATATTTTTGATTGTCATAAAAAAGTAGATGTAGTCCCCTATTTAAATATTTCCCTAAATGTAATATTTTTTTGAAATCCTAATGGCGGCACAGTTAAATTGGTCCCCCTGTATAATTTCAATGTATTCATTATCAAAGGACGTAATAAAAATAGGCATATTTTAAACTCTTTTATCTCGTTTAAGAATTAAATCCAGTGTTAAGTCAGTGCCAGTTATTAAACATTACAAAGCAAGTTAAATACCACTATTGAAATATGTGATAAGTGCTAAAAACTGGTAGTGGTGAAACGATTGATAAAATTAAATGAAAAAGGGTATGTGAAATTTGTTATTTTAACAGGTAAATTTAGTGTCACATGGCCTTTTCTTACACTTGGCCTGCTTAACAATTTATACATAGATATAATGTATAAAAAATAACACAAAACAAACTTTAAAGAATATAAATTATTGCTATCAGTATGCTGCCCGTGTTGTTGTGTTTTGTGAGAAAAATTCAACGACATAAATTGAGATTTCGAGCATTTGACAACCAAAACAAATATTGGAAATTAATGAAATTTAGGGCATGTAGAATTAGGTCGTATGAAAAGCGGTGTCTTTGTGAATCTGCTGCAGGTTTTAAGCGCATTTGAAAATGATAATAAAATAAATAGACAGAACCTATACCGTAATCATTGAAAAATTTAATTGCATTATAGTAAAGGTATGGGTACAGGTAGGTGTTGGTATTGGTAGGTACCGGTTACCGGTTTCAATATTTAGAACACAGAAATAGTGGTGAAGTTCACAAATGGGATCGTAACTATATACCTGATATATCGTAGAGACAGAAAAAGCCTCACTTTTTATATTACGTGCGATTAGAATTTTCCATTTCGTTCCATCTAGCACTCGCAACTAACAATGTATTGACCACATTATTGCAGGCTAATATAACATCAAGTCTTGGAGGAGAGTATAACGAAATAATTTTAGAAAGTGGACAAATTCTTATAAGTTGGTCTATTTTATAAAAGCAATATGATCCCTATAAAAGTTACTGTAATTTGAGTGCAATAATTACGTTTTACGGTGAATGAACAGTTTGCGTCAAAGTAGTTTGTTGAAACGGCGGCAGACGGCGCCAGCCTCGGCCAGTATGGTGGCGCTTGGCGGCGTAACACTGAACTACGTAAACACCAAACGCAACGTACTGTCGGTATATCATTTCAGTAGTAAATATTGTCTGTAATTAATTAATTAATTAATTTTATCCGTTAAACGTTCTGTTTGACATGTACTTGTGGGGTATATTAGGCTACCGTTTTTATTAAAAAAATATAATAATAAAAAGAGAGCTTTGTTCGTAATTATTTGGGTTTATGTTTTGGTGTAAAAGAACAGTCATTGTTATATATTTTTTCGTGCCATAAATGTTTTCCTCTGATGTTTTTTATCCAGTCGATTTAACTCATATTAATCAATAGGACCC
Organism: Flexamia atlantica; assembly: GCA_035578135.1. NCBI lineage: Eukaryota > Metazoa > Arthropoda > Insecta > Hemiptera > Cicadellidae > Flexamia > Flexamia atlantica. The sequence continues at coordinate 30,794,837 of JAQJVK010000012.1, forward strand.
CAACACTTGTTAAATCTGTAATAATGATATTTTACTTTAAAAATATTAAATATTGTAAATACAGAAGTTTTAATATCTAAAGAAATATATACAAATGGATTGCCTGTAGAATGGAAAGATATATTGCCCATTAAATTATAATTGATTAAAAGATTAAAATTATAAATAGTTAATAACTAATGCATTCAATTATTACACTGATTTTATATAAAAATATTTAAAATAATAATCAATGATTATGATTATGGGTATGATTATGAACCATAGCACCGCAACGAAAACAGGTTGACCAAATTTATACAATTTATATATATATGTGTATGTTTTCTTTAGAATGCCCAGGAAATAAGCTGAAATACAGGAAACTTCTTGATGAGTACTAAAGTTTCCATTATATGAAATGCAATATTGTTTGTTTTATGTTTATTACAATTGCCTAAACGTTTGATATTTTAGGACTACTTAACGTTAAAAGAGGATTAAGTTATATATTTTGTACAACTCTATGTTACCTTTAATACACATCTAAAAAGAATAATAAGATTATTTCATTCTTTGAATAAAAAATAAAAGAGTTCTTTGTTTTACACAATCCTCAGTTAAGTTGACAGAAGTATAAAATAAAATATAATGCACAATGTCGATATCCTGTTGACAATGTTAACTTCATAAGCCCCGTCAAAAATAAAGTCAGTCGGAGGCATCTCCGCTGTGGGTGTTTGACGTGTAATATCCGCTGAGCCTATCACGTGTCCTAGGGCGCGGCGGCAGCGCTATCTGTACACAGACCTTTGTAACGCGCCGGTATTGTGTACGTAGGCTGACATCGATACTCACTCACAACTGCGTAGCTTCTGTATCAGATTTTTTAAAGCTGCTAAACATTGATTCGTACAAATTTACGAATGATTCTAAAATTTACCTACATGACATAATCTATGAATAACCGAATAAGTCTTAATACTCTACGCATCAATTGTCATTGTCAAGCTCAAATTAACATATAAACGCATTCCTCCACCATATTAATTTTCATCTTATTACTCGAAACACCTTCGAAAAGTAAAGTAATAAGAGTATATAAGAGTATATATGAAAGAAGCTTTTAAATACTACAGTAATATCAGTCAGTATTAGGCTAAAAAGAGTTAGTTTTATATGGTGTTTCTGAATATTGTCGTCCCAAAAAAAGGTTGATACAAAATTTAATGTTAAATTTAGAAATATATTCGTAATAAAAATATATCGACGGAAACCGTACTTTAAGATTTGTAGACTCATCGTCGTAAGCAATCCTGTTGTTTTTTTTATTTAGTGTGCAGCTGTTTCGCCCCCTTGTGCTTTCGCCTCCATCAGCACAGTCGAGGTTAAATTATTAAAATACTAATACATTAAGATAACATAATTCATTTTACAGATCAAATAGTGCTTACAAATAATTGCTACCTATATTACATTGCCTTCTAAGAAATACACTAAAACCCTGCTAAAACTACAAAACTTATTTTCAAGTCCGAGAAGTATTTAAAATTAATTGATAATTTTTTAATAATACTACACTGCCTTTAAAGACATTCACAAAAATTTTTGATTTACGGTAATTTCAATCAATAATGGGCTGAAATCGATTTAGTTTTAAATATTTTTGCGTTACCGTCCCAAAAATGGTCGACAAAAGATATAAAATATAATATCAAATCAATAATAGGTCATGATCATAAAATTTTGAAGGAGACCCAGCTTCCTTTAACCCTTTAAGCGTACAGTACTTATATTTACAGACTGGATAGTAATTACGAAAAGTCTTTACCCATACTACTCAGACATAAAATAAATTCATCAAACTTTTGATACAACCTTGAATCCACGCTCACCATCTGGTTACAGATTTCTAGAAATCATAATTCTATTGAAATTGATTGCACATTATCAACTGCAAGTTATATCATGTGAGTATGTTATCGATAATACCCCTCAAATTGCGTTTTAAAATACATACGATGATACATACATACGAAATACATAGATGAGTCAAATAGGCTACCGAATGCCTCTAGAAGCTGTAGGTGGTTGAGACTTGAAATTAAGAGGTAGGGTGATTTTTATTGGGTAAAGTAAACAAGAAGCGGGCAGTAGCAGGGCGCCGTTGTGTGTGGTGGCAGCAGCGGCCTGCCGTGGATGGAAACCTGCCTCTTTGTCAATGAAACTGGCTGTCTCTGGCTGTCGGCCATTGCCATTCTGATGCGGTCTCAGCTGGTATCCTGGAGGGCCTAACTGGGCGACCCATAAAACAAAGGAGCCTCACCTCCTCCTCACCTTGTCCGGGGGAAAATGGTAAAACGGTTCAAAGTTCATAGGTTAACGGAATTCGCATTGAAGAGTCTTCTATCAGTAGTATAAACATGACAATTAATTTCATTGAAGTTCTTTTTTATTAAATTTAAGTCCAAAGGTATGTCATCTTCCATCTTGCCGGAACAATAGCCTGTTAATGCATTTTACCGCAATGAGCAATATTTTATTAAATACGTAAGAAATGTTCTTTAACGTCCGGACGAGTGTCCGACCTTTAACGAGTCCTTTTTTCAGGCCTTACCTGTGGATATTGCGTTTTTCAAGCCAGCACTGTGAATAGTAGAAAACTGGATAAAAACTTATCAAAAGTAACAACGTATTACAAAGTTACCGGAATGTTTTCTATGATACACGATTGCAATAAGATAAAACCTCGACACTCGATGCTTCGACTCTGTATCGTTCGGGCTGACACTCAAAAACTACCACACATTTCTCCACTGATATTTATTGGCACTACAAAACAATAAAGATTTACAGATTAACTGTGCAATAGCTTAGGTTCAATGTATTTGATACATTTAGGACATTTATATGTACAACCTATATTTACAATGCTTCTACTAGTTTTAAATCCCATTAGTTAGACATTTCGATACCTAGATAACCCCGGAGTCAACTGAATGTAGAACCATCGAAAGTCTACATTCAGTTTTATAAGTTCGTACCGTAATTTGGAAATGAGTAATTGAAATAGTCCCAACGTGACATGCATTTTCCAATGATGTGAACACCAGCGTCGTACCGTTGATCTTTACTAATGGCCTTAAGTATTTATTCTTTCATTTAATATAATTTTATAGGGTCAAGTATATAATTTCTAATCAGTAATGATTTTAGTTAAAAACATGTCATAATTTCTATTTTGTTATTATTTTAGTAAAAAAAAACTTCATAGATCCATGAAATTGCCCTGTATGAAAATTAAATTTCTATTCAAAAAAAGTGTTTAAACTACAAAGTTAGGAAAACGCTCTAGATTATTCATGTTATTACTAAATGCGGTATGATAAACTGCATCCAGAACGAAACACTTTATAAATACCACTCCTCGACAATAAAACTTGATTCACCTCGCTTATCAAGCTCCAAACCAAATGTCATTTGTTACTGTCGAATTCATTCTTTGCATTCCATTAGTAAGAGGCCAGCAGGACCGGGTAGGCCTTATAAAGACACGACCACACGTACACACACGTATCTAAGTGTCCCATCAACCCCCCTCCCGGTGCTGTCAACCCCCCACCCCCTGCCTAGCTGGGGCTTGTCTTTAATTAATAACCAGTATGTCCATGTGCTTGCCCTCGACCTGTGTATATATACCTGGCAAGGTACACACTCCGTTACTGCGATCTGATTGGCTGCACCTGTGTCTAGACAGGAGATCCGGTGTTGATTGTCGGGGGAATTCAATTTTTAAGTGATTATAATAGATAAAAACACGCCTAATATTTAAACATTTCTGCTACCGAAATTAGCCAGGTAATACATTATTTGTAATATAGTGGAGGGACCCATATTATGAAAACGAATGGTATTGGGAAAATAATTCCTCTAAACTGTAAAAACGTATAAGTATTCTTATGAACTTTTACTTTTTTCTCTTAATTTCCGTACTTTTATAAATTGCCCTAGCTTTTCTATACAAAGTTCCTCGTTTCATAGTTTGAAATTGTAAAGTGCGTATCTGTGATAAAATTACCATGTGCTTTTAAATTTACATATCAAAGGCGATTCTTCCGCAATAGTAAAAACTCCATTTAAATTAAAATAAACGAGTTTTAAGACAATTTATATGTTGAACGAGGTGAGACTGCAATAAAAGGGTCAGTAACAATGGAGAGGATTTCCTATGGTACATTACTACTTTCATAATGTGATATTGGATTCACAGACCTCATTCGCAATGAAGTAATAAGAGGACAGTTTAGTTTTACCAATTTATTCCCCATCACACTGTTTGGTAGTAACACATAATTTCTATCATTGGGCAAATAATTAAGATTTGTGATGCACGAGGATAAACATATTAAAATTACAAAAATTTCCTTATACACAATTTCTAAACTCGTAAGACTTCATAAACGAAGTTTTAAAGTTAAGTGCGAAGTTTGTGCTAAGAAGCCTTTTAAAGCTACCGTTTCAAAGTTATAAGTTTCATGTCAGCTTATTTTGCCCTTAGCTTCTCTAAAAAGGCGTAGTTCCTTTTTCACACATATTCGAAGCTACCTTATGAATTGTATGTTTCTATAGTATACTCACAAGCTTCATTAATTTACTAACTCCGTTTTAACTTTATGCAAAATAAAAAAAAATAATAATTCACTTCTTGTTTTATTTAAACATACGGCCATATGGTTGGTTTTGGGAGCTTTATAGTTTTATTATTGTATTAGCAACAAAACACAAACAATAACAGAGTTAACTTTATTAGCACTTACCTTTTCTTTGGATTCAGAGATTAGTAACAAACACACTTACATTCACAGACGTAATTTTAAGGTCAAGGATGAAGAGAAGAGAGAGTCACTCCGAAAAGACCAAATCGTCCATCATCAGTAAAATAAAAAATAACAATCACCAGTGATAGGTTCCCTACCTCCCCACTACACTCACCCTGACTTATTTCATAAACCCCATCTTCTAAATATACGGGTAATACCGAGTTAAAACCCTTCTCAATAAACGGCTCACGGACTCATCCTCGTTTCAGAAGGCTAATGCGTATTGACGTCGACCGGGGTATCGTTAAATACCTGAGGTATGTCGGACAAGCCGGCAGGCCGATGTGTGCGTACGGACGGACGTACGTGTGTACGTAGATGTACGTACGTGTACGCAGGACTGCTCCACCTTGACACATGAACATCTGTCGCCGATCATTGCCGGCGATCCTTGCGTTTTATCGCTACACGTCTGTTTCACTTAGTCGCTTTAGCTGCATGTTTTTGCGAATTGCTCCGAGTCGAAGTTGCTCGACTGCTTTTAGTAACGGTTATTGGGTTTCGTCACAGAGGAGAATCAAACAGAGGTATCTTCTAATGTTGCGCTCAGCTGGTGTCGAGCGCTGGTGTCGAGGACTTATAAAAAAATAGTTCACCATTAACGCCGCGAGAGAGCAGCACCGTCGCTGTCCTCTCCTAATTTAACTTAACTTTAGCTAGTAACTGGATGTAACTAGTAACTAGTAACTTAACTGGTAACTAGTAGCTGGATTTAACTATAACTAGCAAGCACTTGGGCGCAACAGAAGACCCATTTAAAAGCGACCTCTGTTAGATTCTTCTCTGTGGTTTCGTAATGTTGTTACTATTCTGTAAATTATTTTATCCGATTATAACCTGTGTGGAGTTGTCATTCTTCATAGAATTACTTTGTTATTAGGAGACTGATTTGTGTTAGGAAAATGGATAAGTGAAAATCTTTATTTCAGTCCCTTGATGACGTTATCTATTTGCTGTGTCTTAAAGGGCGTTCCAAACTTATTTTCTTATGTGTTCAATCAAAATTAGAGTTAACAAACAAATTATGTATAGTTAGACATGTAACCTTCCTGGCCCCAAATGCATTACTGAGCAACCCAAGGGAAATGTCTATAATGGTTATTTCGAGCTTCTGAAATAAGATAACTTGAAATATCTCTTCTTGCTTCAAATCTATTTATTTTTGGTTATTTTTGAAAATTCCAAAGCTTACAAGCATAGCCCCAAATGGGTCTCAAGAACACTGAGAAAAATCACTTTTGGCCTAATATCTATTCCGACAATAAGTACATCTGATTGCACTGATTATATTAGGTTTCGTAACACAGTGTAAGTTACAGATATAAAATATTTTAAACGGACATAACCTTTTCTTCGTAAGAACATAGGAAATGTTTGTATTTCATATAACCCTATATTTATTGGCTTATATCAAAAAATCAAACTTGTTGTGACTTTCGAACATATACGTATGACTCCTACAAAAATAAGGCTTATATCTGGAATGTATGACGTCACAACTTTGGATGGACTAAATTCATTTTGGATATAAGCTTTGTCTTTAGCCGCCGTTTTAATATCTATTGCCGAAATCAAAGATTTATCATAACGTATAATTGATACAGTTATGTTGCATGTCCTTTCCTGTAATACTTAAACTCCCCTGATCAATAGTTGGATCTGTCACTTACGTAGCATATGTTTAAAACCAACAGCTATAATGGTTGTAGTAGACGTACATATTTTTACTATTTAAGATATAGTTGTTGTCTTTTTCAGTCAACTATACATGTGTAACAGATTTATGGTTTTGTACGCTGCAAATATATATTGTGTCTAAACCAGACAGTGATTTTTACGGTATAGTTATTGTTATATCTCAAATTGAAACCTAATATTTAAAATCAAAATCTAAATATAGCCAGCTGAGATAGTTAAATCTGAACCACACATATAATTTGACTGGTATTACTATATTACAGTAGATTGGTGTTGAGTTATATACATCGTGGTGCTTGTAGGCCTTTCAGTTATGAATCGGTCAGTCGGTGAATCGGAGACCGGGTGAACTGAGGCGTGTGTCGTGTGAAGTGTGTAGTGTGTAGTGTGTCGGGTCTGCTTCTACTTGTGCTTCACGTGTGTTGTGCTGTGTTGTTTGTTTGTTGTAATCATTACTGATATTTTGTAATGAAACCGATCAAATCACCTGTGAAATGTTGACCACTCGGAAGTTACATGGTACTACATCGACGTATTTTTCTGTTGTAGAAAGCCCTGTAAAATATTGTGAGTTTTTCTATTTTATTCAAGGTTAGGACGTGTAGTTAGGATAAAAATCTTGCACTTTTTGATTCAACCATTCTTACGTGGTGTAAGTATAGAAGATATCAGTAGAAGTATTTTTGCACGAAGAACCGACCTCAAATTCATGAAGAACACCCCCATTCCACCGAATTTCACGTATAGGGGGGGGGGCTTGATATTACAACTAAAAATCATCAAAAAACAAACTGAAATACAGTTTGGCAATTAATTATTTATTTAGGATTTTTTATTTTATACAGTTCAAATGTTTATATTTCATATTTAAGAAAAAAATTATACCGACGGATGAAGTTGTTATTATGGAAGGGCCTGTTAATTTTCCCTATGTTAACATTGGACGGACAAAAACACCTTTTGGCTTATCAGAATGGGTAGAATCATAGAATTATACTACAGTATCACGATCGATTTTTCTTGGTTCATTACAGTAAATGTTTTTTTTCTCAATGAAATAGCGAGAAAACGAGCTAAACTGGGAAAACGGCTTATGCGTGTATCTTTTCGAGGTAATTGTTTTGATAATAATTTACCATTTGGAATAAAATTTCTGTGCGTGAAAGTTTTTGACCTAGAGAACATATTACATTTAGCTATAGCCTCAAAACGCATTTTATTGAGGAATAGACTTCCGCATGGGAAATTTTGTTGTTCCAATATTCAATAAAAACTATTAATTTTCAAAAGTATTAAATTCAAATGGTTTTATTAAAAACAACCTTTCAAATAAAAATATGTTCTTCATGATCGGAATACGCCTACTGTTACTGGAGTCATAGTGCAATTTATGAATTTATGGCAGCCATCTTAAATGGCTGTTATGAAGGTGTTCTTCACGAGTTAAGGTGCTTTGTTCGGATGAAACTACTTCTACTGGTATCCTCTATACACACCAAGTGGCTAAGCTGTACCAAAGAGTGCTGCAGGTCTGGTGAAAATTTACGCTAACCACAGGTACTGTAAATATTTAAAGTTTTTTATGAAGCATTATATTTTATTTGTTTTCCTGATTTTTTGTGAGCAATAAATAAACTTTTTTTCAAAAGACTGTTTTTTTTATTTTGCTTCCTTTTCTTGAGTGTTGATTAATTAAAACAACATCGTTTTTATGTAGTTAGTACAAATTATTTGCTAAATTTATAGTGGTTTATTGATTTTTAGTTTCATTTATTAATCATTTCAACTTAAATTTACAAAGTAAAGTAATATTTTATCTGTGGCTATTTGCAAACAAATTTGATGAAAAATCTGAGTGTCAATAGATTGAGAAATAATAGATGATTTTTTTATCGATCTATGTTTGAATAGGTGTTAAAACTAATGCAGTCCTTTAGTAATGACAATGGTATCCTGTCTCCCATACCTCATTAAGCATTCTTCATGTTTAAAAGAAACAATTACAAGGGATAGTATTGTTTCAAATCCCAAAAAATTACATTTTTTTGTGTTTATCTGTTTGTGTTTTCAATTAACATTTTAAAAACAAATAAGTACATTGACAATTTTGAATATTAATTTGTTGGTTAATATTTTACCTAAAATGTATGAACATAGGCCCATAGGAATTTTTTTCGTTCATTTCATCGTGGAAGTACTCAATATGGCAATTTTTAAAACCAGGTCTATTCTGCTAAAGTTCAGTTGTCACTGTCTACTCAGTAAAAATCTTTCTTTATACTGTTTTTATAGAAAGAAATAAGATAAGAAATCATATAATTCGTTATTCAAAACTTTAAAGATCAAAGTAAATGCATGTTAATTTTACCACAGAAAGACTAAAGACAGAAGACTTTAAATATTTACAGTGTCATAAAGACACTGATTTACAACAAAATGAGATAAAAAATAGATAAAACTCTTCGTCTAAGGTGATCAATGCTTATTTCAGTACTTTATCCCACAGTTTTTCTCTCAAGTTCTTTACATTGTCGATCTTCTTGACTTCAAGATCTTTCCAGGGGGTTTTGTCAACAATAACAAATGGAAATATTTACAAGTGATGGTAAGACTAATTAATGCTACATGATATGTCTAACATTCAATGGAAGTAAATTTTCCATTAACATTTTCTTGGATTTAATTTTTTTAAAGTAAAATTTTTACTTGATTTTCACAATTAGCATAGACAATACCACAAATTACAAGTAGAAACATGATGGTACACAAATATAGAAATATAGAATAACAGATACAAATATAGAACAACAGACAAATATAGAATAACAGATACAGCACCTTTCTGACGGGGGTCGCTATTCATTATTTCCGTTACAGAGACAAGTATAACAGATACAGCACCATTCTAACGGGGTTTCACTATTCATTATGTCTGTTACAGAGACAAGTGTAACAATTCTATTTGCTCTTTGTGGGGTCTGGCCATACGCTATGTCGGAATTAGAGAGAATAAGTCATTGTTACAGGCATTTCTAGATCTGAAAATATGATAGCCTGTAACTATTTCAAGAGTAGCCTATAATATAAACAGAAAGGAACTGCAAGTTATTGTTATAGTCTATTTACAAATCAGTCACTTCTTTATATATATTACCACTATTGGAGAGCAAGGATGATGACGTGTTTAATGACGTCATTGTTCGTGTTTAGATATAAGTTTATATCTGTTTTGGAATTTTTCCTCCGCTTCTGTTTTAGACATAACTAAACGTGAATGAAAATAGTGTCTGCTGCAGACATTTTATGTCATTTATTTTTCTCAGTGAACGGGAACAGAAGTTAGGCTACTTTATCTGTACCAAGATTTAGCGTATTCGATTTAGTAATTTTTTTCATTAAAAGAGGTTATTCTAATGGACCCAAATTGCGTTATATTTGATAAAATATCAATGGTAAATTAGTAATTTATAATGTTAATGAACAGAAGTATCTCCAAAGTTTTACTAACCATATAGTTGGTTAAACTGCGCACCTTTAAGGGTTTGTATGCTTAATAATGATTTTATTTCATGACTACATAAGCACTAAGTTCAAAGCCAAATTCAACTCCAATATTTATTTATGTTCAAGAAATCTTTTGTTTTATTATTTTACTTAGTTTTCCATTGTAATAATTTATTTTACTGAAATCAACAAAACATGTTGCAACAAACTTCAGCCATACTTTCCTCCATTCCACCGTTCCTTAAACAGCAAGATCAGGTTGTCTTGTTAGGGTAAACGGGCTGAAATAAATGGATGTTTTTGTATCGATTACCGAATGTTCCGAATGAGCACGAGTCGTGTCAGATGTAATCGAGTGTCGGCGGACACCGAGTCGCCGAGTCTTGTCGATGGATATCGGAGAGTAGAACACCTTAAACGGGACCCCACAAGGAGGTCTTGCCCGAGCAGCCATACAAAGTTTAATTAGCTTAGAGACAGGGCCACCGCTACTTCCACTCGTTGCATTCTCCGACGTTAGTTCGATGGTTCGTTGGGTTGATACGAATGCATCACCGAGATCAGTTGTCGATACTCTTATAAGATAACTCTCTTTACTCTTATAGAAGTCTAGGTAACAGCCTTTTCAATGGAATGGAAGTTTTTGTGTTTTTGTTGAACTGCAACTGACAGAGATATACGTTTATTAACTATTTAATGATTAAACATGTCAATATGATTTAGACTGGTTAAAGTAAGCAACGAGTTTTGCTGCAATATAGGCAAAAAATTTGTGGTTTTTATACCAATTATTTTAACAAGTTTAACCACGTGTGATCGGAAGTTAAAATCTTGTTTGCGTTGAATGACAAGAATAGCAGGTGAAACAACAACCCCCCTACCAACAAGACATAACTGAATAATTTTTTGTATTCAAATTATTAAATTTTACTTATATTAAATTGAATTGAAACTTGATTTCTCCCTTTTAAAGTATGAAATCCGATGGATTTTCTTTAGTAATTGCAGTCGCGTTTCTTCTACGATCGATTTTGTAATTTAATACTTTATTACATTTATAATTACAAACAGTTTTTCCTAAATCACACTGTAGTTGAAGTGGATGGACAACTGAAAACTGACTCATAAATCTGACTCCAAAAGAAGTTTGAAGGCTATGACGTTCTGGGTAGATGAGTACTAAGGGCTCAACATTATGTCATAAAACCGATAAAATCCAACGGAAGCAGGATCTACCAGGTATCCAGTTCACTTCTCGACTTCACCACATTCCTGCGCCAACTCCGCGGTCTCCCAACCCCGACTTCCAGTCCGACCTTCGCCTCCATTCCGAGGCCTCTGTCGAAACAGAAGCGACACCTCGATCTGCGATCTAGTGGCTCAATCAGCCAAAGGCCAAGGCCCCCGCCGCCGCGGTAGACGGTGCGGAGCCGCCTCGCAGACGCGCAGGGGCGATCGCTCCTTTCACCAGCTGATTATGGTCACAGCCAGATCGCGCGGTCGCGGTATCAGTGTACCGTGCGACGTCGCGACGGAGTGCCGTGCGTGTGTTGTGCCGCGACTGCGCTGCCATCTCGTGACGGACGGGTCAAGGTCAGAGCACATTAGCAGGTCAGGTTAAATAGCAAGTGTTATGCTATGGTTGACGTGTAATGCAAGGCGGTAGGAATGTGGTCCTTCGTGCCGGATTGGAGTTCGGTTTGGATATTAGGGTTGATATAGTAGATTATGGACGGATATGTCAACGGTGAAAATAAATGTTGCGCCTTAGAAAGCGTTGCTATAGCTATTTTTTTTGCTTTTCATTACTAATCAGTTGAAATATTAACCCTAAAAATAGGTAAACTTTCAGAACCAAAATAATTAGAAAATGAGGATAGAACCTTTTTAACATAAACACAAAAATTAGCTTCTACAACGTTGATTACTGTAAAGTTTTCTAATGGTAATCTTTAATATTCGTTTTGTCTTTCAGGAAGCATTTTTTTCTCTTTTGCTATAACACTAGTGGCATATCCAAATAGACCTTTTCTAATAACACCATGGACGAGAGAGAGTTGCCTTTGAGGTCGTCGCTATGAACAAGTAAAGTGGCTAAGTGTTACTTCTCGAAGAGTTTAATAGTGTTTATTTTATTCCACATTGTCCTTAACTATACCATTACTATGCTTTGCTTTCATCAAAGTAGTGTGGTGAAAAAAAGGACAATTGACTTTCCACGATTGGAATAGATGTTATCGTATAATTTTAGTTAAAAGTAGCTATTATCAAATTGTTTATCACGCACAGAAATTCTAATATTTTATTAATTTGGTTGAAAACATCTAAACTCAAAACTCAATACTAAGCAGTCATACATAAAAAATATTTGTAACTTTTCGTGGTAAATGCTATTAGGTATTAAAAATACGATTGATGATTAATAATTCAAGCTTCGCACAATGTACCTTTATAAATATTCATTAATTTTTGTGGTAAATGCTATAAGGTATGAAAGATACTACTGATGATTAATAATTCAAGCTTCGTAGATTTACATTACCTTTAATTATTATGAATTGTTTTCGATCAAACTTCTGGGCAGTAGTGTTTAGGTATCGTAGGTTTTTGTTAATGCTAAAGTGAGTAAAAAAACAGATTACTAACCATTAAACCATTAAAATAATTATTGCAGGTAAATCAAATTTCTTAAGCATATGATCTTACTACATAATTTTTTAGTAACATGTCCAAACAATATAAGTTTGCTGAACCGAACTGCGTTTTAAAATATAACGTGGTCCGAGGTTTCACGCATGGACTGAACTGTGTATTAGGATGTTGCACAGCAGACGCAGAGGTTCACTGACGCAAAGAATAAAGACCGGAAGTTCGGTTGGTGAATTCTTTGGCCGAAGCGCCAATGCTATTAAACCGCGAAGTTGCTAAATGTCTGGTTGAATAGTTGCCAGCTAAAAAACTTCGGTTATGAATACTTTAAAAAAGTTTAAATTTCCTATCTTCGATTTCATATTTCGTAAACTAAATTTAAATACAATAATGCTCCATTAAATTTATATCCAGAAGAGTCTTCTAAAACAAAGATTGTTTAAACTTAAAATGGGTGGAAAAATTAACTAACTAACAGTTCATGTTGAGTAAATACGCAAGAATACAACCATTGCTCGTATATGAGAATAGTTAAATAAATAGCAAACCCTTATACTTTATAAGATTGATTTCCTCAATTTTATATGGTGGTAATTTTATTGTATACTAACAAAACATAAAGCAAATACTGTTTTTCAACAAAAACAAATAAATTAATTTAAACTCTCAGATTTTGAAATTCTTAGTAAAGTTTGGGGGAAATTTCACGCGACGAATTTACTAAATTATTATTGAACTAAATTAATTATTATTATTTAACTAATTTATCATTCATAAAACGACTCGAAACTTACTTTAATGAAAGGGTTTTGCTATATATTTTCGTATAAACTGGAAAGAAATTGTTTATTTTCTATATCTCTGTTAGAAAAGAATAACTATAGTAAGATAAGGTTAACCATTAAATATTGTTTTATCGAATCAAGTAGAAAATTTAACAGCAATCATAAAATTGTTTTCGAATATAATAGTTTCATAAACCAAAGTTATATAGAATGAAAAGACTACACATCGTAGTTATAAATCACTCTTCAAATATAACAAAATAAAATTATGAATATTATTAATTCGTATTTTAATTTTATCCCCTTGTAAACCAATAAACTTTAAGACTGGAACAGTCCAGGAACAAGATTGCACTAAAATCAAGTTAAGACGCTATCTCCGATAGAAATTCAATTCGATAATAACTTCTTCTCATTGAAGTAATAGTTTCTTGATCGCTTACAGGATTTCCATCGTTATTGCTTATTTAGAAAAGTTTTAGTTTCTAGTAATCTACACATGATTACTAATAGTGAGAACTGAAACCCCAGTTTAATAAATTTGATGAATTAATGAAATCTAATGATTATTGCGAACTTCGCTAATAATTAATTGGTATAAGATTTCATTTAGTTGAAATCTATTGGATTATTGCAAAAAATCTCTCAAATTCATATTTTCATGGCAGCAAACCTGCATTTTCGCTTCCCCTATTAACCTTATGGAGAAAATTCTTATATGCTCATTGAAGGATTCAAGTTGATTTTACTTCATTTGAGACTCCTTCTAAGTGGTTTATCTAAGCATTTGAAATTCGCTGAGCATGCAGGTTTGCTACAACGAGATTATTTATATCAATAGTTAATAAATATAGCTTATATATAGCTTGTAAATATATTGTCATTATCAATATCATGATACCTGCAAAAATCTGTTAGAGTAATTCCAGTAAAAATCCCTTTCGTTGTTGAGATAAAAAATCTAAAACTCCAATCAGAAGTTTGTCCGCTCCCTTTGCTCTATTTAATCGATTTTTATTGACACTATTTATATGTTTTTGATTATAAAGGTTTAAGGATAGGTAATTCAACAAAATAAACAATGATAAAGGTCTGATCAGTAAAACAGAGCGAACTGAGTAATTGTTTTCTTAAACATTTCGCATTTCGCAATCTCATTTGCACACTAAACCATGTCGTATCCTGAAAGAATGTAATAAATTATTATTCATTTCTTTTCGATTTCTAAGACAGTAAAACACTTGTTGGCAGCCGCCTTGTCTGTTGAGTGTAGATGGTTCCCAACAGGTGGCCGGTGATTCACTGCTTCTGTGATTTATTGAGCTGACTCGCCGACTTCAGGTCCCATTCGATTGATGCACTCAGCGGGAATTGCTGACGACCAGCTTAAACTGCTGATAGATTAACGTTTTAACTTCTTTCTTTGAGTAGGTACCCATAAATTAGTGATCCATAAAGGGTTTTAGTTGTGTTGGTAAATCAGTTTTATCTATCCTTTTGCTATGAATAGTCCCTTTATAACTATGCTAAATCACCAGGCAGAAAAGTATTCCAAAGAAGACATTAATCATTGATAAAATGTTTACAAAACATTTCAAGCTTTTAAAGATACTTATAATATTCACCTTTTAAGACACGCTACTAGCCTTAACAACCATTTAATGACCAGAACTGCATAAAAGTTGCGTTAAGTTTGATGAACTTTTTGTCTTAAAAGTTTTGTGAAGGTCTCTTGAGTGCACAATAAGGCACAATAAGATTTGAGAGCTTATGGTTGTCTATATTTTTATTTAAGTAATTTGCAATTTTCTCAGAAGTAATTACAAGTTTTCTCATCATTAAAGAGTAAGACTTTGTAGTCTAAGGATTAAGCGGTAATTTTATGGGACGTAGTTCTAATAATCATTATGTGTCCGTGTGAAGCCTGTTTGAATCATCTAGGTTTTAAAATTACTCATCTGTTTTTTTTTTATTAAAATCAATCTGTTGTAAAAATACCTGTAAATTAATTGAAAGAAGGCAAAAATTGTTAATTATTACGGTAAGAACTTTTTTCTACCTCTTGTCCTAATCACCTCAGATATTACTTATTACCACTCTATGGTAAATTAATTTCCCAATGTTATCTTGTTATAATTTAATAACTTGTTATCATTTAAAAATTAATTTATTACGAAGTAGTAATAAATAATATCTAGACATGATTGGGGACTAGAGACAGAAAAATATTTCTTGCTATACTACATATGCTCTTGATTAATACCTTAATGTAGACGATATTTACAATCACCTTTAATCTTAAGATTACGATCTTAAAACTTGAAATAGTGGTTTTAATATATTGTAAAAAAGTTAGTTACTTCGGAAACGCAAACAGGGATATTTTGCAATTGTAATGAGTAAATACCGATGATTATTAAGCGTATAAACTACAACCTTGACAAGTACATAAGTTAGCCACCAGAAGTGGTTATTAATACATAACATCAATCAGAGTGCCACAGACCGCTCGTTCATACATATGTCAGAAAATTACAAAAACAGCTGTTTAAAAACCAAATGAGATTTCTCGTTCAAAACCAGTCCTCGTCCTTTTCTGGAGAAACCTCAGAATCCTGATAAGGTAAGAGACCTGCGTTTGTGAAGGAATCGGGGGAAAATGGTAGTTGGGAGACTGGGAGAGTGAAGAAATGATTAAAATGGACAGAAAAAAGTACATGATTTACGTAATATGGATTTTTCTCTTCATAAATGACTTTATCATAACAAATATTCTGAACAATTAACATAGGTGAAAAATTTAGAAGTAAATTATTCAGTTATTTAATTGTGTTTAATTGTTTTGGAAACTTATATGAAATATTTGTTCTAGAAATAAATGGTATTATTGTTATTGTATACCGCAAGAGATCATTCAGATATTATGATAAATAGTAGATTGTGAAAACCTTTTGAGAGTTATAGGGAAATATAAATCTTTTAACACTGTCTGATTCGTGGAATTCTAACCGCCCGTTAGCAATGAGTGAAAAATGAGTGTAGATGGATGACATAACAACTTAGGTACTGACTAAGACTTTCTGGTTCTGCAGCTGCAAATCCTCATGACGGAATAAATTTGGTATAGTACTACAATGAACATGGAAATAAACAAACTTTTTTTGTCCAACTTAATTGTTTTCTTAATGCTTCCAAAAATACAATGTAAAATTGCACAAAGTACCAAGATAAATAACAATTAATTGATATTCAGAGGTTAACTGCTAGAAATGATAATTTGGTCCTCATATTCGCCACGATAATAAGTATTTTCATTTATTATTTTACCCAAATTTAGGAGCTATTTTTAAATTTAAATATCCATTTTTGAATTTTTTAATATGTGTGTTACAAAAGTTTATATTAATCCCTGAAGCAGCTTAACAGAATAGTTATGTGTAATA
Source organism: Flexamia atlantica (assembly GCA_035578135.1). Classification (NCBI taxonomy): domain Eukaryota; kingdom Metazoa; phylum Arthropoda; class Insecta; order Hemiptera; family Cicadellidae; genus Flexamia; species Flexamia atlantica. The sequence continues at coordinate 30,811,775 of JAQJVK010000012.1, forward strand.
TGTTAAAAAAGAGTAAATACGAGTTTATTTACAAATAAATATAATGAATAGTAAAATCTACATTTTTCTTGCATTTTTACAAGGCTATGAGAAAACTGTTCCATTAATGTGTGATTGAACAAAGACAAAATAGGGTGGAACTAAGTTGTCTTTAGTGGAACTATAATGCCCGGCTGTGGCCCATTTACTTTGTGTCGAGAAGGCCGTCCGTTACGAAAGCACCAATCAACATCGCTAATGACACCTCTCACCTGGCTTATGCAGAATTACCGCCCACCATCGATCGACATGACAGTTCAGCCGTTGCAGTTTTATTTGTAATTTTAATGCGATAATAGTTGAAGAAGGTTTTCATCGATGGCATAGGCAAAAAGGTGAACTGATTTTGTTTGTTTGGCCTAGATTTTCAGCTGGGTTAGGATCTTGTTTGTTTGTTTCTTTAGAATGTAAAATAAATTGATCATAGAGCAGTTTTTTAATCTGTAGATTTTAATGCTTGCAGAAGATTTCACAGCAACCCTATGTGAATTACCAGCCACGAAGATAAACGTTACACAGCAAAAATATATTATTGAAAAAAAAATCAGATTCCTTTATGCTCCGTAACTATCCCATATTTTAAAGGTTGAATTGAAAAACTAAGAACAATAAAGAAAAACTTTAATATCAGGACTATATTTTTACAGGACCAACAACAATAAGAAGTATGCTCACTAAAGTAAAACATAAAATTGAAGAGCAAGAAACAAAAAATGCGGTATACAAAATAATTTGTGAATGTGAGGGAAACTATTATGGGCAGACATCTACATCGGTTAAAAAGTGAATCAAAGGATGTCACAAAGGAAGCATAAATGACAAACTTGAAAATTACTCAAAACGGAATGAACATGTCTTCACCTATGGTGAACTGAGCTGCAGCGAATATAGTTTACCACGAAGCAGACTGGAATAAAAGAAATATTAAAGAAGCTGCATGCATGACGATTGATGAAAGAATTACGAGTATCCCTCAGCCGAGTGCCTCAATAAGCCCTATGTTCATTCATCTAATTGAAGAGGAAGTAGGATAAAAGATATGGAAAAACTCAACAAATTAAAATATTATATCTTAACTATATCTTTATATTAATAACAAAAAACAAGAAACTATTTTTCTACTAGGCTATTTTTTTTTAAAGATAACAGTAGTTATGAAACACATGTTTACAATACAATAATAATGAATGGCTTATAATGAAAAAATAAACTTAGATTGTGTGCTGTTATCAGCTGATGATGGATATAGAAGTTTAAGTATCCATATCAATTATATTTTATAAAGGTGAATTTATTATGAGTAACGATGAAATGGAAAATAATGTAAAAACCATAAAGAAAAATGCATTTCGGAATCAACTAAATTTGAACATACTATAAACAAGTACTCAACCAAACAGCTCAATTCACAGGCTAATTGTAGACTAATTCTGTTTACATCGTTGACATTTCCGACATTGTGTTCGTGTATCCCCAGGATATTGCTGTATGTACGAGGGAGCTTACGTTGTTTGGTGTATCCCACACTCCATTATCACCCAGTATTATATATTAACGTAAACTGATTAACCTACTTTGTCACTGAGTTTTCGTCTATTTGGGATGCCCATAATTGAGCCTCGATTTATAGGCTTATAATGTTCTACCACATTTTATGACAAGTTTTTTTAGCATTCTTGTTTGGTAATGAAACGCAACGCAAATCTTATATTGGTATAGAACGCTGGTTACCCTGTTCTTACACTGAATTTATTCTACCTTCTTACCTTCTTTATATTTCATAATTATTGGGGAAAATACCCGATTCTATTAAAATACTAAGAAGTTTTGACATGATGTCATTGCCATGTGACATTTGAACCGTAGCTCGCTCCTACGCCTGGCCATAAATAGATCAACGGCGCGGCGTGTAGGAGTTACTATAATACACCCCCTTTAAACTTGTTTACTTATACTTCAGCTGTATGATAGCTAGCTTGAATTCCTTATAAACTCTTCGTTACATTTTTGACCGTATATATCCAATTATAACTTTTAAGTCTGTCTGATTTTGTATGCGTTAGTAAATACTTCGGAGTGATTCTACCATTATTCTATCGGCATAATTCAAATTGTCTTTTATTCCACATTATTTACATGCTATACGATTGGTTTAAGACTTGGACCTTAGCTTTGAGATTAGAACGAACAATCAAAAGATGAAATTAACCATTCTAGAGTGAAGTTTAGATGTTGATATGATGATAATACTTCTATGTTACTACCACAGTAATTGCTGATGAAAATATATTGTGTTAAGAAAAGGATTGTAGGGTTATAAAAAGGGGGTGCTGAACTTAAACCTCTTAAATCTCTTTCTTTCTTATCTTGGTGGTTTCTCACTACGGTAATTTAAATGAAATTTGATAAATTTCTTAGGGTTATTTCAATAAACAATATGTCTGTCTGATTTTTATGGTTTCAATTCTATTAAGTTACTACCAAACTCAAAACTCATAATTTTTTCAAAGAAAAAAATAATTCCTCAATGACAGATAAGATTAAACGTAACATACTTCTGTTAAATACATAGCTTCAACCATTTTAATTCAAATATTCTTGTGATACATACACCACATCGAATGTGCCTTTTGTTTACTTCTGGGGACGTAATCGTGGTGAGCACATTACATTAATAGAAGTAATGTTCGTCTCAGTGAACTACTACTGAATGAAAATAATACGTGGATCACTCGGAGCAAGTAGGTCAAAGTCGATTCGCGCTTCGGTGCTTTTCATTCTCTTACCGCTCTCATCCAAACGTCGAGGACTTTTGTACTTTTAAATCCTTCAAACGGAAACTTAGGATTGTTTTCCTCATTTTCAGTATCTTGTTTTCAGTATTATTATTTTATTTAATCATTTTAATCGCATAAAACAGTTGTAATACTGAACATACAGATAGACGAAAATAGTCTACCTCAAATGCAATGAAAAAAATTATTAAAGATCGTACTTTTAAGTTTGATTTCACAAAAATGTAAAACGGGAACATATACTCAAAGTTGTAATAAAGAATGACCTCTCAGTTATTTATTCAAGTTATAAAGTTTTAGGATTTCATGAAATTTTTACATGACTCTATTATCAAAAGAAAGATTTATTTATTTACTTCAACAGTTCCTTTGTCACATACAAATAGGTTTATGTTTCTTGAAGCTGCAAGCAAGTGCAAAAAGTAAATAACACTAAAATCCTCCTGTTAAGCTTGTGGCTCGCAAGTTTGACTCTGCATGCTATTTTAGGTCCATATTTTCCAAGAGGACATCGAACTCCAAAAATCGCTGCTGTTTGATTCTTGACCGCTTGATGACCTCGGTTTTAAACAAATCAAAGATTTTTAACGGATAGTAGTGAAGTAACGACTAAAAAACTAGTAAGTTACTGAAAAAAATAATGTAAAATACGATGCGTTATATTATGTTCAGCCTACATTTAACAAAAAAGAATACCTATTTATGGGCGTGTAGCGCCCGGTTAAAACTCCTGCGTGCATCTCCTAATTGGAGCGAATTAAATTAATTACTTCCTCTGCCAATCAGAACCAGCTGGAGCCTACACCATGGGAAGGTTTATTCGGTATCATGATTTCCCACAACAACGACCTTGATTCTTCCAAGTCATAATTAATTGGTTTTGATTGCCAGTTACTGAAAATTAAGGACCATTTTATTTCTTTAATTTTATATACATTTAATTTTAGTTTTTTATGTAGCTAGATATACTTTTTCATCTAATAGAGAATAATCCTAGGGCGGAAATTTTTATGTAGCTTAGTTTAGGCAAAAAGTCATTGCACGATTTTGTATATTACAATATAATGATAGTATGATATTATGATAGTAATTAAATAGTAATATAATTACCGCTAACTTGTACATTTCATGAATAAAGTAACTCATATTCAAAGCGTGTAACCAAGTGTCTAAATCAAAGAGAAAATCTGTAATCATATGATATTTCCGCTATGTGACGACATTATTTATAGGTAAGACTATATGTTCGCATAATAATTCGCAACAAATCAATGCGAAATCATAACATCTTAATAGGACTGCATACCCTTCATCAAAGTACCATAAATTGTTGGTCCGCAGTGTTTGCCAAAGTCAAAAACAGGTTTGAAACGGTAAATCTTATTTGTTATTTAAATATCTGTTTTTATATGTCTGCTCTTGTAAAGACAAATTATGGGGACTAGTAGATTTTAAAGTAGCCTTGCTTTGGATTTACGTTGTGATTGAAGATATCTGTTAATTGGGACTGATTTTCCAAACATGACATGGTTACGAAATTTGCAAAAAAAACTATTTAAAACTGGTTAAGCTATAGTTGTCGAAGAAAGCAATATTTTATCTCTGTGCGTCAATCTGGCGGTCCACGTTCCATAGTTCCATCCCACAGTTTCCTGTTATGGTCCTCGTTCCACATCCCGCGGTCCGGTGTCCATGTTTGTTTATCCATTAGTCGCACTAACTCAGTCAACTGCGTCACGCTACAAGCCTGTATTATAAGGAAGTTTATTGTTCTTTTGTGTTTTGTAAATTGCGTACTACCTAGGAGCTACATGCTGTTGTTTTCAAAGGGATTTCTAGGTTGTGCCATGTCGTAAACTATATCTAGGAACAGGGTTAATGTCTGTTTAACATACATTGTTACACGAAAACCGAGCTGGGCTAAAAAATTAAACTGTCAAAGATTAAATAAATTGTGTTCTTTATTCTTATCCTTTATAAACGTAACATTCTTTTGTTCTTTATAAACCCTCTGCTCATAGGTAACTTGCATCTTATTTATTTATTCAATATATGTATTGCTGCTTAACTTCATGATAAAGATAAACTAATTATGATTTCAATAACAAAAAGAGCTCACTATTTTGAACAAATATTTCATATTGATACATGTCACATTTAACCAGCGTTGATATATTTTTACCTCCCGCCCTCCTCCCCATCTAAAATAGTTAAACGTTTACATATAGTTTCTATACATTAAAATGTACTTCCCATGACACTTATGAAGAACAATGTTTTCATTACATTATGCAATAAAAACTAATTAATTTATAAATGATTTTTATTTAATTCACAATAATTCTGAAACTGTCTTAGACCAACTCGCATGTTTTTAAATGTTTTGTGTGCTACAAATCCATGTCCCCATACCTATGTCCCCAAACCGTTTCATACCTATGTGTCTGTGTGAAACGTTTAAATTTGACGAATATATGTCGATGATGCCTTTGTTTTTCAAGGATTTGAAAATGGGAAAAACAGTGTAGAAATTAGTACTCTTACTTAAGTTACCTATTTTATTATGTCTATGTGCTTTACCAGAGAAACGTGTAGGCTTCTAGCATTAAAATTAAATATAAATTTTCTCCTTTTGATAGCAAGGCTGATACAGCCTTGGTTGTTGCGCCCCTGTTGACCATCGGCAAACCTGACAACCTATGATCAAACATGCTCTTATGACTACAGGGATGTTTGACAGCATGATTGTAGTTAACAATCATGCGTTGCTCATACTGCACACGATCTGATATATCATAAAAATGCAAAAAAAATAAAAATTTGTATATTTTATATAGAATTTATTTTTACTTTACCTTCCGTGATCCAATATGAAACGGCACTTTACAGCATGCTATTTTCCATGAAGCCAATATCCCTTACTAAAATTAAAATTATTGATTCAACGCCTTTAATTAAAATAATTAAAATTTTCATAGCTTTTCATTTTCTCAATCAATTTACTCATCTGTCCATTTAGTTCCCGGTAGTAGGCTAGCAAAGGTAGTCGTTCTATTAATGAGATTCCGTCAACTCAGCGTGTCAGCCGATGGAACCCTCCGAATGCGGCGACACCCGTTTAAACACCCGTCTCCAACACGATTCCGCCCTACTGGCGACTGAACCGGAAGCGGAAGTAATCTCCGTCTTGTCCAGCTGACCCTCCCAGCCGCGGGCAATCCAACTTTGGCGCCAAAATCAACTAGTAATTAATGCATTACATTTCGTTTAGGGAGTTTTGTTTTTATTTCTAAAGCGATCTGAAAATAAATTAACACGTTAAACTTTGAGTTATTGTGTAGAAACATTAAATTACATTCTAAACATCTTACAATTTTAAAATTTTTACTCCTAATCCATCAACCCACGGAGGTAATGTTTTTTGGTAATAATTTGTAATCCAATCTTGCATGCAAACGAATGAATACGTACGTGAATAGAGCCAACTATTGAATCATTGAGGTGGTTATGAATATACAACCAGTAAAACCTTTTCTGTAAACTCTATTATAGGAACAAAGCAAACTGTTGTTGGGTGCGCCACCCGGGGCAATCTGAGCGGCACACTCATCGCCCTCTCCGTTTGTAAAAAAGCTGAAGCTTTGTAGAGCCCATACGGCATTGTTGGTTTATATAAGTATAAAACACGGTATGTTTGTACGTTTTGTATAATATCAGTTGTTTGGAATTAAAAACTTTAAATGAACACCCAAAATTCAGTGTAAGTTATCGTTTTTATCAGTTAGTTATGAATTAATAATGGAAAGCTTTTTTTACATAATTTTTAATTTTATTTTGGAATTTTTAATAGTTACTTTTGTGGTATAAACCAGTTTTAAGTTGTTTTGTTTTCAAATACTCATATGCCTAAATAATTTTCATGAATAAATGAACACAACAATAATTAATTATTATGAAATAAGTAAAATAGACAGTTGCATTTACAATACATGAGGAAAAGTGTCAGGTACGTGCAGAAATAAACAATAATGCTTTGTTAGATTAATAAAAGTTAAATATTTAGTTAGTATAATGAGGCCATTTCATCATACAAGTTAAATAAAACTAAAATAATAAAATGGAATATATGAATGATATGACCTTGACTCTTTTGCCCAGTCAAATAAATATAACTTGATTGTCATGAGGAGTAAAACGCAGGACCTTTTAGGACAAGTGGGTCAATCTAGGTTTGAGCTCCACTGCTCATCATTCTCGTCTTTTATCCTCTTCAATCCTGTACCGTCTTGACTTAAGATTTTATAAAATAAATTTACCATGAAAAAAGTGCTTTCTCAAAAACATATTCTATTATATATTCCAAGTCATTTATTTATTTGGATGACACGGTATTAGAATATCTGTAAATCCAGCTTCACCCTTTTTATTAATTGCATTTTATTTCATAATAGGTTAATAATTTATAACAGTTTTATAAATTTACAAATTCTGCACCATTATGCCTAACGTTTTTGCTTATGAACTGATTCAGTGGAAAAGCCAGTCCATGTGTATTACGATAGATTTCAAAGTTTTAATTGCAATAAAATATGAACTAAAAAGCCGCTTGATAGGATAATGAAATTATTTTGTTTTGTTCCTTTTTACAAAAATACGTTTTTATCATAGTTAAACCCTGACTTTGAATCAAATGAGAATTATATTATGAAATAGTTTATGGTATTAGTTTAGGATTAAATTCACAGGAAAACAATCTAGTTGAAGCTTTGTTGTTTCATTAATGCAAGTTTCCTGGTATCTGTTTAGTATTTCCGACATCCGAATGATTATGTTCTACCTTCAGGTGAAAGCTACAGCAGCTGACGTAAGCTTTCAACAATAACTTCGGAATTTGTATTTCTTAAAGATAATTTCTTTTGATACGAGCAAAATTTTTAAAGGCTCATGAGAGAAATTAACTGTTTAATTTCTTGTTTTATTATATGAAATTTCTGTTTCATCAAACTGTGTAGCTTCGTGAATTAAAAGCAATATCGTAATGATATCTGAAACTAGTTAGCAATAAATAATAAAAAAATGTTCTCAAAGATAATCTTAATTACTTGATACTCAATTGGTATAAAATTACTTGCAGAAAATAAAGTGGGATATTAATGTGACATTTTTCTTAGAATCAATCAATAGATATATTTATTTATATATTATCTATATAAGGATGGCAACATTTTTAAAATAGACGACTACTGCTTGAAACATAGTGACAATGCAGGTACAGTAACTTAAGCCTTGTATGCTGCGAGAGATAAAAAAGATTACACTATTTATCAACAATTCTAAAATAGGCAACTTCCATAAATAATATTAAAACAACAATTCATCTATGAACTAGCAACTAAGTTACATAATTCATCCAACAATAATTTATAACATTCATAAAAACTTTGAATTACAATAGCTCAGCACAGACAATACAAAGACATGGGTGATTTTGATTTTGTGATCAAGAAACAAACTTGTTTTTGCCTAATATTAAATACGATCGAGTTTATTATTATTTTTATAAAATACCTTTTAAACACCCTTGATTCCTAATGCGTTATGAACCGATTTCAATAATCTAAGAGTCTTAGAAAAGAGTTATTTCCTCCATGGAATAAAATGTATCAAGGTTAGACTTAAGGGAAGAACCCCATACGCCATAAAGGTTGTTATTTTTTCATCAATATAAAATTTGAAAGAGATTTGAAGCAATACATCTGACTGGAGTAAGCTCAGCTTTTCAGCAAAGACAGCAAAGTTACTAATGGAGCTGTGAATGCCTTTGAAAGCAAAGCTAAAGCTGCTTTAATAATAATGTACGCGAAAGATTCCTTTCGATATATAAAACAGTGTTCTAAGGAAATTATAGAAAGCTTATCTAAGGATCTAAGGAAATTATTATAGGCTCTACTTGTATCTACTTCGAGCTTTAGTCCCAGAAACGATCGGTTTCGTTGAAAACTCCAAAATATGTCCGTGAAAGTTTACCGTAACATTCCGACCTTGTTTACTCACTTTAAATTTATTAGAGTTATTTATAACCTGTAGCGGCCGGCGGCGGCGGCTTGCTTCAGCGTTTGTTGCTTTTGGTAAACTCCAGCCGCGAAAGTAATAAACCAATCCGTTTCGCACCTCTGCGCTCTTTAACTTTAACCATCGATGTTTGATTCTGATTAAGACATTCTGTGGCCCTTCTGCTCTTCTAGTCTATATTTTTTGTAGACTAAGACAGAAATTTAGCTGACGTTGTTTAAAAGAACACGTGTTAGGTAGTTATTCTATTTATCAGTTCGATATTTCATTTGTTACGCAAATTCGTACAGCTTTCACAATGTAAAATACCGGAAGAGATGTAAATAAATGCTGGCATTTATTTTGAAAGTTTATCACTAATCTTAAACAATACAACGCCTGTTAAATAAATATGTTATAAAAGAAACAGGCTTATTCTAACTAACCATATTTAACATATTTATGGTGTTTAATGCAAAATATTTTATCAATTGAGTCATCGAACTTCTCCCTTCTTTTCTAATCTAAATAACGTCCAATTCAGCCCATTATAGTTCTTCCACACTAATACTTGTAACTCAGCAATCACCTTCCCTTCTTAAAAAATCGATATATATCTTTTAAAATTATTATTTATGTTTTAATAATAATGTGTATTGCTTTTTATAGACCAAAGTTCTTGAGATTTTTGTAGTAACTAATTCTATGGAGTATATTCAATGAAAGTCGGGCATTGCTTGAGAGAAATTTTAATTTTCATTTAACAGTTTATATCAATTGCGAAATCAGCTGTAAGGGATCAAATATAGCCTGAATAAAAAAATATATTAAGCTGATAAATCATTATTTTACCAAGGAAATGATTTTGGTTCCCGTGCATTTGGTTATTATGCCCACTGATCAAAAGTTTTGTTTCACATTTGCAAACGGTTATACTGCGAGTTTAGAAAAAATCAATGAAACAATCAAGGCAGATTTATTGCTCTTGTCATCTGTGGCATCTGGATATCTGGATGATGTGTGAGCTGCGAGGTCACAACTCTCATCTATAAATCATCTGTACCACAGGATCCGGCCCAGTGCCAGTATCTCCGTCCTTATATGGCGACATCTGTGGACAACCGCTGAAAGTACGTGCCATCTTGGATATATATAGTGTGTCGAAGTATTTGTCGGCGACAAAGTTTTACGAGGCATTCGTCAGTAACGAAGTTGGTTTAGATTTAATGACATGGCAGCTAAAACATCCCCATTGTCATGTTGATAATTACTTTTAATTAAGATTTACTGTAGCTTTATTACTTGTTTTTCTTTTTAAAACTAATCACTTGTATGTACAGTAGATCTTAAGGTTATAGGAATTAATAGAGTTCCAAAGTTAATGGGTCTTATGTTCAAGTATTAATAAATACGAAAGTACAAAAAATACAAATTAAGATATTCTTTCTCAGTTTTTGGAGTATAATTATAAAATGAAGATAATGTATGTAAAGGGCAATGAATGTAAAGGGTTTTAAAATCCTGTTACATATTTATATGTTATAAAATACATAAATTAAATATAAAAAAAGTCGAAATGCATTCTTTTTTACTTTTGGATAGTTTTTTCTCTATAAAAGAAAAACAACTGTTTAAAAAGTTTTTACATAATTCCCCTCTTGTTGCGTAAGTAACTTTTATAATTTGATAGTTTCAAATTATTGACGAGTAAAACTTATGCAAGTTATACAAAATGGCAATATGTTTATTTTTATATTGATGGTTGTTGTATTGGTCGGATTTTTAACCATTGCTCTCAAGTGTTACTTCTTTCTGCGCTGTAATGTATGTTTTGATCATTAAAGCACTTTTTTATATGTTTTATTTCATATGTGTATCATCCAAAATAATTTTGATCTAATTCTGAGACAGCCTTGCACCCAAACTGATTAAATTGATTCAAATTTAATTACTATGGTAATCGTTTTGAAGTGTCTAATAATGCTTTTTAGGCCGCACGCGTTTCGAGCTTATTACTGTTTCATCATCACCAGCGGAATCGCAAAGGCTATATTCCGTTGCTGGTAATTTTCTCAGTACTTTTCGGTTTAAGGTTCATCATGTCATCAAATGTTCGTTGAGCTTAAGTTTCTAAATATTCATTACAAAAGTATTTATCGATCTAATTACTTATGCGTTATTAGTAGGTGTGTGTTAAAAGGTGTTAGTAAGTTATATTTTTTATAGATAATACAACGTGAAGTTTTGTGGCACTGTCTGGGCATCACGGAGGAACCATTTTAATCATTAAGTTGCCCATTCGACTCTTTTTATTAAGAGGGCCATGGCTTCACTTGACCATTGTGTTGCAACGCTGCAGAATTAGTTTATTGTGCACCCTCTGTCAACAGGCCTTCACTCTCCGTCAAATCCCAAGGTCCTTAACGAACCTTGAGATCTTCTTGACGAATGTACCTGAACGTCACAGCGCTTCCATATGATAAAATAGCTTAGAGCCACGGCCGGGAGTTGAACCCGGGCCGGCTGAGGAGCTCAGAACGCTACCAACTAAGCTACGGTGCTGTCTCCCCATTCGACTTTACCCCAGTTTGAAGCTGAACCCAGATAGTACATGTCATGAGTAGTGGCGATGTGGCGTTTCTGGCCCAATCAAACTTTGACAGGCAGTCAATTTTTTGACAGCTACTTCCGGTCACGTGACCGGAAGTGACGTCATCAGCTGTGACGTAGCTGTGACGTGTATGGGTGGGTATTTAAAGTTTAAATGCCCTGCTGTGCTGGGTATTTAAATTTTAAATGGCCGGAAGTGTGTCAAGGTCTTTTGGGGATGTTTTTAAAAAAGATCTTGCATTTTCGGAAAATCCGAAAATGCAAGATAATTTTTGTTTCTTTTTACAAACTGTTGTTTTGTTGATTTTCACGTCTGTTAAAATACCATGTAAAAAATGGAATTGACAAATTAACAAGAAAATATCCTGCTACAAAGTATCCAAATAAAGATGCAATTACATAAACATAAACTTTAAAATATAGCGAATGTTCTTCCTTTTTATCTGTTAGCATTTCCTGAACAAGGTAACCAAAATTGTAACCACATAAAAAAGAAAGTAGGCAAATAATAAATTTCGACGGGTTCACAAAAACCAAGTTGTAAAGTAGCGAATTTCTTTCTTCTTCCATTGTTGAATTTTTAGTCGAAACCAATTAATGATAACATTATTGCTTGCGCATCAGAACTAACAGTTGATGAAATTTCATTTACTTGTAGACTTGTAGTAGTTTCATTTGTAGTAGGTAATTGTTCGGAAGTTGGTGTAGATGTAGAAGAAACAGTATTATATTGAAGCTCAGAGTCCATGTGTGCTCGGGTAAAGAGCTGAAGCTTTAATGACGTGTGGTAGCCGTGTCCTACTGTGCATCAGTAGTTGTTGGTGGTGGGGGGTCGTTTGTTTCTTGCACTGAAATGTAGATGGAATCATAACTTTCTGGAGGATGTACTAAAATTTGTTGTATAGGATCTGCATCAATAGGAAAACTTTGCGTTTCAATGCAAAGTCCATCTTTAATAAAAGAAACATATAAAACAGAACTCATGTTTATTTAGATGTTTACTCTGCCAGTTCTACTAGCAAACTGATGTGTCAGCAGCGGCGCTGCAACCTCCCTTGACATGTGCAGCTCGGAACATCTGCCCTCCCCCCACCACCATAAGAGACTCCTCGCAATTTTTGGATTTGTAGTGTTAGTTCTAACGTAGGTGTTGTAGGGTGAACATCTCAGTACTAAACAATTGTTTTTTTAACTTTTGGCTTAAAATATTTATTTAACTTTGTACAAGTTACAATATTTTTAAAGATGCTACTTTATTATATTACCTTAATACTTAGTTATAATATTTAGTTAAAGAAATCGAAACTGTAGTTGCGATTCAAAATAGAAACATGGTTTCTTAACATTTGCCTTAAAAATATTTGTAACAAAATATCGTAAGAAAATTTTTACAACATATTTGAATTAATATGTTTGCAAACCCTATCATGCGAGTTTTAAAAGATAAACGAGACCGAGTGGGCCGGGTTTGACCTCGCATGCTTTCGCTTGTTGCCGACCAGTTAGCAATACAACTGGTTGACCTTGCGCCGCACTTTCGCTTGCGGCCGGCCGGCGAATACAGGTCGTCGTCCTTGCTGCATCACCCGGCACACCTGTCCTTGATTGTATAACACACTCTACACTCTACACTCGACAAGTTATTCTTTCCTTTGCCACCGTCCTAACAACACCTACTTCAATTTCACAATGAACCGCTCCGAGTATACCGAGATTTGGTATAACTGGTTTTCCTATCTTCAACTGCTTGGGGTACGAATTATTCAATCGAACAACAATCGTGATTGGTATGATGTTACAACCACTATTGCTCGAAAACCTTTTCAGCAAGTTTGGAAAAACATTCTTACCGGCACCAAAATTCGCACCGAACCACCCAAAATTCGCACCAAACCACCTCTATCACCTGTATCTTCAAACGTACCCCAGCAAAAATTTCATCTAAAAAAACTGAAACTTAACCGAAAATATGAAATCTTAAGACATTTATCTTCTTCTATTTTCATTTTTAATTCTGAAAAAACCAAAATTTATGTCATTGACATTCCCAAAAAAATTCCTATTCCCCTTAACCCTCGACACTTGATAATAAATAAAAAAGGTGCAAAGTTAAACATAAATATTACCGAGTAAAACCTTTTCCCACCTCCAAAGTCCACCCTGGTGGCAAAAAAAGGCCCTTCTAAGGGCCGACCTAAGACTTTCAAATTTAGGCTTAAGTTTAAGTATCAACCCTTGGTGACTAACAAGGGGTGGTTTGCGAAAGCCCCTATGGGACTTAGAGGTACACGGACCTTTTGTTAGTCACCAAAGGTTAAGGCTTTAGCGAAAGCTCCCCGCTATTGACTCAACCTTTGGGACTTAGAGGTATGTGAACTGCTTGTTAGTCACCAAGGGTTGAGGCTTTAGCGTCCAACCCTTTGTGACTTAGTGGTACACAGACCACTTGTTAGTCACCAAGGGTTGAGGCTTTAGCGAAAGCCCCCCGCTATTGACTCAACCTTTGGGACTTAGAGGTATATGAACCGCTTGTAGTCACCAAGGGTTGAGGCCCTAACTTAAGCCTAAATTTGAAAGTCTTAGGGTGGCCCTTAGAAGGGCCGATTTTGCCACCAGGGTGGACTTTGATTGAGGAGGGGAAGGAATATAAGGTTTAATTTAATATATTTATTCTCAATTTTCCACCCTCCGCTGTTACTAGTAAAAATTTTGGATCTGTTGGGACAAGTGGTGGTTTGGTTTTTGGAGTTGTGAGGATATAAATTTTCGTCCTCTCCTCGTTGTAGATATAAATTTTGTTTTCTTCAATTCTGTACAAGTTATATTTTTTGTTCTTCTTTAATTCCTTTAGCCTGATGTTCTTTACTGGTGCGGGATAAATTGTTTGGGGGGTGGGGGTTTCTTTGATTGGTGCGGGTTGAATTTGTTGGGGGGTAGAAGAAGGGTGCAGTCCGCACAACTCCATCCAGTCTTCAGTTAAAATGTCGTCACAAATTGGAGCGATCGGAATCTCTTCAATTTGCGGCGTTGATGTTTCTGTAACTGGTGTGGGATTCTGAAATAATTGGGGTTGATCTTCATTAACAGCATCAGCTATTATTTCGTTAATGGAGGAGGAGAGGACGGGAGTTGAAGATTTTTGCGGAATAAAATCGTTGATTGCAGAAAGGCTGATCGATACCGGGATGGAATGTTGCTTCATCAGAGGTTTCTTGAGCAGACCCAGAAGAATAGGGCAGGATGAAGAGGCAGATGAGGAGTCCATAATTAGATAAAGGAAATAATAAAATGGATATAATGAAATAGAAAAAACGTGGGAATGGATAGTAACAGCGATGGTGGCGAGTGGCAGAATAACACAAGGCGGGCGAATGGGGTTCTTATAGGCAGCAGACACAACAACCTTGTAGTCAAGGTAGTGACCAGGTCCAAGTAGGCACACAACAACCTTGTAGTCAAGGTAGTGACCAGGTCCAAGTAGGCCAGACGAAGTTGTGAGAGCGGTGGCTAGCGACCCGGCCAAGGCTACCGGCCTCGGCAGAGCGACACGTTGACCTACTAGTCAAGGCTCGCTAGCGAGGTCGAGTCTCGAGCTCGCTGATATAAGCAAGCGCGCAACGTTTCTCTTTGGCATTACGGTGAAGGTGTAACTGGTCCGCTTACGTGGAGGGTTATGCTGTAACGTAATGTTCGCCATGGTGTGTGGGATGGCTTATGTCAAGCACACACTGCGTTCGGCTATTGTGGGAGAGGCGCCCTCCTATAATAGTCGGTCGCAATGGCAATCCACCTACCTTTCCATTTCCTGCGTGGTTTAATTGTCAGGGTTAATATTACGGTGAGGTGTGTGAGTTCGCTTACGTGATGATCACACCGTAACTGTAATATTAAGTTAGGTGTAATATTATAGGGAGGTGTGTGAGTTCGCTTACGTGATGATCACACCGTAACTGTAATATTACATAGTATAAGATAGAATAGGGGGAACGTTAGGTAGGGGTTAAGATATGATAGGGCGGTGAGGTGTGTGAGTTCGCTTACGTGATGATCACACCGTAACCGCATGCATGATAGCATTTAAGGGGTAGCATAAGTTATAATAAAGTAGTATAGAAATAAAGTAGTAGAATAAGGTAGGGACCCCACGCTTCCCCACCCCCCTTTTTTTTATAATTTTTAAATGACCTTGACCTAGTTTTGATTGTTCTACTTTCGGACTTAGAATTATTTTAAATGACCTATTTTTTAGACTTAGGTATTTTAATTTCAAAAGACTTACTTGTTTGACTTATATATTGATTGATTTTAAAACTCTACTTTTGAGACTTAAATATTTTGTTAAAGTTTTAAATAACCTAAGATTTTAGTTTTGTGTTGTATCTTTTATTAAATAATTATTATTTTTTAACATTTGGGTTTTTGTAAATGTTTTAATTTCTGTTGATGGTGAGTTTAGTTTTCGCGTTGGTTATTAATATTTTTGAGTTTTTGCGTCATAACTTTTATACCGTTGGTTTAATCAAAAAATGTTACTGGACCTTTTTTGTTTGTCTTTTAATTCCGCTTAATTTGACTACCCGCACGATAGATTTGGAGCATTTTTTGGTATATCCCCCCCCCCCCACCCCCTCCCCCCCCGCCCCCCCCCTCCCCCCCCTCCCCCCCCCCCCCCCTCCCCCCCCCCTCCCCCCCCCCTCCCCCCCCCCCCCTCCCCCCCCTCCCCCCCCCCTCCCCCCCCCCTCCCCCCCCCCTCCCCCCCCCCTCCCCCCCCTTCCCCCCCCCTCCCCCCCCCCCTCCCCCCCCCTCCCCCCCCTCCCCCCCCTCCCCCCCCTCCCCCCCTCCCCCCCCCCCTCCCCCCCCTCCCCCCCCCCCCTTCCCCGCGGAAACCCCCCTCCCCCCTCCGGCAAAACCGGTTACTTGATTTCGTCGCCGTTCAACTTTAGAACTGCGTCGCCGTACACGATGGCAGTGGATATAACAAAAATGCTCCAAATCCATCGTGCGGGGTAGTCAAATTAAGCGGAATTAAAGACAAACAAAAAAGGTCCAGTAACATTTTTTGATTAAACCAACGGTATAAAAGTTATGACGCAAAAAACTCAAAAATCGAGGCTATAGGCAGTGGATATAACAAAAATGCTCCAAATCTATCGTGCGGTAGTCAAATTAAGCAGAATTAAAAGACAAACAAAAAAGGTCCAGTAACAATTTTTTGATTAAACCAACGGTATAAAAGTTATGACGCAAAAACTCAAAATCGAGGCTATAGGCAGTGGATATAACAAAAATGCTCCAAATCTATCGTGCGGGTAGTCAAATTAAGCGAAATTAAAAGACAAACAAAAGGTCCAGTAACATTTTTTGATAAAACCAACGGTAATAAAAGTTATGACGCAAAAACTCAAAAATCGAGGCTATAGCCTTGGGCTCACAGTATATATAAGGTGTGCTGTAGTCTTGTGGTTACATTTGCAATGGAATCCCTCATGATCTTTGGTGCTGTGCACAACTTTGTCGAAGCCAAAAAAGTACTATGGTACATAAGAACGTATCATAGCAATCTGAAGTGTATTAGTGGAGTACTTGAAGCTGTTAAAGCAGACGGTACAAAAATCTGTTGCACTTCGGATTCTATGGATTACGAAGGACTCGAAACATGGGTCCTTTATTATGTACAATTTTGTACAAAAATTCACATCAAAGTTGACACGGACTAAAGGGGTTTTCTAGGAGGAAAGAAAAGAATAGATACCAACAATGCATGTTGGTAGCTATTCTTTTCATTCTTCCGCTTAAGATTTAAATGACCTTGACCTACTTAGGACTTAGAACATTTTCACTAAGTTACAATTGACCTTCAAAATAAGTAGGTCAAGGTCATTTAACTTTAAGCGGAAAAAAGAGAGGAACAGTGTTATTAATTAACACTGTTCCTCTCTTTTTTCCTAAAAGGCAGGGGGAGAAGTTCCGTTAATGTCTACTTTTATGTGGCAGAATCATATCCATCATCATCTGATTCATTTTGAAAGTTGATGTAATCTACATCAACCAAAGATAATGGAATCCTTGTTCAAAAGCCATAGTATCAATGTATGTTTCAAGTGTTGAAAACCAATTCGGATCTACGAAAGGGTTGATGGTAACTAATAAACGTTGATATGTTAAATTTACCATTCTTTCCCCAGTAACATTAATCGTAAGAAAATTAATATTCTGGAGGACATGGATTAAATTTAACATAAATTGAATATGTTGTTGAGGAGTGCAAAAAACATTGTAAAACATACGGAAACTTTCCATGATTATCGGTGAGGGAAGTGATGCCTCTTCATATAATCCACGGTTTATATATACATTTTCCCCACCATAAAGTTTTAAAAGTGGGTCAAGGTCATCTGAAGATACCCTATGAACGGGGAACAGAGCAGTAAGTGGTTAGACCACAAACTGCTCTGTTCCCCGTCCCTATTTAATTTCTCATAATTATATGTGTTTATAAACACATACAATTAATTTCATATTTGCCAGGGGGCAGAAATTGCAGAGATGACATTTTTCTTGAGGTGCCGGCATTTGTAGTTATACCCAATTATTCCGCTTCTATAAGCAATAGTTCGATAAAGCTCGTCCCCCGGGCCGGCAAGAGGAAGCGCCTGAAAAAAAAAAATTATTAGTTTAAAGAAATTAAAAAAAAAAATATATTGTTAACAAAATAAACAATGCAGTTAATGAAAAAACGTACCATGTGACATACGGCACATATTCTGCCAACATTTGGCCCTTCAAACCAAATTTTGGTTTTGTAGACGCATCGTCTTTTATGCTCATAAATGAGCTCTCCTTGCAAAATTGGCGGCAGCGGCTCTGACACCCTTCTGATATGCCGGAGCATAGGGTTATCGGTGCAGATACGCTGCAGACACAACTCGTACAAGGAGCTCATAGTTATGGTCTGGCTATGCAAACCTCAAAGCTTTAAATACGTACCAATCACCTTGATGGCGAAGGTGATTCCCCCTCCCCCCGGGTTTCCACTATATATTGAGCGGATAGAAGCTTTATAGAATTAATAGTTTGCTACATTTTGAATCAACAAAACGTTATGGAATCTTTCCTAAAATACCTGATTGATCAAAGATTAAGTAGAAACCGAAGGGAACAAAGAAGACAACACAGATTAAAAAAAGCTTTTGAAAAATTAAAATTAGTTGTACCGGAAAGTCAAAAACAAAAAAAAATTAACAGACAATCTATAGTTCAAAATGCAATAGATTACATTAAAAAATTGGAAGAAGACTTAAAATCACCAACATTTAACTTAGAACAACAAGAATTTGAACAATCCGAACAGACATTTTTACAGGATATAGAAGAATTCCAACAATTGCGAACAGAAATTTGTACAGGAAATAGAAGAATATCTTCAAACTTCGCAAAATTTAAACCAAGACATTTATGAAATTTTGTATCAACCTTTTGAAACTGTTTCCTTGCCAGTGTTAGAAAGCTTGGATGAATATTTTTTTGACGTCGAAAAGTAGAGGGGGTAAATGGGTGGGGAGCTGTTATAAAGGCAGGGGTAAACAGAGTAATCTTTACTTTCTTAGGATCCAGCGCTATGGCAGGCACTTCGTCTTCGTCCAGGTCTTCTTCCTCGTCATCAAGAACATCATCATCATCTGTTGTTTCTATTGTGAAACAAAAATCTCCTTCTCCAAAAAAATCTTCACCGAAAAAATCTCCTTCTCCAAAAAAATCTTCACCAAAAAAATCTCCTAAAAAAATTTCTGAAAAACTTCAAAAACTTCAAAAATTAAGAAAATCCTGTTTTAAGAAAGAACAATGTGCTCATATTTTAAAAAAAGGAGCGAACAAAGGTGAAAGGTGTGTGAAGTTGTGTAGTGTAGGTGAAAAATTGTGTAATTTGCATAACAAACGTGAACCTTCCGAAAAAGTCAAAATTCAACCTTCTAAAAAAGTCAAAATTGAACCTTCCAAAAGTGAATTGCCAGAAAAAATTGAAAACTATAAAAGAATTAAAATCAACAGATTGAAATTAAACCACAAATATGTTTTTGTAAAAAAAGATCAGTAACAGGGATGTTGTTCTTAGATGTTGTGATGAACTCTACTTGCTCAAATTACCAGTAAATCTTCAAATTCCAAATATCAGTAATGTTCATTATTATTTAGTAAGAAAATCTCCATCTGATAAAGTTAAATGGTCAAATTAAACACAAGACAAAAAAAAATGGAGCGGGGGAATAGACCACTTTGTAATTCCAAGAGAATTACTTAGCGGTCTATTCCCCCGCTCATAGGGTATTTTTGAATGACCTTGACCTATTTTCAAAATTTACAATGGAGGGTTAATTTCTTATAAAGCGGGATAACAAAATGACTTTTTACTTTTTACAATCTAGTCCTAAAAAAGAACAATGTTCGTATATTATTAAAAAAGGGTAAAAGATGTGTTGTGTAAATCAAACATTATGCAGTGCGCACAACAAATACCTCCTTTTGTTAAAACTGAGAGGTTGTGTAAAAATGAAATAAAAAAAAAATAGGAGCGGGGGAATAGACCACTTTGTAATTCTAAAAGAATTACTTAGCGGTCTATTCCCCGTTCATAGGGTATTTTTTGGTGACCTTGACCTACTTCTTACACTTATAAATTTTCGCTAACTGCTATTGACCTTGAAAATAAATAGGTCAAGGTCATTCAATAATTAAAAAGAAAATGGAGGTGTACGGTTTTACAGAACCGTACACCTCAGAAACCTAACAGAAGAAAAGCTAAATCTACCTATATATAAATGACCTTGAGACTTAGAAATTTTCGCTAAGTCATTTTGTTGACCTTGAAAATAAGTAGGTCAAGGTCATTCGATAACTAAAAAGAAAATGGGGGTGTACGGTTTGACAGAACCGTACACCCCCGGAAACCTAAAAGAAGAAAAGCTAATTTACAATACAATCTGCCTAGAGTTTAAGAATAATAAAAATAAAAAAATAAAGAAATAAAATTTAGTTTAAAAAAATAGCTAGACAGCCCAGCGCTGCACATCATGATTACAGTGTGATCATCACGTAAGCGAACTCACACACCTCACCATAAGCGCACAACGCTAAGCTAAACAAAAATGTTATTTTGAAATAGCAAGTTGTTTAATTAAATTTAGGAAAAAATGTTATACAAATATGTTTTTTATTTCCTAACACTAAAGGAGCCAGTGTCTCGCCATTAGCGACGCAGAACAACTGAGGTCTAGCGAAACTCCGGAGGTAGGCGAACTACCCATCCAGCACGTATAGAGGTTGTAAGTGACCCGCTTTGGTGAGCGTAATCACTACAAAAGCGGTTGCCGGTTTTACCATTATTGGTTTTACCATGCAAAAGATGGAAGGAAAAAAGGAAAGGAAATTGGAATTGAAAGGTGTCCCTAACTAAAAAGGAGTACAAGACAAGAGAGGGAATGCCCTCAACAAGCTTGTTGGAAAAAGGAAATTGGAATAGAAAGGTATTAAAAACATATCATATAACATTCCTAAAAACAAAAATTTTACTTTAAATTTAAACATTCCAGGCAGAAATATATTGTAAGTAAAAGAAAGATTTTAAAATAATACTAACTACCAAACCAGCAAATTAAAAACAAACTACAAACCCTAGGGTATCTACAAGCACAAACAACTACCATGCCTTAAAATTAATCAGTCCTACGTCAAGATGTTATTATACAAATAACACCAAGATATTTTCACCAAACAGCAAAAATGATAAAATGTTCAGGGCGCCTTCTGAACATGTTACCACCTCACTGTCTAGCGAGCAACTGATGCCGAACCACACGCGCAGATCCCGGACCCCAACTCGGCTTGAGGTCATCCCCCCTCCTCGCTTACCCCCTCCCAAACCACAGGACCCTTACTGCGGGTTTGGTTTCCATCATTCTTTTGCCATTGTTCCAACAGGCAACAACATTTCTTTCTTTACTTTACATTGGATTTGTAAATATTTTAAGTGTTTAAAACTTCTCAATATTTAATATTTTAGGACTTTGAAAAAATTTTCAAACCTATCATTCTTTTGCAAATGTTTAAACAGGCAACAACACTTCTTTTTTATTTTTACTTTACATTGACTTGTAAAACTTCCTAATAATTAATACTTTCGGACTTAGAAAAATTTTCAAACATTTGCTTCAACATTTATTTTACAATATCAAGTTTCTTTTATAATGCCTCCAACAGACAACAATTTTCCTTTTGGATGTACAATTTGTGAAAAAATATATAAAATAGTTGAACCAGAAGACTTAACGGATGACGAAAGTATTTTTGAAAATAGTTTGATTCCAGTAGAAGATACATCTGATGCTACATCCGATGCTACATCCGATGCTACG
This sequence comes from Flexamia atlantica, assembly GCA_035578135.1. Lineage (NCBI taxonomy): Eukaryota > Metazoa > Arthropoda > Insecta > Hemiptera > Cicadellidae > Flexamia > Flexamia atlantica. The sequence goes on from JAQJVK010000012.1 coordinate 30,833,679, forward strand.
TCTGATGCTACAAGTGATGAAGAAAATATTTTGGAAGTACCAGTAGCAATAGGCGAAGAAACACCGTTAAACACATGTTGTAACAATTAACTATGATCCAGTACAATATATACATGCTCTTGTTCGGCGACGTTTGTTTCCGGCATCGGACATGGAGGAAGATGAAAGCGATAACGATTTGGAAATAACATATTTAAACAACAGCAATGATGATCACACTTACGACGCATATATATGTATATTTTTGACTTAAATTATTTGACGTTGGCACTTAGATTTTTTTAAAACTTCCATTATTTGACCTTGAGACTTAGATTTTTTTTAAAACTTCCATTATTTGACCTTGAGACTTAGATTTTTTCTAAAACTTTCATTATTTGACCTTGACACTTAGATTTTTTAATATTTGCATTATTTGACACTTAGATGTTTTTTTAAACTTGCATTATTTGACCTTGACACTTAGGAGTTTTGAAATATAAGAAATTTAACTGTTATTAACACTTTTTGTGTTTAATACAGAAAAAGTGGTGGGAGGTAGTCTATAAATAGGGGTAGTTTAAGAGTGGTTCTTATTATTACTGCAACTTTTGTGGAGAGCACACCTACGTCATGTATTACTGCATCAGTTGTGAAGAATCTTTTGAAAATGAAAACTTACTACAAATACACAAAGAAGTGTACCATAACAACGAAACAAGAAACAATGCAGAAGAAGAAGATTTAGAAGAATTAGATCAAATGCTGGCTACCCATCAACAACAACTAAATTCAAGACCAAGTGTTATTCAATACGCACCCGGACCATCTTTGGATGTGGAATTATACGCCCGAGCTTTACCAGGCAGTGTAGTAACTCATTTTAAGATTGACAATGCTCAATTGCAACTAGCACAATTTATATTGAAAGCAAAAACATTAGTAACAGAAACATTGAAGAATGAACTAAGAAGATTAAATTTTATAAAGTTTGGAATATTATTAGATACTGTATTTACAAATGTTCAGAATGAAACATCACCAAGAGGATTTTTAACTAAAAACAAAACCATCATGTTTGCATCGGATATAAGCTCAATTGTGGATGATTGTTTTGAAGAACTTTTAACAAAATTACAAGAACATGAAGGAAGAGGTTCTGGATGGAGTTTGTTAAGTATAACAAGCTTAGATGTGAGAGTTCATAAACATGGATATGGAATGAGAGGTAGTAGTTATATTGCTTTGCCAAGGAAGATTCGAGTAACCAAATCTTGTGTTAATGTACAAAATGAAAATGCTGAATGTTTCAAGTATGCAATGCTTGCAAAATATGTAGAAGATCATGTGGAACGACCGAGTAGAGCATACGATGAGGTTTCATATATGTATAACTTTCAAGGCATGACTTATCCTGTTTCAATTCAAGACATATCAAAATTTGAAAAGAAAAAGTCCTTGTTGCAGTCTGTAAACATCTTTGGCTTAGATTCATCCAACAATGTCTATCCCTTACGTATAACACCCACGAACGCAGAGATCATACCGATTTATTATTAATAACAAAAGGTGATATTTCACATTATGTATATATTAAAGATTTCGAAGCTCTAGTTTGCAAACAGTTATCAAAACATAAAGTAGAAAAAACCACTTGTAAAAGATGTTTTTGTTTTGTAAACAAACCATTAAGAAGAGGTGGTTCAGAATGGTTGATGGAACATCAAAAATTATGCAATGGAAACTATGAAGTAAGAATTAAAATTACCACATCCTAGCAGATCACAAGTAAAATTTGATAAAGTTATCCAACAATACAGAATTCCCGTTGTAGTGTATGCAGATTTTGAATCTTCATTGCTTCCACTTGAACAAGAAGAAGGAGAGGAAATTACAAGCAGAACAAAGTATCAACCTTCACAAACCAAACAGCTACTGTTTAATAGTAAAATCCACTCTGCCTGAAGAACATCTTCAAGAATATGGTTTGACATCTACACCAAAGATTATCGTGGAGAAGAAGCAGCTCGATACTTTGTTGATGATTTATACGACATCGCTGGGAAAGTGGAAGCAATGTATAGCATTGTGGTTCCTATGTCACCTATGACACCGGAAGAAATTTATCTTTATGATTCGACAACAACATGCTATTTGTGTAACAATCAATTTACAGAAACTAAAGTTAAAGTTCGCGACCCATGACCATCTGACAGGAGCCTACAGAGGTGCAGCTTGCAACGGATGTAACATCAACTACAAACTACCATCTTTTATTCCCGTGGTTTTTTCACAATCTTAGCGGATACGATGGACATTTTATCATTCCCGAATTAGCAAGAGACAACGGTGAAATAGACGTTATAGCACAAACTATGGAAAAATTTATAAGCTTTTCAAAAAAGGTGGGCAAATTAAACTTAGATTTGTTGATTCTTTTCGATTTATGCCTTCCAGTCTTATGAAACTTTCTGAAATTTAAGAAGACAAAATTTAATAGAAACAAGCAAAATTGTACCTGCAGAAAAAATGGATTTGGTTCTTCGGAAAGGAGTTTTCCCGTATGATTACATCGATGGACTACATAAATTTCAAGAAACGTCACTTCCTCCACCAGAAGCTTTCAAAAGTAACTTACCGATTTGGACATTTCACCTGAAGACTATCAACACGCATGCAGAGTTTGGGACGAATTGGAAATGAACACTCTGGGAGATTATTCTGACTTTTATGTAAAACTTGATGTGACCCTTCTCTGCGATGTGATGAAGAATTTAGAACACCTGCTTTGAAGCTTACGGATTAGACCCTCTTCATTCTTATACTTCTCCAGGACTAGCTTGGCAAGCTATGCTAAAAGAAACAAAGTGCAACCTTCAATTATTAACAGATATTGACATGGTGTTGATGATCGAATCGGGCGTTAGAGGTGGATTGACCCAAAGTGATACTAGACATGTTATAAGCTAACAACAAATATCTTCCAAACTACGATAAAGAAAAACCATCAGTGTTCTTGGATATTTCGATGCCAACAATTTATACGGATGGGCCATGTCTAATCCACTTCCTTTTGGAAACTTTGAATGGGTTAATCCAGACTCTATTGGTGATATTTCGCAAATTTCAAAAGACGGAGACACCGGATACATATTGGACTGTGACTTTGAATATCCAGAACACTTGCATGATTTTCATTACG